>OX457034.1:13763546-14199528 GCA_949752745.1 Protula sp. h YS-2021
TTGCGACAATTGGGGAACGGATGGGGGGAAGGGGGCGGGAGGGACCCAAAACACCAAGCAATGACGTCATTGGCTGAGCGCTTTGGACAGGGCGTCAGTCTGTTCCTCGTTTAGATGAGCTAAGCATGCCTGGAAAATCTCCGCGTTGCTCTGGAAAGTACAAGAAAACAAGAATGTCCAGGGAGCTATTTAAAAAAGAATAATAATAAAAAGATATATAATTACTTTCTCCAGCGTTTTTGCCTCTAGCTGCACTGAAGGATTGGCCCCCCCCCTCCCCTCCACCCTTACCCCGTCCCCAACCAATAAATGTATTTTCTAGCACAGTACTGTTTTTTACACTTCACAAGCGAACTTCCTACTCATTGTATTAATTTTTAAATTCTTGTATATTTTTTTATTTAGCAGAACCCTAAACATGGTTGCTAAATAAACTTACATCTTATCTTTATCTTATCTTAAAAAAGGAGAACCGTTGCTTTATAGTCGTATCAGACAACAACAAGCATTATTACTATAGCAACGGCCAACATACCTGGACTTGCTTGGCAACCATAACTAGTTTCTTAGCAACCTCATTGTCTGTCGGTAAGGCCTCTTTGACTAATGACTCGGCAATGATTGCCAGGATACGCGGCAAATTCTGATTGTTCTGACCCAATATCACCGGGTTATTTCTGCAACCAAAACAAACGAAGACGGATCATTTTTGGGCGGATAATTCTTCTTTATTATCATAAGCAGCTCCCGGTTTCGAGAGGGCATTCTTAGTGGAAGAAAACAGCAGGATTCCAGTTGGGCTGAAACAATTAGGATAATTGTATCAGCTTGCATAGGCAGCCATAGCTTAGATTAGAGGAAGTGGGGGCGGGGGGGGGAGCTAATTCACTCTTCTACTAGCTAGCACAGGTAGCCACAGGTAGCGTGTAGGAGGATGGGGGGGGGGGGGCAGATACTTAGGCCTCTATTAGCCACAGGTGTTTTGCTTCGTGTGGGGAAAAGGGGGGGGGGGCGGTTGAGGAGTTGGGGGAGGACACTCAGGCCTCTATCAGCTCGCACAGGTAACCGTAGATATGCTCCGCCTCGTGTGGGGGGGGGGGGGGCGGGGGGTGCAGAAGGGAGGGTGGTGAGGTGGGGGGAGGACACTCATGCCATTATCAGCTCGCACAGGTAGCCGTAGATATGCTCCGCCTCGTGTGGTGGGGGGGAGGTGGAGAAGGGAGGGTGGTGAGGTGGATGGAGGACACTCACGCCTCTATCAGCTCGCACAGGTAGCCGAAGATATGCTCTGCCTCGTGTGTGGGGGGGGGGGGGGGGGCGGGGGGGGGAGGTGGAGAAGGGAGGGTTGGTGAGGTGGGGAGGAGGATACTCACGCCTCTATCAGCTCGCACAGGTAGCCGTAGATATGCTCCGCCTCGTCCTCATCCTCCCACACCGGCAACCACGCCAGCCAGCGCGCCAGCATGTCGTCGAGGGCGCCGCCCGCCAAACAGCCGGGCTGGTGGCGGCAGATCTTCGTCACCGCAGAGATGGCGTTCTCGGTCGGGTTGGCGTTCTCTGGCGTGCGCGACTCCGCCTCCTCGATGACCTGCACCAGGATCGGTGTGGCTTCTGTTGTGACACAAGAGAGAGAGAGTGAGCGTGAGAGATAGAGCGGTGTTTGTGACGTCACAGCTAATTTGATGAACGCAATGAGTGTGTCTCAATTCAGACAGTGGGAGGAAGGACAGAGGAAGCGGACGAGAGAGAGAGAGGGACAGAGGGAGGAAGGGAGAGAGAGAGGGAGAGAGGGAGGAAGGGAGAGAGAGAGAGGGAGAGAGTGGAGACACAATGAAGATTGTGACGTTAGAAGAGACGGCGGCTATAGTGCAACAAACAAGAAGACATTCGATCTACTAACCACTTCACCTTCATTAAGATAAAAAAAAGCGACTCACGCGTGAGGGGCGGGACGAACGCGGGTCCCGCGTACTGCGCCATGACGCCCCATGCGTAGGCGGCGGCCTGACGCACTTCTGGCTGTCTGTCACCGCAGTACGTCCCATGTGCTTGCACGAAATACTGCTGGTAGTTGTACGACGCCTGTACAGAACAAAACACGTTACCGAGATGTCGCACATTTTTCAGTTATCGAGTACGACATAAACCATAGTACTAAAGCGTGGCACCACGATTAAGAATTCGAGTCGGATTTCGAGTTATCGGATATCCGTTGTGTGGTCGAGATTTGCAGTTATCTCTCGTTCTAGCTGAGACTTACCGGGCCGGCGTGCTCTAGTAAATCATCAAATATACATAGGGACCATTGCTTGTCAGCCATGGCCTTTCCGGACCCTGCAAAAAATAAAAATGAAATATCTAAGTACAATGTGAATGTATTAAACGAACGGACCATATAAAAAATAAAGAAAGAAATAATAACATAACTTTTTTTTTTCTTCTACTAATTTTCAAATAAATAAATAAAAAAATCATGTACTTAGTAAATGCGTGTTTCACGAAACTGTTTTCATTTTTATTTATTTATTTATTTTCAAAACCCTCAGGTTACAACAAGGAGATTAAAAATTCGGGAATTATCGTCAAATGAAGAAAAACTTGTCAAAACCTCACCAATAATCTCCCGACAAACGTCAAAAACTTGTCAAAAACTCACCAATAATTTCCCGGCAGACGTCAAAAACTCACCAATAATTTCACAAAATACGGCAGCAACTTGTCGAAAACCGGAAGTAGGCTTTCTTTGTAGGTGCCGAACAGGGCGTGCATGACGTCAGAGAGTTTGCTCAGGGATAAACACGTCCTCGTCGTCCTGGCAACGCAGAAGACGAACACCATATCACTCACTCAATCAATCAATCAATCAAGCCACCAATCAATTCATTTCGGGAACTGACCAGTCGTTTAGTCAAGAGGGATAGAGAGAGAGCGAGAGCGAGAGATGTGAGAGAGAGAGAGAGAGAGAGAGACAGAGAGAGAGTGAGAGACAGAGAGTGAAAGAGAGAGAGAGAGAGAGAGAGAGAGAGAGAGAGAGAGAGAAAGAGAGAAAGACAGAGAGAGAGAGAGAGAGAAAAGACAGGCAGAGAGGAGACAGAGAGAGAGAGCGAGGAGAGACAGGAGAGAGAGAGATACAGAGAGAGAGAGAGAGAGAGAGAGAGAGAGAGAGAGAGAGAGAGAGAGAGAGAGAGAGAGAGAGACAGAGAGACAGAAAGAGGAGAGACAGAGACAGAGAGAGAGAGAGAGAGAGAGAGAGAGAGAGAGACAGAGAGAGTGAGAGAGAGAGAGAGAAATCACCTCGTCCAGTAAGGCCTCTTCAGAATCCTCATCGTAGTCTTCTTCTTTCCTTTGCTCTTCAAAAAATAAATAATAAATAAATAATTAAATAAATAAATAAAAATAAACACACTGCAGGACGTCACTTCTTTCCAGGGTTTTGATTATTCCACATTGACATCTATCAAACAACAATTGAGTCCATTGCCATCGATCATTTAAGAAAAAAAAGTTAATTATACCAGAGGCCAACAGACTTAGTACTTGTTTAATTTTCAATTTCTTTATGACCGGAAATACTTGCTATATAGTCAACATCATGGAACAAGAATGACCTAGTCAATTCGTGGAGCAAGCATCATCCTTATCTCGAGCGGTGTGGAGGGGTGATTCTTCCATTTGATAGATTCTCCATTTGATTGATTCTTCCACGGAACAGCCATAGATTTACACTCACCTTGCCTTTGAGCCTGCTTTTCGAAATGTGACTTGATAATTTTTTCTAATATTTCCACTAATTGCGTCATATTAACGTCATCTAGACAGCCTTTCCCATCTTCTCTATACACTGAAAACAAAAATCAAGATAACACTTTAATCTTTTCACCGCGAGCGTTCGATAATGTTACAGTACCTGAGCATGGATAAGGCAGGAGGAGGAGGGGTGGGGGGGGTTTTAAACCGCGATGCTTGAATACCGAGCAGTAACTGAGCATCGGTGTGAGTTTACTTGGTCACTAAGGCTGGATACTGCACCGTACCGAGGTAAGGCTACACATAAGTTTAACCGAAAAATGCTTGAAGGGCAAGGAAGTACACGACTTTTTAACCACAAATGTCTGAAGACAGCGCAGTACATGAGTAAGGGTTTGTATAAGCATATGTTCAACCGGAGATCTCTAAACACCGCGTAGTAACTGGGCCAGGCTGTGAATATGCATAAGGCTAACCGCGAATGTCCTGACACAGCGCAGTACCTGAGCGAGGATGTGCACATGCACATGGGTTAACCGCGAATGCCCCAACACAGCGCAGTACCTGATCGAGGCTGTGCACATGCTCATGGGTTAACCACGAATGTCCCAACACAGCGCAGTACCTGATCGAGGCTGTGCACATGCTCATGGGTTAACCACGAATTTCCCAACACAGCGCAGTACCTGAGCGAGGCTGTGCATATGCTCCGCCTTGATGTCGCTCTCCGGCTCCGTATCGATGCTCTGCAGTAACGGCGGCAGCATGAACTGCCACATGCTCTGTAGGTAATCCGGTCCCCGGATCCGGGCGCACTCCAGCAGGAAGGGCAGGCTCTCCGCCGCCGCTATCCGCACGCCTGAAACACCAGTAAGCATCTAGTTATACCCGCCCGCTTGAAACACGGGTAAGTACCTCGTTATATCGGCACGCCTAAAACACGGGTAAGAATCCTATCAGAGAGGCTATGCACACGCTTAGAATACTAGTAAGTTCCCTGTTATCGTGGCTATTGAATCTGTTTCTTTTCCAATACACTCATAGTTGGCACAACAACACTTTCCTTCACCAAAGTAGAATTTTAGAAGGGACAACAGCACTCACCAATGTGCAAGTAGAATTCGCGACGAGACACCAAAAAAAAAAAAAAAAAAAAAAAACACGAGAAAGTAGAACGTGAGATGGAAAACAATCACTATTGCAGAGTCTGAGATGGGACAAAAGTACAGGTCGCTCACCATCGTGGAAGTAGAACTTGAGGTGCGACACCATGATCTTGACGACCTGCTCCGTGTACTCCGCGAAGCCCTCCTTCAGTTCCCGAGCGTAGCAGACGAGCATCTGGCAGGCGGTGGCCTTCTCCTCCAGACCGGAAGTACGGATCCCGAAGCTTTGCTGTCCGACAGAACAACGCCAATATCACCGATACCCGCACGTGCATCCCCGCCCCACCCCCCCCCCCCCCCGCCCACTACTCGACACCCATTCATTTATTTTCCTGGCGTCTTTTGGGTCACGCCTTAGTGGCTTTAAAATGTCACACAACCGCTTTCCCGCTCATCCATCTAACCAACCCCAACTCCCCCCCCCCCCCCCTCCGCCACCACCCTCCAGAGTGACGTTTCAGAACGCTGGCCATAAACCACCATACTACGCGGACGTTTCTAGTTTTTCAACTGTTTGCGTAATGTTCTTGAATTTTATATCAAATATATACATTGAAAGCTAAAATAAAGATGGCTTTGGACAGAGAAAAAAATTGAGCTTTAAGATTGAAAACAATTAATTTGTGATACGCTTGCATTGCACTTCATTGAGAATTTTGCGCCTGCAGCAAAAAAATTTCAGACGCATTCACATATCAGCCCTGCACAATGTACATCAACAAGAACCATTGCTAAGTTTTCTTCTCCAACAACCCGCACTACCACACATCACCGTTCACACATCACCGTCCTCACACCACCGTTTACACATCACAGTCCACACGTCACCGTTCACACATCACCGTCCTCGCACCACCGTTCACACATCACCGTTCACACACCACTTTTCACACACCACCGTTCATACACCACCGTCCTCACATCACAGTTCACACACCACTTTTCACACACCACCGTCCATACACCACTTTTCACACATCACCATTCACCACCGTTCATACATATGCTTACTTGGTACTTTTAAAATTCTGACAATTTTTTCAAACAAATGTAAACAATGTGAACCAATCAGAGACAGACCTGGTCGCCAAGGGTAACGAACTGCCAATCAGCGTCCGCTTCTAAAGATTCTTGATCCTCCGCTGTAAAAACGTAACACTACTTTTACTTTTTAAAGGAGTTATTCTCTCATTATTTATTTTTTAAATTATCCCTTTATTATTGTAATTATAATATTAATGTAAGTAAATAGCTATTGTTTTGTAAGTAAAATAATATCGCAGTACATTAACAGAACAGTTTTTAAGACGATAAAGTTTCAAACTGCCGTACAAGTTTATGGATGACCCCTAATGCTAGATTTAAAGTAAAGGTGACGTCACAAATTTTGCGCAAGGGGGGGGGGGGGAGGGGAATGTTCCCTTACCGTCGACTAGAGCCACTTCCGGTTTGATCTGGGCGGCTTTCAGGACGGGCCCCATCACCAGCGGCAGGTACTGTTCAAACTCCTTGCCCATGATCTTGCACATACGGGCCCAAGCGCTGATCATGTACGAGATCTGAAAAAAAAACGAGTCAGAAAAATAACCCTTTTTTTTTTTGTCTCTCCAAAGGTCTTTCCCCCAGTTTTAATCAATAAGCATATAATCATTTATGGCATCGTTAGAGAATTCATTTTGTATCACAAATTTATGCAAACATAAAGTCATAAAGTTTCAAGCAACTTTCAGTGTGCACCTCAACCCCTCTCAGTGATGGTACAACCAACCCCCCCCCCCCCCCCCCCCCCCCCCCCCCTGCTATACAGCCGTACCACCATCAACCTCCACGCTGAGGGTCAAACTGGAGGAGATCATTCCACTGAAATTAACACCCCCTCCCACTGCCTCATCCCTAACCCCCGTTACCACACACCCCCTCCCCACAATGGACCGGGCAGGTCACAGCCTACTGCCCCCTCACCCCCCCCCCCCCCCTCATCTGCGCCGCCACGGACCTGTGGGTCGTCTTCGGGCAGGTCGCTCCACTCTGTCTGTGTGGTCAGCAGTAGCTGCATGACGTCACTGCAGTCCTGCATAAACTGCACACACACACAAAATCTATCAATCAATTTAATAATAATCGATCAATTAAAGAATATCTGAAAACTGAGAAAGACTCGGCATTCACACTCGTGCGTAGTAACTTTGATAAAATGGTACCCACTTATGTTTTTCGGTTTTCAAGAACCGCTCATGATTGCCACCATACCTCTGCTTTGCCGACGGCCAGGCCTATAAGTCTATCACCGTACCTTTTCTTTGCCGACGGCCAGGCCTATAAATCTATCACCGTACCATGTCTCTGCCGACCGCCAGGCCTATCAGGTTGACGCACTCTACTGACTTGCCTACGGTTAAGCCTACAAATCTATCCACGTACCTTGTCTTTGCCGACGGCCAGGCCTATCAGACTGATGCACTCGATTGTTTTGCCGCGGAGCATCTTGAGTTCATCCACAGAAGCATTCTGGACGATGTACTTCAAGGCTGGCATAAACCTGACACACAATAGCACAGACTATGACCGTTATACATGGGCAGGGAGGTGCGGGGGAGAGGGGGGGGGGGCAGCACAATCAGGTTTAGCACACTGCTCTCTGTAACATCAGTATATGCAGATCCACAAACTACCCCCCCCCCCCCATCCCACTACCCTAAAATTGCAACCGTAGCAACATCGTTACTCTCCGCCCACCCATCCCCTCTCATAATGCCACAAATACAATAATTCACCAGCGGTCATGCCAATGTCACAGCGACGCACCTGTCGTAGTAGGTGACGAACTTCTCCTCGGCCGTGTCGGCCACCGAGGCGATTGTCGTCACCACCTGCTCTAGCACCATCTTCTGGCCCTTCTCTTGCAGCTGTCAATCAAACACACACGTGTCCACACAGCTGTCGATCAAATACATACGTGGCAGCACAGCTGTCAATCACGCAAGCACGTGTCCACACGGCTGTCAATCAAACACACGTGTCACCATAGCTGTCAATCAAACACATACGTGACAACACATCTCTCAATCAAGCAAGCACGTGTCACCGCAGGTGTCAATCAAACACACGCGTCCACACAGCTGTCAATCAAACACACACGGGACAGCTGCAAATCAAACTAGAGATGCACATACATATGACCACATCTCGGTCAATCTACAGGGGACACTCGTGACCAAAGTTAACACAAGTGACACGTGACCACAAACCTCTAAGCGGACTCTCACGTGACCACAAAACGACCACTAAACAGTGGCACACATGAAAACAAAACGACCAATCAACACTGCAACACGTGATCACAAATCGATTTTATATATTTTACTACTGACACAGCTGAATTATTATCAGTCTAGATATATAAACTCATAAAACAGTTTTATTTCGCAGTAGATTTTGATTCAAAATGACATTTTACACACCACAATCTAGATATTGGACTGCGGGAAGTATTCACACACTTGATATAAATTCAGAATGCAGAGGGTGGGGGGGGGGGGGGTGGAATTGCGTACCTGTTTAAACGTTGCGGTAAGCACTTGCTCCAGTTTACCAAGGATCAGATCCAGGTACGGGGCGAGAATGTTCTTGGGGCAGTCCTCACTGAAGTTGACCAGAGCTGCACCAGCGTGCGCCTGGACCCTCGGGTGCGCGTAGTCATCCATGACCATCAGCAAGGCACTGACCACCTGCCGCACCGCCAAAAAAAAAAAAAATATATATGTATATATAAAAATTGAAACTGAACAACATAAACTTACGGGTACGAAAAAGGGGCAGGCCATGTTAAATTGCCGCTTGCGATGGACACGGATGTTACTATTTTTTTTTTTTCATTTTGTGCACTTTTTGTGTTTGGCTGGACGGAGTGGGGGTGGGGGTACGGGGGGGAGGGGGAGGGGGCGGAGGCGAAATTGCTTTGTGATATTTGTCTTTAATTTTACCTCGAAAACATTTGGGCCAAAAGAGACTTTTACGCACAGAAATGAAACAATCATTTGCTGTTTTTTTGTTTTGGTTGAGTTGAGGTGAAATTGATCCTGGCGTTACGCGCAATCAAAATCATGCGGACACACAGTACACTCCTCTTCGGCACTCACCTTGTCATGAAACTTCTTCTGAAAGACCGGGCCGAAATCGGTGGACATCTGACCCAGGGCGTTACACGTGGCATAGCGAACACGGGGGTGCTACAATGTATAAATGTATAAACACGGGGGTGCTACAATATATAAATGTATAAACACGGGGGTGCTACAATGTATAAATGTATAACTGTATAAATCCAATACCAAAAACTCGACAATTTTTTTTTAGCAGCCAAACTTAGCGCGTCTTTTAAAACCAACTCCCTTACTCTTTATTTATATATTCATCGTGACGACTGCAGAATCTGGTATTTTAAGGTAGGGGAAGGTGGTGGTCACAAAGCAGGGGCGGGTAAATCAAATGGTACGGCGGAGGGTTGAGGGGGGGGAGAGGATGGTCAACCCGCGGCCGAATCACTGTGACACTGCCGAGGGGGGATGTTGGGAGGAGTGGGGGAGGGGGGGAATGGCGGTCGCTGTGTAGGCATCTCCGAGGTGGCCTTAAGCGAACATCTGGAGGAGGGGAGGTGGTAATTTATGGCGTTTGTGAGGTGGGGCAGGTGCTAACTTACGGCGTTTGTGAGGTGGGGCAGGTGCTAACTTACGGCGTTTGCGAGGTGGGGCAGGTGCTAACTTACGGCGTTTGTGAGGTGGGGCAGGTGCTAACTTACGGTGTTTGTGAGGTGGGGCAGGTGCTACCTTACGGCGTTTGTGAGGTGGGGCAGGTGCTAACTTACGGCGTTTGTGAGGTGGGGCAGGTGCTAACTTACGGCGTTTGTGAGGTGGGGCAGGTGCTAACTTACGGCGTTTGTGAGGTGGGGCAGGTGCTAACTTACGGCGTTTGTGAGATGGGGAAGGTGCTAACTTACGGCGTTTGTGAGGTGGGGCAGGTGCTAACTTACGGCGTCTATGAGGGAGGGCAGGTGGTAATTTATGGCATCTGTGAGGTAGGAGAGGTGCTAACGTATAGCGTGTGCGGTAGGGGAGGTGGTAACTTACGACGTATGTGAGGTAGTAACTTACGGCGTCCGTGAGGTAGGGCAGCACGGCCTCCACGATATTATTAAGCATGCCCTCCATCTGTTTGTGACCGCACGCTGAGATCGCCATCAGGGCAGCGTGTCGGTACCGCCAGTCCGCGTTCTACGCCACACAATAATAATAACACAATAATAATAGTTATAAAATCAACATTTAAAATGTCACACAAGAACGAGCAATGTTTTTCCAGACATCCTGGTGTATATAACTGGATAATTTGCCCTTCGGCACATAGTGCTTGTTCTGTACGTCGCATAGAATGTGCCCATACGCCCCACATCCCCCCCCCCCTGCAATTTGCTCGGTACGTTGCCGAAGATTTCCAGCAGCACTGCCTTGCCCCCCCCCCCCCCCGCCCATCACGTACTTGCAGCTTGCCTGGGGCGTTGCTGAGGATGTGCCTGCCCCTCCCCCGCCCATCACGTACCTGCAGCATGCCCGGTACGTTGCTGAGAATGTGCCTACCCCCTCCCTCCGCCCCATCACGTACCTGCAGCATGCCCGGCATGTTGGCACAACACAGCTGAGGATGTGCGGCAGCATGGCCTTGCCCCCTCCCCTTCCCCCGCCCCATCACGTACCTGCAGCATGCCCGGCACGTTGCTGAGGATGTGCTGCAGCATGGCCTTGCCGCCTCATCACGTACCTGCAGCATGCCCGGTACGTTGCTGAGGATGTGCGGCAGCATGGCCTTGCCGCCCCTCCCCCCCCCACCCCTCCGCCCCATCACGTACCTGCAGCATGCCCGGTACGTTGCTCAGAATGTGCGGCAGCATGGCCTTGCCGCCCAGGGCGCAGGCCATGCGGTCGAGCGCGCTCTCGCCGGCGATGGCGTTGCTATCGCTGTCGTCGTCGTCAGCGTCGTCAGATGTCGCCCAGTCGTCGTCGCCGTCCTCTTCTAACTCCACCATCATGGCCAGGATGTGTGGCACTGGTTGGTTGTGGTGTGTAAAATTACAGTACTAAATGTACGGTTGCGGAACAATCGGTGCAAAAAAACTGCTAGATTTTGGAGTGTCAAATTTGACTTATTTTCTACAGAAAAAACCTTAGAAAGGGGTAGGGGGGGGGCAATTAAACAGGCCTAGACTTTTACCACATCAATATATATATAGGGAGATAGACGGGGGATAGAGAAACTGTACACAGTAAGGAGCGGAGTGGGAGTGTGCATTTATACCCAATAAAAAATCTTATACCAACTTTCCCCACTTACCTAGTACATTGAGGAACTTGCCGCCAAATTTACGCACCATGGCTGGCGCATTCTCCGCCAGCGCCACAATCACTTCTAGCGCCAGCTGGCGCCACGAGTCCATCACTTCTTTGTCGCCGACCACCTGACAACAACCAATCACTTGGGATATTCTTTTTCCCTTGGATTTTTCTGTCACGTACGCAATCACATCCTTCCCCTCCCTTTCCACACCCACCTGCACCCTATATCCCCTCGCCTCCCTCCCTAAACCCTTGCGCCTCCCTGACCACAGTCACGTTCGCAATCACCTCCTCCCCCCACCTCCTCGATTTCTACACCCACCTGCACCCCCTCCCCTGCCTCCTCCCTTCCCACACCCACCACCACCCACTATCCCTCCACCCCCCCCCCCCCCCCCGCCTCCCCAACCACTCCCCTCACCTTGATGCATGACGTCATCACCCGCTCCACCTGCGGGCGCACGAATTTGGGCGCCGTCTCGACGATGTCGATGAGGCACTTGAGCAAGGCGTCGTCTTCCTGTGACGTCACGCTCTCCTCCACCCCCTGCAACCACAGGACAAAAATAATTCTCTCTAACGACAAGACAAAAAACTGAAAGATATTTCGGCTAAATCGCAAAAAAAATAAATAAATAATAACAATAATAATAAAAGCCGTGTGGACGATTGCTCCTACATTTCCGAACAATCGGACCAGACAAACTACTTACACACCATATACAACGGATAGCAAATTTCCCACAAGCGATAACTAGAGCCCAGCGACGAAAGCCACTTTTAAAAACAAAGAATTTGTTTAACAAGTTCATTTCACCTAATAAAGTAGTTTCTAAAGCATCCATCACAACTAAACCTTTTGACCCTGCCTTTGAGATCATAACTACAATTGCTATGTTATATAACTTGCACAGATATACATTTTCAATATTACTTTGCTGTTATTAGTTTCACTGGAATTTTACTCACGTTCAATTTAAAAATGAGTTATATTTCATTAACCTGTAAGACTTGCGGCATGATGTCTTTGAAATGGATTAAAATCTGTTGGTCTTTGTCATTGGCTAGAATAAATGCACAGGTGGCCTTGACCGCAGTGAATCGAACGTTCTGATTGGCCGAATCGGACAGGCTGTGAGCCAACATCTGCTTGATCAAGTCTAAATGCTGTTTTTGTTGTGTGCCAAAAATCCCCGGAACAATACTGACAAAAAAGAGAAGATTAATGCAAATGTGTTCATCATGAACTGTTTCACCAAACAATCATATATGACACCATCATTATCTAGAATCGTTAAACAGTTCAGACCCAAGTGGAAACATTTTTGCAATACCCTCTCCCCCCCCCCCCCCTCCCCCAGTTCATTTTATGATGAGTTTAAGTCGGGAAAGGGAGTTTGGGGACAGCACTACCTTCAACGTTCCCATCTCCCTTTTCTTGTTATCAGTGCTATAATTTTAGACGCCCACGACTTTTTCAGGTGTTAAAATGGCTTTTCTATGCGTTAAGCTGACGCTTTAACGTCATGAATTTCGTTGTCTGCCATCGTAGGTGATCTCTCGTGGTTACCTGAATATATGTAGTGCGCTTTCCTTCATAGAAGGGTCTTGTGAACTAGCGCATTCGAAAAGCAGTTTCAAAATCTCTGGCCACGTCATATTACCAACGTCATCTGGAAGAAACACACAGACATTAAGATTTTTGGAGGTGTGAAAAATACTGCAAACTGCGCTGGCAAAATTAGTTACATGGCACATTATAAACAAACTAAAAAAAAAAAAAAAAAAAAAAAAAAACAAACAACAATAATTCAAGATACAAGTTTAATTTTGTGACTTTTTTTCTATGGACGTACCGCGAGTTTATTACCTAGCATATTGCGGGCGAACTCTGCCGTGCACTCGCACATTTTCTTACGCACTGTTGCGTTTTGCTCCTTGACACACAACAGCATGTTCTCCTTCACCGCCTGCTGTAACTCGGGTGGAAACTGTGGCCAAAACTCGTCAAAGGATGCTGTGTATAATCGGCGCAGTAATACAGCAGCCATTGTGCGGGACTATTTCAAAAACATGCGAAACATGACCATTGAGAAGTCAATGACTACACAAAATAAATGAAAACTACAATTAAAACTTCACGAGTTAATAATTTTTAAGCCCTTTATCTTAGAAAATAGATTTTTCGAACCGAAACAGAATCATTTTTATTACTATTTCTGTTGATATTCCATCCTTCAACGAAATTCCATGCACCATTTGATCCAAACAGGGCAGCCAAAATATCGACAACATTTGCTGTTACTGAAAGGTAATCAAATTAAACTTCAAATTCAGTAAACCACTCTGTTTAATTTTTTTGTACTTGTGAGCTTTACCTCCACTGGTGCTTCTGCACGAACCATGGACTGGATGAGAAGGGGGATTTTTGACGCCGCTGGGATGCTGTCATAGCTTTCCTAAAAAAAAAACAAGTAAGTATTTGTGAAACACAAGCAGGCCCCAACCGCCCCCCAAATTCATAGGGGTATAAAGCGATGACGGACAGACGGACGGACACTCCAAACCTATAGGCCCCAATCCGAAGGGTTGGGGCCTAAAAAATAAATAACTAGTTACTATATATTGATAACGGAAGTTGACATCGGTGTCACTTTGTTTAACTCAAGCGTCTGCACTCCTTTCAGTATATCACGAAATATTGTAGACATTCTAACATTGCTTCTAAGCTTAACAGCAATCTTTGAGAACAACATTCATTTTCTTGTTAAATCTGACAACTTAAAAATTATATTTTGTAGACTTAGGCACTATAATATTGAATCTTGCAAAGCATCATATAATAATCATGTAACCAACATGTAATCAACATGCAATCACCATGTAATTATCATGCAATCATCAAGTAATACTTTTGTGATAAAAATACCTTACCGGGTACAAGGACAGAAACATGAAACTGTATGCACATCGGGATTGAAAATTTGTTTGTTTTAATGTGAAAACTGCGTTGGCGCCGATTATTCCAGGTTTATTTACGAGACTCACGAAACAGAGAACTAACAGCTCCAAGAAGGGACACGCTACACGGTTTCGACGTGCCGCTTCAATTCCTCGCTACATCGCGATACGCAAGTCAACTGCGCTCGCTTCACCTCCGTGGCGACATTGTGTGAGATTCAACGACCCACAAATCTTTATTGGCTTCTTTAACGTAACTTGGTAGCTGATTTGAGGAACAACTTCTGCTGCTCCGGTAACAGGTACCGTCATCAGCAACTTGAAATACTAGTTCTGTGTCATGAAACTATTTTTGACCAGCTGGAACAGCTACAGTAAGCCGAAACACACTTTATGCGTTCCGAATAAAATGCGTTTCGAACACAAACTAATAGGGTAAAACCTCAAAGAAATGATAGAGATTTCGTTTAAATGTCAAATTTCTCTTGCACCAAAGAGCAATCGTGTTTTTAGCTGTATGCTACTTCAAAAGTTTATTAAGAGTTTTATCAAATGGTTTTCAGTTTCAATTTCTTTTACTCGCATGTTCCGAGTATGCATTGTTTTTTGCTACATTTCTTTTATATTTTTCTAAAATTTCTTTCGTCTTTCACCCGGTTCCCTTGCATTCGAAATTCAAATTTCTTGCGCATTTTATTCGAAACACCCAAAATATGATTAGGCTTTTACAATCTGGCGGGAGCCGGCATAATGCCACGGGAGAGTTTCAGGTGCGGATTTCTTAGGCAGAGACCTGGATATAACAAACTATGGTGTAACTGGGGAAACCAAATAAAACATACTTCTGACTGGCTTCTAACATTATTGTCGGGACTCATAAGATTCCCTAATAGAGTTTCAAACTCGACTAAATCGTTTGCCATCTCGGCATGAGTTTCAATTTCCGTCCTTCACCTTAATTTTCACTTCCGCATCAGAAACGACTACTTTCATATATGGATTTCTGCACCAAATATAAACATATGGGCACATTACGTAGTTGCCCAACAGCTAACCTCTACGACGGTTCATCTGTTGTACGTAACAACTTTTCACTCCGCAGACCCACTGGGGATTCAGCAAAAAAAGCACTCATAAAGGAACTGCTTTGAATTATTCTCAACCCGCATTTTAGAGGTCGTTGTAAAAAGTCCTGGACACCCATAGTAGCCAATTCACACGTTCACCGCCCCAAATACTATTACTGCCTTTTTCTACTGGATTAAAATACCATAGTGCTTCGATTTTTTACTCATAAGAACAATGTTCAGCCACTTCAGCCACTTAATTTTGCCAAAACAACAAGTCACAATTTTGTGATAAATTTGAAAAACTTGAAATATCCACTGTGGCCTTCGAGTAATTTATTGCAACAACGACAACATGTTGAAATCCATGCCGAACAACAGTCTTCTGATTTTTAAAATTATATTGACATTTTTTTACTTTACTGTTTGACACTAGAGTGTTTACATTTATGTAAAAACAGACAGTATTTCTTTCCAGAAAACAACACAACACCATTCAGTTCTTTGTCACTTTTTTCCTGTTAAATGAAATTAAGATAATATAGAAAGGATATTTGTGTTCCCTGAGACAGCATGTGACTGTCGAGGTTATCCGTTATAGACAACTGACGCTGTGAAAATTGCTTATAGCACATTGCATAATTATGATTCTCATCATCGCAGGCAATATTGAAAATCCATTCATTACCACGTAGCCATTCAAATGAAAACACTTTTCGTCACAACAGTTCCCAATATTATAGACCTGAGCGTAAGCATGGCAAGGTCAACAGCCGCCTCTCACTTCTTTTGATTTCTTTGTAAACGTTACGTAAAAACCTTTTGCCACGAATTTATAAGTTGGACCTTAATGTTTTGTTTTGTAGCGTGATGGATATTTGAAATAAACTGTGAACCTGAATTCCGTTTTTAACTTTTAAGGGTTACAAATAACATAAGTTCTGATCTGGTCACTAGATCCATGTACTTGGATCTCTGTCTTGTCTCTTGTATTAGAAAGCATTATGTTCTGAGCTTTGTCAGAAAATGCTTATTGATTCAGGCCAAATGTTAACAAAACATGTCATCATACTTTTTATTCTTCCTTTCTTCGATGAAAATTTTGCATAATGCACAGTTCTAAAAAATCTGAATAAAATAGATTTTAATTTTTTTTTCAACCAACCAATAAAAATTGAAATGTTTTCAGCCAGACAATAAGTGTTTGTTGGGAGGCCTAGATTCGATATGCGCTCTGAAATCTCACAAACAGTAAACAAATTGTGCAAATAACTTTAACGTTTAATAGAAAATTTTACTTGCTCTCTATCCTCTATTGTGTGGCACTTAACACAACTAGAAACCCTCACACAGCTGTAAATACGAGATCATAGAAACAGATTAACTAACACCGTCTAGTCACTGAGATTATAAATCGTTGCTCAACAATTATACACACATATTACCAGTTCGAGCACTTTCCCATTTCTCTTCTTGTCACCAGTTGCAAGTGACAATTATTTCCCTATTTAAGAAAACATTTACTCTAACATTAAGGCATAAGTTTATTGCATTAACCAAAATAGTCGTAAAATAATTGTACACTTTTTAAAAACACAAATGCTAAACCACACACGCCCAAAGTTAATGGGAATGGATGTTAAATGATTTTCTAGTTAATGGAACATTAGTGTGCTTTCAAAGTGACATACAAGTGCATGTTGATCAATGCAAGACTTTGCACTTCAGGTATACTGCAATGTTTTCATGGGTGCATAATCGAACACGCACACTACCTGGAATATACAGATGGAAAACAACAGCTGGGTTGTCACATGACCTGGCACCTGAGCTGTGTTTTTGAGCACTGATTTTTGACAACGGCAACACATATGGTACTTTGTTTTACGGTGGCAGTTTGCTCTTTGGACTTTATCATAGCATCAATGATGGCAATGTGACGCCGTAACGCCCCATAACATTATTACATGTTATAGTGACATCATATAACTACAAGTGCCTTATCTTATACATTATAATGCATTGCTCTTTCTAAAAGTGACCTACTGAATGCCTAGTCCTTGCTACATAATTTTTTTTGGCAAGACTGAAAAATTTCACTTCCACCAAAAGGTAAATCTTAAACAATGACAAGATGTTATTTTTCTACCACGCCCACGTTTGCCCACCTCACATAGACAGGAATATTGAAAACACACTTCCAGGTCCAAAAGAAATATTGTGTAAAATATAATGATTTGTTCATGCCCAAGACAATGTTGCGTAGTATGCTTGGAAGTGTTTCCCGTAAAATATACTTGAACACTATTATCACAAGAGAAAACAAAAATTTCCCTGTTCCAGAACGGTACACATTGGCATATGACAGTCTCTTATGAATCAAAATGATCTCTTATTTTTCATCCCACCAACAGACGAAAGAATCAGGGTGACAACGTCAGCTTTGACATAAAAGAAAAATAGTAATAACAAAATATTATGTATGCCTAATTATTATGATTTGACTTTTTTATGTCAACACAAGCTTATAAATGTGTCTATGTTTATGCAAAATATATAAATAAGTACACTTTTATGCGAAATATACAAATATGAATATGTCTGTATATATATGCAATCTTTCATAAGTCTGTGAAAAGTATAACATGCATACGTCTAAATAATACATGTAAATAAGTAAATGGCTATGCGAAAGATATAAATATGAATATATCTTCAGGAAACATATAATTTGTCTATGTCTGTGTAATATATGTATAAATATGCATTTGTCTATGCGAAATATATAAATATGAATATGTCTATCCGATATATATATATATATATATATATATATATATATATATATATATATATATATATATATATATATATATATATATATATATACAGGTGATATTGTCAGTATAACCGCGCCTATATTGAGTACTCTTCAAAATAAATGACTGTTCTGAGACTTATTCACGACATATATCATAGGTGATTGCGTTCTGTTGTTTTATCACTAACATTAACGCCATACACAAAGGGTTTGGGGTGGTGAAAAAATAAGTAAGTGACGTTTTTTGTCGTAAAAATCGCTATTTTATTTAGGTAATAATATTGTAGAATTGTCTCCTAAAATAGAGATAATTATTTGTAGGTGAGACGCAAATGCTAACACGCTTAATACAACTTGTGAAGAAGCTATTTTCTGTTGAGAGAAAATGTATGTGTGGCGATCTGCTTACTAATAGGATGCGGGATTACGCCACTGACTAAAATCTATTATCCAAGACAGCGATATTTTAGCTTTGCAATTTATCTAATCATCGGATTTTGCTCGGTGATAAAGTTAAAGTCAGTCCTACAGTCTATTTTATTTGTTTAATTTGTTAAGATTCATGTCATAAGTTGCAGGACTTTATACCACCATCAAATGATTTCTAATGCATAAAAAGTTGATAAATAAAGCAATGCGACTTCAGATTATTTCTGGCCAATTTTTCCTAAGCTGAAATATAGGTTGAGTGGTAAAAAATGGATTCTCCATTGTACGTATTTCATTCAATATGTACAAAATTAAAATTTAGTTGATTCGATAAAACGCACTGGGACTGCTTCACAAAGTACATACGTTTCCCTCGGATGATATTTATAAAATATAAATAAGAACACAGAGACATTGTGACACGTTGAACACCGTGAAATAAACACCGCCTGATAGTGTATCTATGTTTTCGCTTATCTCATTTATTTGTTAACAATTCATGCTGTGCGTATGTGATATTATCATAACACTGGTATAAAGTACACCAAACAAGTATATACTTCTGCTTTCGAAAGCTGAACAGATCGAAGTATGAGAAAATCCATCAAAGCATTTTTGTCATTGAAAAACACAAAGGTCTTGCGAAGTAACTCATATAAGTCATTACTCAACATATGTTTCTTAACAGTGATCATATGGTAATGCAAAACAAAATAATGGAATTAAACATGATGATTTCAAATGACTTTATTTATCACTAGCTCTCGATTGTATTGCATAGCGCAAGTGCAGGAATGCGAACTACAAAGTAGCTGTGAACAGTTTAGCGATCATACACCTCACCATATGCCTCAAAAATGCCTGACAAACGATAATCAAGTGGTTTTGGAAACTCTACCCGAATATGGATGGGACGATTTACAAAATAAACAAACTCTTAAAGTATTTAACATAAATTATTCGAATTGTCAATTCACAAATGACGGAAAATTTCTCTTTCCGGATGACTTTTAGGTAGAAAGTTTACACCATAGCGATGTGCAGCAGTCATTTCGCGTGGTATCTTCTATAAATGAATATCACAAGTTAGAAGAAATTCAATGAAAATAGAAGGGTCATTTTCTGAAATATTTGGTGTTTCATATTCGGACGAATATCGTAGAGTTTTTAGTACACTGATTGAACGACATAATGTTCTCACAGAACTAAAGCTACAATACAGCATGTTTAATGTGAAATTGAATCCTAAAGGACGCACCTTTGATATGGCTTTCAAGGAGAGGATATTTGAAATCAATAATGCAATAACCGATAACGATTATGAGTATGCCATATTTCTTTCGCAATTACTGATACGTGACTATGGAACGCATGTTACTAAAGAGATAATTGCAGGAGCAAAAATCATCCAGGTAGATGAAATAGACGCGAATTATTTCAGATATGTGCAAAAGAGTGGTGTTTACTCTGAAGGCTCGGCAAAGTTGCACTTATCAGAGATTCTTCGTTTTAATTTGTCAGGGTCTTTTCAAAAAAAAAACTCATCAACATATTTTAAATGAATACCTACAATATCACAAAGCTAATCGTACAGTGAATCGTGGACCACCAATTAGGTATGACAAATCCTGGTCTTTCCAACAGTGGATAGATGAAGTTCAGAATCATCTTGTTGCACTTGAGAGGCAAGCCTTTTTCCTTTATACAGTCATTTCAAAGTCAAACTTACCCGAATTACCGCGCATGACTCTTTGGAACATATCGATGTTGTTAAGGGATTCTATTACTCAATATCATGAAATTAACGTCAAAACGTTAGAAAAAGCATTTTCGCCTTTGCAAGTCATGGAAAATGAAAACAAGCTGCGCAGATTTGGTAATACTGAATTACTTCATTATCCTTTTCATTTGGGTGGACGCTATGTCATAAATCCACCTATAAGAAACGAGAAAACAGGCGACTTCCAATGCCCTGCTAACTTCGTACCGATTTAACGTGACATTTTGGTGCATGCAAAGATACACGTCATCAATGTTATCTGGGTATTATGTCGGCGGATTTTATGACCCAACCATATATGTGAATCCACTAACAAATTCCGAAAACTGTCCAAAAGGTTTTGAAAGATATTACATAAAAGTAAGTAACTGTTATTCTTATTTGTGCATGTCTGATAGCTCAGACGCTGGAGCTAAATATCCTATCCATTTTGGAGGTATGTTTAGTTGCAAGTACGGTAACCCATACGCTTTGATTAACTATGAGGATGACAATTTTCAATCTACATCAGTAGCCTCTTATTCCGCCTCAAACTTCCCGAAAGAGTGTCCATTTGGCTATAAACAGTATCCAATAATGATCCAAAGATCCACCAGCCACCATTTACGGAAGAACCAAGGCCGGTAAGAACTGCACATTTGTTTTATTTAGGTAAAATAGAATTTTAGACAACCATTGCTGTGTTAGTTTACTCTAATGGATATTACATTTGGCCACTATGTTGTTTAAGAAGTTAATGTAAAATCTGATTTTGGACCAGTTTGCATTACGTTTCAAGCTAATAAAACACATTAACGATTATTTTGATTTTCTATACGGCAAGAGCATGTCATGGTTTATTTCGCAAGTTCCATACGAATGGAATTAGTTTTCATTGAAAAGAAGTGAAAAGAATCGTTTTCATGCTTTGGCGAGTTCAAAGATTTTTTATTTAGTAATTTGTACCTTACTTTGTGATAACATAGCATGCATGGAGCATGGAAAATGGAGTGTAAGTATAATGTGAGATAATAACAAAAAGGATATCTCAGAAAATCGTCTTAAAGGGTATGCAATGTTGGGCATACCTCAGAAGCTTTTCCGTGTGATGCAATGTCAAGCGGGACATTTCTCAGAAAGTCATGATGTACTCTTTGTTGGGCATATTCACTGACAAAAAATGTCATGCGGGACGTATCTCGTATTATAGAAAGCGATTGTGTTCTTATTTGTGTTCTTAAAATATTTATGGAGGAAAAAATTAACATTTTGTGAAATTTCACCTCAGTATGTATGTTGTGAAATCAGCTACAGTTCTACATTTAGTATATGAATCATTAATAAATCAAACATATTTGTGTGATTCTTGTTTGTAGAAAGAGAGAAGCTAAAGAAAGGGTGATAGGAGGATATGGGGACCTGGGGCTTTACTCATAAATATTTACCAGCTTTGTAGAGAAACTGTTATTGTATTAAATGGAAATGCCACTTGCGCTAGTAGCTTTTTATTACCGTAGTTTACGGACTATTAAACTCGAATTATAGTCAAATTTTGCATCCAAGAACCCTCTTCTGTGACTTGTAGTCCGGGGCGGTAAATAGTCCGGGCACTTTTACCAAACTCTCTTTAAATGCCGATTTCTTTCCTAAAAATACAAAATTTGCAAATTTTAATATCAATGTTATTTATTAATGTAGATTTTTCTTTGTTATTTACAAACATAAATGTAATATTATTCCAGTTACCAATCCATTGCAACTTTGATAATTTTAAGTTTTAGTTCTGCCACATAAAAATATCTTTTTTTCTTTTCTTCACGCTTTTCAATGTTGACAAATAAATTTTGGCAAATTAATTATAAGTGACCCTTTATCTCATAAAAATTGATTTTCAATTGCTTATTTATAAACGAGCCTCATAAATACTGCACATAACCATAATTCCTGCCACTCACTGCAATAAAAAGATGTTAGTGGGAGCAATATACACACCCGCTATCAGTCAACCTTTCAAGACAAACATTGGAGGAACATATAGACCTGTAAGTGTTGCCGGAGTGTCTACTAGAGAGCTGCTATATACCAAAAGATTGAGGCATGCACATGGATAACTATTGGCACAGTAAAGCATCATTGTGGTGATGGGAGAGGGGTTAGCAAAAATGTATTTTCAATGAAATTATCTTGTTTTGGTTGACGTATAGTCTGACTTATGCGGCTAATAGTCGCGTGTGGATTATAGTCCGGCCACGAAGCATTTTTGGCAGTATTTTAAGGGTGAAGCGTATAATTTGGGACGGTTAATAGCCCGGTAATTACGGTTGTACCATCCCTGAAGAAGTCTAACATTATGCATTAAGGCGCGTTGATACCTGAGTTCCAACGAAGGGCCAGAAGAAGCCATCATGTGGAACAACTAGCAAGGAACAGGAGAAATGCATGTATTGTGATAAGTCTAATCACGATGTTATAAATTGCTGTTCGCTGCAGAAGGTAAGCTGGGATGAACAGAAAGGGTTTGTTTTTGGCAATAAATTGTGTTTTAGATGTCTAGGAAAGGGCCATCAATCAAAAGAATGTAGGACAGGTGTTTATAAAAAGTGCAATGGGAGGCATCCGGCGTCGCGTCACCGTGAACGACAGATAGAAAAGTCGATTAAAAAGGTCGAAAGGGTTGAGGTAGAGAAAAAAGAGGAAGAAATGAATCAAAGGGTAGTGCGCTCAAGTAGTGTGTGCAATGGTTTTTGCACTGTGGCGATTATCTCTGTGAAGGTTAATAGTCAAGACCGGTGCGTGGAAACGTACACGTTTATTGACACTGGGAGTAGTGTCAGTTTCATTAGTTAGAAACTGGCCGGTGAATTGAAAGCCAGTGGTGAAAGGAAAAATGTCACGCTGACCACTATGGGAAACGATTTTCTGATGCAGTCTCAAGGAATAAATCGGCCGCAGATTTCAGATTTAAGTGGTCAGAACAGTTTGGTCTCCCTCCCGTTTCAACAAAAGATACAATGTCCATGTCAAAGGAAGGAACACATACTGAGCAACAAGGATATCTTTTAGTGCTCCCACTTGAGGGGAACAGATCTCTCAGTAATAAACGCCGAAATTGGGATTTTACTTGGAAACGATGTTCCTGATGTCTGCGTACCATTAGAAAAGGAAAGGTAAGAGGTTGTCCCACTGTTGTCAAAACACCGTTAGGCTGGGTTGTCTGTAACTTGCTGAGAAAAGATAACAAAGGTGTTTTTAACAGTAAATAAGGCAGCTGCTGCTACGATGCAACCAGTTAGTTAATTGGACAGACTTGAAAGGCTCTATCGTAGCTCAGTACATCTGGACTTTCCTGGGAGAAAGATCGGCGACATAGGTGAGTATTGAAAAGACAAAGAATTTGTTAGAAAGTTTGAGGCTTCAAAACAGCTCATAGATGGTCATTACGAAATCAGTCTTCCCTTCAAAGAAAATTCAATAGTTATGTCTGAAAATCGCCCTCAAGCCGAGAAGAGGCTCAAGTCTTTAAAGCAAAGATTATACAAATTTCATGGAAGAAATGTTTCGTAAGGGCTGTGCGAAAGTAGGCCAGAAAAACGAGCTGTTCAGAGATGATGGGAAAGTTTGGTATATACCTCACCATGGTATGTATGGCAAAAAGAAGTCAAAGATCAGGGTCGTATTTGACTCTACGGCCAATTACAATGGCGGGTCGCTTAACAGTAAGTTACCGCAGGGTCCGAATTTAACGAACAGCTTGGTTGGGGGTTTTGTTGTGGCTTAGGAAGGAGCCCGTCGCACTGATGGGAGACGCAAGATAGAAGCAATGTTGCACCAGATTAGTGTTTTCGTTGAAGACAGGGATTGCTTACGATTTCCATGGTGGCCATATGATCAGCTGGACAAGGATCTAGTTTGTTGTAAGATATGTTCGACTTACAAAATGGGTTAGCAATAGTAGAGCTGTTGTTAACTCGAATGGGCCATGGCAGTTAAGGACGATATGGACCAAGGCGGCAGTTAAGGACCTAGATGTCAAAGCAGATATTTTGCCTGTTGATAGGGCTTTTGGTACTTATTGGTGCGTCGAGTCTGATAATTTCTGTTTCAAGATAGAAGATGATTCAGGACGAGGTAGGATCAGAACTAGAAGTAGCTTATTGGACAGACAGCATGTCTGTGCTTAGGTGCATTGCCAATGAGTCGACAAGGTTTCAAACCTATGTAGCAAACGGGATAAGTGTCATTAGAGAGGCTTCTAGTATTAGTCAATGGAGGCGTATTTCAGGAAAATCCGGCAGATTTGACTTCAAGAGGCCTGTCATCAGCTAAGGCTCCAAACTGTATCATTTGGTTTCAAGGTCCCAAGTTCTTGTCAGGTCAGAGTCACAGTTTTAAGAGTCCCGGGTTTCCGATTTGAGGCTGAGAAATGGAGATCCGGAAGTCAAAATTCAAGCTAATGCTGTCTAGCGAGTGAAGAGTCTGAATGCTTGTAGGGTTTTCTAGGTGGAGAAAATTGGTCAGGGTCACGAATTTTAAGGTTTGTGTTCATTATCAAATACTGGATATCTAAACGCAAGGCTGGTGGTGTAAGCTACACAGGGACTAAAAATGATGAAGGACATACTTACAGCCCTGAAGCTGTTCAAAATGCAGAGTTATCTGTGGTTAGGCCCGTCCAGGATAGCTATTTCCAAGATCAAGCGATCCAAATGATCTAGACTTTATCACTCCATGTTGACGGGGTCAGGATCAAAATGTCCTTGAGGAATGTTCTCAAAGGAGGATATATACGCCAGGAAGCGATGGAAGCAATTATTTTCTTTGATCGAAATTTTCTGGAAAAGATGGTCCAACGAGCATTTAGCAAGTTTACAAGAGCGTCAAAAGTGGCAAAGGCCAATGCGCAATGTCAGAAAATACGACATGATTCATCGTCTGTGTGTTATCGTAGTTTGTGCAGTAAAGCTGTTCAGGTCGCTCATGAAAATCATATACCATGTTTGTAAGAAATGTGCGATTTTAACTAATTTGGAAAGAATGTTGATTTGGTAGTCCCAAGGCCCCGAGTCCGAATTCAGGTCCGAAGCAGGTGATTAATGTTCGCTCTAGTTGCCTAAGCTGAGCAAACGTAGCGGGTTATATCACCGGAATCTATATCTCGGAATTAAAATTTAACGCCCATGGAGTCTTTGGGCCATCCCTTTAACATTTTTGCAGATGCTGTAGTTCTTGCATGTTTTTTTGTTCATCTGTTTTTTGTGATTTAGTGTGAGTTTGCGAAATAGTTCCAACATGCACAGTTTCTGTTATGTATATCTTCGATACTTGCAAAAGGAGAAGTTTTCGTCCGTCGAAAGGAAATGCTGAAATAGCTGAGGGTACAGATCAAAATTAAATGAAAAATTTTATTATAGCAAATCTAAGAAGGCTAACCCGACCTATTTTTAAGGTTGTAAATTGGTTGTTATTTGATCACGACGTTAGTCCAACCACATTTGAACTTTTGAAACGTCGCATAAATATCGGGTTTGGTCGCGATGTATATGACCTGAAACGGACGCCATTCCGACGTTCTTTTCCGACATTTACATAAATATTCAATGTTTCTTTTGCAAAGATTATATTACAAATATAATATATCGAGCCACGTCTACACCAAACCCTGCGTATTCCTGTCATTACACGGACACAAAATCACTATACGAAATGATATGCGTGTACGTGATGCAACAAAAGTTTTCGACGGAATTAAACTGTAACAGAGTACTGAATACGAAACGTTGCAAATACTGGACGGGTACAGTTGCCTCTCTACACGTCTGTTGCGTGTGCGATCAATGGAAAAGAAAATGGCTGCAAAAAGTGTTCGTGAGTTAAGGATTTTCTTCGTAAGAGATGGCGAGAAAGGCCGATGTAGACTTTGGGCAAATAATGTATCTATTATGGGTGTGTCTACTGGAGCAATGAGAAGGCATTTGAATTATGTTCATAAAAATATGGCCCATTTCAAGCGTCACAGGCGATGACACAAGAATCCATGAAATCATTTATTTTAAAAACAATGCGTAAAGATCTATAAAGGAAAATGCAGTAATTGCGTGTGTCAAAGATCTACGACTACTCAGGACTGTAGAGGCCGTTGCCTTCAGCGAGTTCTGCAAAGCTCTTCACCCTAGTTTTCAGATATCGAAGATATCTTTCGATATTGAATTTTTAATTTCACAGCAATAACAATAATTATAATGATATTGATAATAATAATAATAATAATAATAATAATAATAATAATAATTATAATAATAATAATATATTAGAGACCCAACTTCGTATGCATTTTCATACACACATTACGATGCGGCATTAGTTGGACATGATGTACAAGGAACACAAACAACTGAATGATTATGAATTTGTCAAAGTAACCACAGACCTATTTACATCACTGGGGACCGAGGGATACATCACAATAACTGGACATACCATTGATAATGATTTCCAACTCACAAATTTCATGCTGGCTACTGGTCAATTACGTAAAAATCACACTCCTGAAAATATAGGTAACTGCATAAAAGATGTCCGACAGAAATTTCAAAGAGTTGATAAAGTCAAACATATAACGAGGGGTAATACTTCAAATATGAACAATGCAGTGGCAATAACAGAGTGTGAATGAATCTTTTTCACACCTTATGACGGGCAATGAAGGATGGACTGGAAAAGGATTCTGCACTCTATAATTTCATATGATGTGCAAGAAAAACTGGGCAATGTTTTTACGAAATTCCTGGCTGTACACAGCATTTCTTAGCACCAGCCACATCTAAGAAAACCCCCAAAATCCGTGTTGACTGATGTTCAGACTTGATGGAACCCGTGGCTTCTTATATTGGAACGTTTGGAGGAGGATGTGAGGATATCACCACCATATCAAGTTATTTTCCACTTAAGTTTTGTATCATCAGTTTGATAAAATGGAAGAAAATGGTCGCAAAATGATTTCAGAGTTGAAAATAAGAGCAATAAGAGGCTTGGCATTCAAGGTATTGTTTGAAAACTTTTGGCTTTCACCTGTAATGATTGTCACGTCGCTCGATCCAAATACGAAAAAAAGCTGGAATTGTTGCTGGATACGCAGATGGAATCGATATATCAGGCCATATGTCAGGTCACATGTCAAGACGCATGTCCACATGCTTTTCACTCATGGTCTTGGTGACGAAATCCTGGATGCAAATGATGACACGCATCAGTTCAATAAATTCAGGAGTTACTTGCAGACAAAGATAAAGTCTTATAGTCAACCCATTAAACTGGTTCAAAGTGTTTGGAAACACTCTTTCTAAGTCTGGTAACACTCGGTGTTTAGTTTGTCAATATCCAGGCTCCGCCAGCTTAAACATCACGAAAAACGGTCATTCTTAAGTTCTGATACAGTAGAACAGATAATATCTTTGAACAGAAACCTGTTAATCTCAAATATCCTTATTACATGTAAAAAGAGATTTTCGGGCACTAGCTCACTTTTGTACTGAATATAACTCGTGCTTTCGCATTTTCGTGTAGTGTTAAGTGTACACGTGTCCTAAGTGCTCGTGTACTTATTTTAGGATCCGTTTCAACCCTAAAGAATTCGTAGTTCTGTGAAAAATATTCACTTGACCTATCACAAATCTGTCATAAACCACACCTATGAATAACGTTTTTACAACAGTGCATTTAATATGTTGGTTCAATTAATTGTGTTTCTGAATCCTTTATTCTTATGTTAAATTTTCTTATACTCGAATTAGAAAGTGCCACACTAAGACACGATGTAAAATACATCGTGAATTTGGATAGATTTACTGCGCATCCACAATTTAAAATAGAGCTCCTATTTGTACTCAAGTTTTGAGTGACGGACTCAAATTATTTAATACTTGAGAGAGAAAACACAACAGAGTCTAATTCATATATCTTTTCAAAAAGAAAGTAAAAATTTACTCATTTTAAAAATTTACTCTAAATTTTACTTCTTCCAGAAGAATTGCTAAAAGATTCTACTTCTCATTTCAGAAGTTTTCTCACACGAAAAATGTGAAAGGTTGACATCTTGCAAAAAATCTCTATTCTATCCAAATGTACGATGTATCGTGTTTTTCAGCTAAAAATTCTCACTCAAATGTAATAAAATATATTTAATGAGATATTCCGGTGCCTGAGAAATGACAGCAATATACTAAATGTAAAGTTGTTAAAACAAGTTAATCGAGAAGGTATGTTTACTTGCAATAGTGTTTTCCGCGTTAAAATTTAAAAAAAAGGTTTCTTTGTGCACACAACACAAACAAGAACAAAAATAGAAAATAAAATGAGAAGGTATAACTTTGCAAAAAAAAAAAAACAAAAACAAAAAAAACATCAGTTATGTCGGTACAAAAACGATTTTGGTCAATGGATTCAATAATTCATTTATGTGGGAACTTTGAAAACTGACTTAGACAGTATGCTCTAATATTGTGCTTTTTGTGTTTATGTGTTTTGTTTATTTTTCAATCTTTCAAAAGCATTGTTGAATAAAAAATATAATTCTCAAATACAGTATTTATTTCTCAGTTTCGCCTTATCACGCAGTTGATTCCTGTATGCAAGAAAAACAAACCTATGTGAGATACAAACACATAAACCCATGCGAAACACAGAGATACCATCGTACACTATTCAAAACGGTCTGCATCACACAAATGAATGTTTATCAGATATCTTAGTGGCCACCAAATTTGGCAGTAACACCAATAACACTATGATAATCAAAGTATAAAGAAACAATAGCAACCAAAAGAAAAACAAGTCAAGCGTCTGTGCTATATATATCCATTCCCGTTTCACTTTTCTTATCTTTTCTTGCTCTTCATACCAAGAATTCAGACGGCTTATTTCACTCTGCAAAACAGATAGGTTTAAAGACGGGTTTTCTTTTTTAAGATTGTTCCATACTTTAGAGTTGGTAACAGATATAGAAGCGTTTAGGTTTCTAATAAGGGATCTCTCTTGTTGAAATTGCTTTTCTTCTTTTAGAGTTGGTTGATGGTATAACATCGATGTGCGTACAGAACCCTGCGTTAAATTGGACGCATTTGAGTTTTGGTATGCTGTAGAAAATGCCGAAGAAATCGATTGATTTGGATCAATCAGTGAATTGATATAATCATAATCAATATCACTCTCATCACTTCCTGTCTCTTTTTCACCATCTGGTATATCTTCTACTTCTTCAAATACTTGGGAGAAAGAAGAACTAGTTCTTCTACGGGTTGAACTACCGGAAGTAATACTTTCCTGTTCTTCCTCTTCTTCTAGGATACTGGTAAGACGCTTCTGGGATTGTAATGATTGACGTCTTTGAATCTCCTGTTCTACTATCGACGCAATGACATCTGTAGGAAGATGGGTGGTAGGAATGCAACCATTTTCAGCTAGTGTTATGCTGTGTGATTGTGTAATTGGGTCTGGTATGTTCATGCTTTCAACAGAGTCATTGCCTTGTGAAGAAGCAGATAAGTTTATATCCTCCAATTGAATATCCTCTTTGAAGATGATGACGTCATCATTATACAGGTCTTCCTCAGGCTGGTGTACTGGTGTTGTGAATACGTTGTCGTCATCAGCATGCTCAGTTATTTTAGAACAACCAGCAGATAAACTGTGTTTGCGTCTGTGGAACTTTCCACGATAGTCCGATTGAGAATCACTTTGTACTTGGTGCTTGTTTATCTCTGGTTGGCTTACTTCATATTTTCGCCACACTGACCATTTCTTGTACCGTTTCGTTCCCCGAGTTCTCTTACGCTTCTTATTACCTATTAAACTGTCATTGGTATCCTCAGGGTCCATACTCGGGTAGCACATTAGTCTTAGGATAAATCCTAATACAATCGCTCTCAATACAGCTGGGGCTCTTCTATTATTTCGCCGGTAGTAGCAATGAGCGCTGAACGCCGATTCTGCCAGGGCGATTCCATTCACAAACATTGAACAGACGAAATAAATAACGATTACTGGAACAGCCTGTGATGTAGTAGGGACGTACGTATGTGCGACGATGATGAATATAATATATGCTAATAACGTACTGACGCCTAAAATAATACGCTCCCCGGTCTCAGGCGGAACTTTAGTTGTTATGACAACCAGAATCGCAAGCAGTAACGATACGTAGATTAAGTTCACAAAATAAAACAGAAATTTGCGTCGTAAGTGCAATATAAAGATGATTTCCGGGTATGGTTCGTCACAGCAAGCATAATATAATTCCCGCCTGTGAATCTCCACATCTTTTACTTCCCATTGCGAGTTACACTGGTAAAGTTCAAGAAGTTCTCTCATTGCATCTTCATGAATTGATAAATTCACTTGTTTCACATTATATACCCAGTTTGAAAAAGTTACTTCGCAAATTTGCTCATCAAATGGAAAATAAGCAATATCGGTTTCACACTCACTTAAAAAGAGACCCCCTGGTTCCCAAATGGCTGTTCCGTCCCTGTAAAGAGACACGCGGAACAAATTAAACCAATGTTTATCATAGATGGAGCCACGTAGCTTGTTATCTGGGCTGAAGGCTGGTAACCAGACTTTTTCGGGGCGGACTACTACCACATCTTGGTTGCCATAGTGACTCGTATTCCACCGCAGGTACTCATTTGTCCACTCTACAGTTATCCAACCACGTAATTTCAAAAACTGGTCTTTTGTATTCAGTTCAACCACATTTACAATCTGTAGTTTTAAAAAAACTTGTACAGTTGTATTGGAATCAAGAACCGGTCTTGGAGTTGGGTCATAACCTTCGAAGATGTCATTTAAGAGACGTTCTTCATCAGATATCACTCCGGAAGCCAAACAGGTTTCTAGAATTAGCAATAGAAATAAGGCCAATCCAGCCCCTACATGCAAGTCACGTGTTGCAGGCACCATTTCTTGCGTCAATTTCGTTGCTGGTTTCAACTGTTGAAAACTTCTTGAATTAGTTTACAGGCAATCTGAAAATAGAACGGATATTAGAATTAGAATTTTTATGTTTTTCAATATGCTTCATGAATTCTTCAATCGCGTCAGAAAAACTTTTTTTAGGTGAAAACAAAATTACCATGTTTTTTCACCCTGCTGCCGGGTCACTAAAATTGAAGAGAAAAGGCAGGACCAGGGCGGGTCTAAAACATTTTTTGAGTCAAGAAAAAAAAAAGAACAAGAAACATCGCCGGTCCGCCGAGTGAAAAAACAGTTGACGGTGGACCGGAGGAACATTTGCTCTAAGCATTTTACGAGACAAACGAAATGTTTTTTTTTTTTTTTTTTTTGCCTAATCTGCTACGTAAGTGCTGTAATTTCTTACAGGATCAAGGCAATTTTGCTATGCTTTAAACATAATGTACTATTGAAGCATACACGCAGTATGTTGTGACGTATTCAATATTTTTTAAATCGGGCGGCTTGATTGATTAATTAATTAATTAATTATAATTTTATCCAGCACATCATGAAGTCATCCTTTCATACTCACTTTATATCGCAAATGTTATTTAACTGTCCCAGTTGGTTTGAGTTACGAAGTCACACAGAGAAGTAAAATTAAATATTTAAAATTTAAATTATCCTGTTCAAATGCACACCAAAGTTCCACTGCAGCCTTCGACAGATAAGTGGGTATACGACATTTAAATATTTTGGTTTCTTGGTGAAATCTTCTGGTTTACCAATTTTTTTGTTTTTGGTTCAGAGAAATAAAGAACACTTAATTCGTTCAATTCAGAGGTATTAAATGCCGGGTCATAAACACTGGAACTTGACAGATTCATATCCAAATAAGAGCTAATTAATACCATGATCCATGTGTGAGATCGTGTTTTTTCTGCGGATTAATCCGGACAAAAGAAGTCTCACAGAGATTGTGTTGTGCATTGTCATAAATCTGCATCGGTTGTCGAATTCAATTCAAGTTCTTGCGCGAATAAATTCAAAGCTTTGGTGGATCCAGGCAAAAGGAGTGAGAAGGGAGGGGGGAGGAGGGGGAGGGGGCAGCGGAGGTGGTAAGAAGAGATATCCAGTTTGCAACCCTTTGTATTTGCAAAGCGCCATTTCAGGGCAAGGGTGGCCAAGCCAATGTTTCCTCCCCTCCCTCCCAATTCCGGTCCAGAACATTTACAGAACCCACTCCTACCCCCCCCCCCGCCCCAATCGCCACACCCATGATATATATCCGCCCCTCTCCCATTCCCTCCCCCACTCCCGCGCCCCATGTTATAAGTAGGAGGAAAAGAGGTGTTCTGGAACAAGGGAGCAGAAGCAGCGAGCTGGGATAGTAAACTGACGTTTCCATGGCTATAATTGCTGCCTGAAGTGCCATCATTAGTTAATGCTCACCTAAACGTGACATCAAGAGGCATTCCTTTATATAATATGAACGAAAATAGGCAGGAAGAATGTGATGTCTTTTTAAGTAATGCAAAACTCATTTCAATCCAACCCGACCGGCACAAGACTCCCGTTGTTGTTAAACAGCTGACCTCCGAGTAGATATCTCTGTTGTGTACAAACACAAAGCGGATGGATATTCTAAAAAGTAGTCCTGTCTTTATGAGTACTACTTTCGCTGAATCCCCAGTGGGTCTTAAGAGTGAAGGAAGGTGTTATGCACAATAGACCGAACCCAAGTAGAGGTTGGCTGTTGAACAACAACGACAACGACAATAAATTTAGGTAAATTATTGCCAGTCTGCCAGGGATATGAAAGAAATGTGCTTCGTATATGCTTGACATCATCTTGGAAAAATTACTCAGGTTAAAACATTGAACAGAGATCAGTTCTATGGGCAATGCGAAATAGAGAAATATTCATTAATTGATTTTAGGTAAATTTGTGAAATTGATTTTCTTATGGTAAATTGCCTGAATATGAATTCTTCCGATCTATAATGCAAATCGGAACTTAAGATCACTGACAAAAATTACGCGCGTTTGGCGTAAATAAATAAATAAATAAATAAATTGTTGTTTCTGCTGCTTCAAACACCTAGAAGTAGGACAATATCCGATTGGAAAATACCCAACAGGAAAATACCCGACCGGGCAAACCCGACTGAAAATACCCCATAGGAAAATACCCGATCCGACAAACCCGACTGAAAATACCCAATAAAGGAATGTATCCCAACGGACAAACCCGACCGGAAAATACCCGACAGAAAAAAATACCGGACCGGAAAATACCCAACATAGGACTGTACCCCGCAGGACAATACCCGACTGGAAAATACGAGACAAAGGACATACCCGATATAAGCTATACACCGTTGGTCCTATCTAGGGTTTAGTTTTTGTTATAATAAAGTGATCCGCCTTTTTTTAATTATATTTTACCCTCAAAGAAAGTAGAAGTATTGTATTTATTTAATCTCGCCTGAAAAGACATGGAATTTATAAAACACTGAAACAAAAGGTGAGAAGATAAATTTATTATTATTACTATTGACAAATAAGAGAATTATTGCTAAAACCCGAGATAAAAAAGGGCTCCTAAAAGCTATTATGTTTACGAAGCTTCTGAAAACACATGTGAAAGACATATGTGAAATTTAGCAGATGTATTAGTGAGGGTGGGGCGGTGGCTTTGTGCTTGTATTCACCAAAACAGCTTAGGCCTGATTTTCTTCAAAATAAGAGAAAAAGAGTTCCACATTTTTTTAACCATACAGATGTGTTTTTGAGTGTGGGGCAGTGGCTTCGTGGTTGCATTCACCAAAACAGCTTAGTCCTGACTTTCTTCAAAATAATAGAAAAAGAGTTCCACTTTTTAAAGCATATAGTATGCCATAACCCTACCTATCCCTTAACGTTTCCCAGATCCACCAATCAAACGGAGGAATAATGTGTTCGGGCATAGATTTATGTTTACTTGCTTGTCACATAGAATGATCGCATTTTTCAAGCATGTCGCATCGTCAAAATATTGTCAACATAATCGATAAACCAATATGTTAGATCAGAACATATAGTGAGCACATGGTCACCACACTGTGGATTCATTGGAGATCAACAAATACCATGGTTACCATGTGTCCCGATACCAATATGCCAGCTCAGAACATGGAGTGAACACATGGTAACAATACTGTGGATTCTTTTGGAGATTAACAAATACCATGGTTACCATGTGTCCCAATGCAGCGAGTATGTGTTTAGCCCCGGGGAGGGGATGGGGGCAGTCATGTACAAACTAGTTTCCACGCGTAGTGTAGTGACCATATGGTCTATTATCACACTGCTGACCACATGGCAAAATATGGGTTTTCGTAGCAGCCACCCATTCAAGTACTGACCGGACGCTATGCTGCTGGACTTCGTGAGGCAAACGTTCTAAATCATTGTTATAGCCCGAAGCGAGGATGGATCCAGTGCTACGTAAGTCACGGCTACACCGTGAGACGCTAACAACCCTCATATGCCCGTTTCCCGGGAGGAGAGGGGGTGGCCGCTTGGTTTGAAATGTGTTACCATGCTTGTAAGTTAAAAAAACAACGCGTGAAAGGGGGAGGGGGGAGGTAATTTCGCGGCCAGAGGCGGTTCGCGTGGACTGCCAATTTTGTTTAAAAAGAGGGGTAATTTTCATTAACTATTCCGTACTTCCCACAAAAAGGGGTTATTTGAGAACCCTTAAAAAAGGGTGTGTTATTTCAAAATCAGCGCTCAGTAACCAGTTGGCACGTGAGTGGTCCCCCCGGTCATGGACACGCATGGTAACTAGTTGGCAAGTGAGTGGTCCTACGCCCGGTCATGGACACGCATGGTAACCAGTTGGCACGTGAGTGGTCCGCCCTTCCCCCGGGACACGGTTGTCATTTGTACTTGGAGAACGAGTCCTTGCGTTAAAACCATTTCTACAGCAAAATATGCAAACAGTTTTTAAACGTTTTGATTTTGTTCTGCCATTCCCAGGAATATTCGAAGCACGGAACACTGTATTTTATCAAGCATTTTGCTCTAGTATTAAAGTGCAAGCAATAAGTAAATGTAATAACATTTAACAACTGTTTGGACTAAGACCATCTTAACAGTTTATAACCTAGAAGAAATATAATTCGACTTGACTGTAAACTGACAACACTTCAAATATATGAGACAGTACTGAACATCTATTGCTTAAACAAAACGTCCTAAAAGAGTGCGTTCTGGGGCAGCTCAGTTTCGTATTAACTCGACAGTGGTGTGTTTACTTCCGGTTCCGGTCTCGTCAAGAACGGGAATTCAGCGCGTAGTCTTTTATAAAGAGTAGTACTTGGGTTTACTTCAGTACTCGCAGACCTACTTTGGGTATCTGTAAACAGTCAATGAAATGACGCCACATTAAGAACGCTGTTAAGGTAGAATATTTCCACTGAGGAAGGGGGAGGGGGAGGGGGTGGGGTTTAAGGACAGTTACGAACCTGCTGGTTATCATGCGTGCCCATGACTTTTTTAAAACGAACCCGTGACGTCAAGGCTAAATAATAGCCCCTATTGCTAACCAACGCGGAGAGCAATTCCAAAAAGACCCCTCTTTTCATGGGAAACAGGAGTACAAATTGAAATTTATCACTCCACCTGAATCCTGTATGGCCTCAAAATTACCCCTATTTCTCCGCGTTTTTTGTTTTTTTATTTTGGCCACGCATGGTAACACATATGATATCAAATGATATCAAATGCACCCCCGGAAATATTTCTTAATTTTGTCCTCGATGGATACCTCAGATATTCTGTCAGGCTGTTAAATGTCTCATTATTTGTCAGATCAAAGGAGGTGGGGGAGGGGAGGAGGGGGCAGGTGTAGGTTGACACCATTGGGCTTAGTGCACATATAACCACACTTCCCAATCCCCCCACCCTGAAATAAGAAATGAAGCAGCCCCCTCCCCAAAACAAAATCTGTAGAACAGCACGAAAGCCTGCAATTTTCTTTATCAAAGCAGACCTTATCAAACCTACAACTTGGAGATCCGGTACAACGTTTGCGCACCTGCCCCTTAAAACTGCGTGACTATTGACATGCAGATATGTTTTTTATTATCTTATTATAGTTGCCAAAAGACAAGGAAAGGTTAAGGTAGTTAGCATTGGGTAAAGTTCAATAAATAAATAAATGCCGATAGGTGTTCACACAATCCCGAAAATACAAAGCCAAACGTCGGCACAAAAAAAGAAAAAGATTAAATATTCAATTTTTTCCCAAACATAGAAATAGAAAAAGTGCTGTTTGAAATTATTTAGGCAATCGGTTTGTCATAAAGTAAACTAGTATAAATATCACAATATGTGATATTACAGTTTTTCAGTTGTATTGCGAAGGTTACCTTGACGTATAGCTGTTTTCACACAAGTTAACTCTACGGACAGTTGTTTCTACAAAATTTAATTCTACGAACAGTTCGAGTCGCATAAATTAATTTTATGCACAGCTGTATTCACAAAATTGACTCTATAACCGCATAGGTGAACTCTACATACATTTGTATCCGCAAACGTTAACTCTACGTACAGTTGTATTCACAAACGTTAACTCAACGTACAGTTGTATTCACGAAAAGAACTCGATAGTTAAACTGATGTAGCCAGCTACTCTGTTACCACACAATACTTACGGAAGTTAATCAATGAAGTGCCACTTTTTTAGCGAAAAAAGTCTGATCTAGCTAAAGAAGCTATTTAGTACGATCAACAGAGCAATTAACTTCCGTGAATACCGTCTTAAATTATTTTAAATTAAAATTGGCACCTGAAGGTCCCACTGTTCAAGCGTTGCTGTCAACACCCGAGCTATTATGATTACTGGTTACTGACGTGGCGTGGTTGTTTCCATTCATCCTAATTCCCATGGTAACACTGCGTGGTAATTCCTCGGGATCTCGAAATGGCCGCATCTTTAAAAAAAAGGGGGGTGGGTGAGTAAAATGTAGAAAGTGTCAAGTGCGCTATTAAATACCATTTGTTTTAAAGTTACTCGGAAATTTTCAATTTTGAGTAAAATTTAGAAAGTTGTCAAGGGCATTACTAAATACCATCTGTTTTAAAGTTACTCGGAAATTTTCAATTTTGAGGCAATGGTGTTATTTACGAGATCGCCGTCTCAATTTACGGGGATCCCCTTTTTTGCGGGATACGAGGGAGAAAATGTTAAATTTGACAAAAAGTGAGTTGATGGCAAAAAGAGAGTTGAAGTCAATTTCTGCTATTGGAAGTGTTTATGGCGGTGCCACTTCTTTAAAGATGAAATGACTAATTATTCATCGTCAGTGACCCAGCCTTAAATATTTTGCTCACCACTATTTACTACAAAACTGTTGTTAACGTGAGAGTTGAACTGATTTTTCACTTACAAAACAAACTAATTTTCAAGAAATCTTCACAAACAATTCCAGGACCTGTGTTTTAGTCCCTTTGTACATGTGCTTGCCAGTCAGTTAATTTTCATTAAATGAATTAACAGACACTAGGGGAGGAAGGGCTGGCTGAGATAGCAAACTCAACATCTATTCACCTGCGGTGCTCGCAATGTTCGACATCCGAGAAAAGCATCTTTGAAGCATTTACGAAAGTTCTGACTCATAAACGCGTAGATAATTGGGTTCATTGCACTGTTCATATACGCGCAGCAGTACGCTATAATCTACAGAGAGGAAAAAAGATAAAGCTCATAAATCATCAAGTTCATAGGTGTGTCCACTGTCCACAGATGAACAGACGTATCTCCACTTAAAACACCACAATTCGTAGGCCAGGCTCATTCACTATTCATATAAGCTTTGTCTTGTGTTAAGTCGTAACGAAAAATAGGGTCCATTCACTGTTCATTCTTAGCTATTATGGTAGGTGGTTTACTCTTGATGAAATGCTGGCGGAGATGTTTTAAGTAATATTAGCAATATAAAATATAATAGAGATATTTATGGAGAAATGGTAAAATGATCAATTGTTCTTTATATGAAGCAATTAGGGTCTTATCATATAAAAAATGCAACTATTGATCGGTGATAATCATATAGAAAAACTCAACAATACCGTATATTTTGCTTTGATGTTTCATATTTCCCTTTCTTTCAAAGCATTTTAAGGTTTTAATAAGTTAAGAATTACTATTTAATTAGGGTAACATTATTGCCATAATATAAAATAACTTGACTATTATATTATCTTATTATTAGCATTTGTTACCGTAACTTTTAGTTTTACATCACATTACATTCTGTCCATATAAATATTGCTTTTAGCTTTGCATTACTTGTGGTATGATCTTTCTGGGGGTTAAAAATGCTGTTGAAAAGCTTCATACTGGCGAATAAATACACCTTTTATGTTTTGGGGTTTTAGTAAAAGAATAAAGAACCAAATAACAACTAGAGGTGACACCCCATAGAAAGGTGACGGCAAATCTGTGGATGTGATAATAAGCCAAGGTAAATGAAAAGAAATTCAAAGTAGAGCCATAAAACAAATTAAACAAATGTACATATGAAACGTGTTTTTTCCCTGTTTGAAGAACACGTGATACGAAATGTTTTAAGCAAATAAAAAATATATGTCACCGTATCAATAACAGAATTATACAATCTTTTTGACAAAATCCCATTGACGCAATGGTTAAATGGCGAAAACAGTGTAATATGCTTTTAATGGGCAAGATATCAACACAGGCCCTTCTAGGAACAAAATATCAACACAGACCATTTCTGGACACGAGCCTATTTGTCTTTGAAAAGTATTTTTCGATCTAGACGGATGTAATAGTTATTTATACTGTGTAAACCTGGATGCAAACTCTGCCATATTCAATGTAATGCGCATTTCGGTCGCTAGATGGCTCAGATACACCCGCATTTCCCTTTAAATGATCTCAACATTTAAGTTTTCACATTTTGTCAAAATCTCTATAAAAATACGAGTAAAAAGCGGCAAAAGGGTACGAAAATAAAGTGTTTTAATACTCATAATTACCTTGATATGATAAATAATTGGCGAGAATTGCAAAGAAGCGAATTCAGTAATAAGGCGCATGACGTTAAGAGGGAATCCGCACCCTGCAAAGACCATCACAATGACAAATAGCATCTTCGCCACCTTCTTACGGTAACTTAATGCGCGTAGCATGTTGTCCTGAAAAAAAACAAACGCAGAAGTCGAATCGCACTGGTTTTTCCTCTGGATTGATTTTAGTTGCTTCGAATGCAAGATAATAGTGTTTTATAAAAAATAGTATCTCTAATTAAGAAAAATGTAGGGATAAAAGTAATGTAAATAAAATATGGTGCGTTTCGAATTAGATTATGACTATATGGAACTTGTATATAATGTTGTAGAAGCTTTTGTGCAAATTATCTTTTGTTTTTATTAATTTCCTAATGTGATTACACCAGCAGGAAAAGCACAAGAGTAGTAAAAAAACGTTAAAAGCAAGGACATGACAAGATTTAAAACACCGTCTTTTTTATCCCGAACATGTTTTATTCCATGCAAATCGTGAATTCCTCCGAGCGAGGAAAAAACAATTTGCACTGGCATGCGTGACTAGAAACAAAGCATTTTTGTCGTGTCTTGCATAAAATATTGAGAGTTTGTCAATGTTTACTGCAATTCACATTACAAGTCTCTATTATCAGCCAAAATTTGAAGCACATAAAATAGGTAATAGCTGCTCGGATTTGTGGGTATTTTGGGATTTTGGAGATCGCGTCTAACGCTTGTGTTAAGTGTGTTTTGAGTGTTTGCTTGCAGACTATAGATGAACAACAGGCTACAGGCCTCATGTCATTTATAATACAATTTCTAGTTCTATAGTAGGGTTGTTTCTAAAAAGAAAGTTATTAGTTTTCATTTTTTGTTCAAGTAAATAATCGTGGCTTTTTGAACCAGTTGAGAAGTTGTATAAGGCATTTTCCCGCGACGGCCAGAATTGCTTTTTGTCCCCAAAAGCCACTAGTTGAGCGCCCTCCTCGAAATACAAATAAAAAACTCCTTTAAATACATCTTAATTAATCCTTCAGTATTCCTTAAAATAACCCTTCTAATATAAAAAAGTGTTATACTTTGAAAACAGAAGACTTACCCTCAGAAAGGATGGACTTACGCTTGTCCACAGAGTTTGTGCCATGAGGGCATAGAAGAGGGAGATAATGGTCAAAGGAATGAAGTAATAGGCCAGAAACACTGAGATGGTGTAGGCATGACGGGTCGTGTTGTTGACAAACACTTCGGCGCAAAACAGTCGTAGTTCACCCTGTATATACACAACGCACTCACAATTCACCCTGTAGTTACACAACGCACTCACAATTCACCCTGTAGTTACAAAAACGCACTCACAATTCACCCTGTAGTTACACAACGCACTCACAATTCACCCTGTAGTTACACAACGCACTCACAATTCACCCTGTAGTTACACAATGCACTCACAATTCACCCTGTAGTTATACAACACACTCACAATTTACCCTGTAGTTACACAATGCACTCACGGTTTACTACATATATCCACTGCACACATACAGAGTTCACCCTGCAGATACACAAAATACACACACTTCATATTTATATACACAGCTCACATACAGTTCACCCTCTATATATACAACACATACATTATTCACCCTGTTTGCACAGCACACACAGATTTCACCCTATATATAAAAATAGGTATATTAGTATATTTTGTTATCTAACTAATTCAGTAACAGGATACAACAAACTTCTTACATAGCGCATTTATAAAAACGAATATTGCTTAGAGCACTGTAATAGTAAATAAAATTATAAAATATATAAAAATGAAAATAAAACATACGTATTAAATTGTATGTTTGTATCGTAAGTACTTAAATATAAATATGTTTTTAAATGCTTAATTATTTCAGGGTCAAACCACAGTCATAGGTTATATTTTATTATTATAGCAAGTATTTCAATGTCATATCTTATAACGTTGTTGTGGAAAAGCTCACTTCTTGGGAGATTGATATCTTACTATAAACTTAAAGCGGAGGAATATGAAAAAGTAGTTCCGCTCTCACAATAAAAAGATTTGTGGATTGATAGAATAAACAGGTCTCATATACAACGGATCTCACTCCCACAGAGGTTGACTGTTGACTTGCACTACAAAGAGCTAATTTGAGAGAGCCGATACCTGTGTGTAGTATGTTATAACTTGCGATACTAAAATGAGTGGAACGAGTGAGCCTAGATTCACCACCCATATGCCAGTCAGAAGCACCGCAGTTATCGCAGGAGTTCTGAAAAAAAAATAGAGAAATAAATGGTCATTAAATTCAACAAAAAATTAACGCTTCATAGTAATCATCTATAAATTTTTAAACAGCAAAGTGATTGAGAAATGGGTATTTTTCGAGGTGTTTCAAGCATCATCTATAATATTTTGGTAATAACAAAAGTAACAGAGAAATGAACATTTTTATGATTGTTAAAGGTATTGATAAATATGTAGATATGCTTTAGCAGTTGCATAATAGCATTTTTATGTTGATGTGTTAACACGTTTTTATTAAAAGTCTAAAAGTATTTATCAATAAGCAGTTCCTTAATTTGGCTCTTACATTTAACAACAGCTATATTGTTGAATTAGTTGCAGTTGAGTTATAAAAAATAGGATTCAAATTAGAATACGGCTCTGTGTTCTGACCCTGTTACAGAACATATCTCTTTGCAATACTGTTGCATCACATACAGATAGGATTCTTAAAATAAAATATTTCGTGTATGTTTTGCACCTGTATCGTTTGGAATCCACAGGTTTTAGTACTGCATAGTAACGATCGATACTCATTGCTGTGAGCGTCATTATACTCGTTGCCATGGTAACTGCTGTGATGTAATTCAATAGTTTGCCTATAATAAAGGAGCAAAACCGAGTACTAATAAATGAATATAATGAGTATAATAATCAATATTATCTATAATATTTGTATATATAGGTACGTTTAAATGTTTCTGAGGGTTACGGACTAGGGCTGGGACGTTCATTTGAAAGAATCATTTTCACAAAAGCCTATTCAATGTAACAAAGTCCTTCTTTAAACAATTATGTAAATGCATATTCTTTGTACTTAGTAAATATTCCTAGAATATTCCAAGACGTGAGATAAAATGAAGTTAATTAAAATTGATATTTTGTCCATTTTACGAGTTGCAATTGTTAAAAAAATCTTTGCGTGAATTTTGAACCCCTCAGACTCTAAGCACTTTGGTCTAGTAACGTTAAATCAGTGCGTTCACCCAACTCCTCTAAGTAGATGAATTTATGTTTTGTTAAATAAAAATAGATCGAAGCTGCATGACATTTCCATCCAGAAACTGATCCATAAAACACGTCGTCATTCCAAATGTCATTGCATCTGCATCTGCATCTGCAGGCATAAAAGCTCTGGAGATGAGATCATTCTTTCAATGTGTTAAGAATGCAGCACGTTTGTGATAACAAATCAGCTTAAATTCCTGGTGAGGTAAAAAAAGTGTGGAGAAAATTATTTGAATTTCTGAAAGAAACACTTGAACTTGTAAAAAATAGTTATCGGAAATTAAAATAAATAAAGCTAATAGGAAAAATTTGTTGCAAAAATAAGAACCCTTGGAATTATTTCTGCTAGAAATAGTTACTCTATTATGTTATGTCTGATTTCTGGCAATACAGATATATATAAATCAAGTTGCGCAACATTTTATCAAATTTAAATGTGTTTGAACGAATAGAGCCAAACTAATGGTTGTAAACAATGTCATATTTTCCATCTTACGTGCCTTGTGCAACTTTCATCTCTATTTAGTTCCCATCAAATTTGTGATAAAAAGAGAGAGTACTTTATGACACGCGATATTATTTTGATGAAGCTCACTTCATCCAGACTGTATCATAGACCTAGAAACTATTTTAGGAGAAAACACAAAAGGGTTTCGCAGAGCATAAAGGAGATATTCAAGCACAGCGTTGCGATAAACTTGACATTTTCAGCCCACTTTCTGCACTTTCTGAGTGGGGAGCGTGTCCAAGGTTTCGCTCTACAAAAGTTAAATTTTAACCTGTGACAAATATTACACATGTAACATATGTAACAGATGTAACAAAGCGATGATTATATACAATGTTGAAGCAAATCCGAAACTTATCATTATCATCACCACTATTATCGTCATCATCATCATCTTGGTCATCATCGTCATCATGATCACCATTGTGATCATCATCATCATGATCATAATTATCATCATGATCATGATCATCATCATGATCGTGATCATGATCATGATCATCATGATCATGATCATCATCATCATTATTATTATTATTATCATCATCATCATCATCATCATCATCATCATCATCATCATCATCATCATCATCATCATCATCATCATCATCATCATCATCATCATTTTCTTCTTCTTTCCTTTCTTCTTTTTGCTTGTTTTTTTAAATAATAATGCATTTTATTGTGTTGAATAATTGAAGAAACACTCCACAGGCCGAATTCTACAGGGACAATGTTACAGTTTGTTTATTTCCCCAATGCTACCATTTGAATGCAAACTTTTTTCAACCATACAGCGAATGTCCTCTAAACAGGCCAGAAAAGGGTAGAAGTAATAAACCGTAAGCAGTGTGCTTGCAATGTGACATATTGAGCTTAATAGGAATGTGACTTTACGTGGGCAGACTGGCTTCAGAAGCTAAACATGCAGCCCACTAAAGACGAAACGCAAATTTAAGAGGGTGCACAAGGTGTAGTTTTCTGTGGACAAAATTCGCTGAAATGCTGCAGAAAAGGTAAGAGCTTTATGTACAATAAATAAGTAAAGAAGTTCTTGACTGTAATAATAATAATAATAATAATAATAATAATAATAATAATAATAATAATAACGCTAGTAATAATAATATGTTTTTATATGACGACTTTTTACAGTATGTGTATAAATGTATCAAAGTATTGGTTATTTTTTAAATTCCGGAACTATTATAATTCCAACTCATTACGCGGGCCCTGTTGCTATATTTCAAGTAGAAGTGACCTGCTGTCATTTAGCTCACAGATCGGACAAATATGAACTCCTCTAAACTAACAGATCAATTCAATCACTAGATAATTATATATACACATTGATTTCCCACTGGGTAAGGGGCGTGTGGGGTCAGAACTATCAATATAGCCTGCAGACCTGGAAAGCAAGGCAGTTAAAAATGGGTTCTAGGCAGGGCTTAAATGCAAGGCCTCTTGCTCCCTAAGCGGCCGCACTACCACTACTCTACAAATACCCCCAGAGTTATATAGGGTCAATGAATAGGGAAGTTTTTTGACATGTCAGGCAAGACCTTTAATAAATAAACAAACATGTTTTTGACAAGTGAAGGCTGCAGAAAAATATATTACACTAAAAATAAATCACATCGTCAAACCTGTAGTTAAAATTACAAGATTTCCATCCACAGCGAACAAGGAGAAACGTTTTTGATTGGTTGATGGTCTGATAAAAATTACAAGACTTCGGTGCACAGTGAACAAGGAGAAATGTTTTTGATTGGTTGATGGTCTGATAAAAATTACAAGACTTCCGCACACAGTGAACAAGGAGAAACGTTTTTTATTGGTTGAGGCTGTGGTTAAAACTGTAAGGCCTCTATGTGCAGTCAGCAAGAAAGGTTCTTTTTAACAAAATGTACAGTAAAAAATAACATAAACTTTTTTCATGAAAAAGAAATGTTCTTCACAAATCAGGAATATTCAGGGTAGCAAGAACTCTCAAGACTAGTAGTTACTATTAATATAATATATTATGAAATAATTTAATATAATGTGATATATTAGCTTGCAAGCAATAGCGTGAAATGTCTGCAGAGAGTATAATAAACTTATTATCTAAATTAATTTAAATTCTCCGTTACATATGCTAGAGAAACTTGCTTTTAAGCAAATTGCCAAAAAAAACTGACAGAGATCTGAATTAAGGCGGTTGAATGTTATTTAATCTTATCTCACTCTAATGACAAATCAGGATATTTGCAGTTTACATTACTGACAACCCAAGCATAACGGCATCAGTATCTGAATTGATGTATCTGTGAATATTTTGTTCTAGTCTTTGTTAAAAAAAATATCAAACAATTTCAACAATACTATCAACATGCTTTCATAGATGAGCTTTAGTTTGACATTTGCTCTGTATGTTAATAAAACTGAGTAAAAAATAGAAAAAAAGAAAAAAAAGACCTTTAAGAGGTAAATAGATAATGGCAAGCAATTCCTATTTCTTCACTGGAAATGTGATTTACCACCAGCAAAAATCAGTTCAGGTCATTATCCAGTGACATTATTGTAAAACAAGCTCCACTCTCCTCCCTTTTCCCTTTTCAAAAACATGCCCCCTTCCCTTTTATGCATTTTATCTCTAACTATAGGTGACTCAAAAATCTCTTTGTGCTTTGCTCTTAACCTGACAAGGACACTGAGACAAGGTTTTATTTCTCTTCCTTCCTTGAGCGTTTCAATAAAGGACATGGTTATTGTATCACACAGCAGTGTAATAAAAGTACCACTACAGGAGGTATAATTGTAGCCATATGATATCCTGTCATAGGGCTATAATTGTAGCCATTATGACGTTCATTTGATTACATGAATTGATTGCTGCTTCTTTGGGGGTGACATCAGTGCTGTTTTTGTTTTTGTTTTTGCTTAGGATTAACTAGAAAAGTACAGTCTTGGGATTAACTAATCTTGGCCGACTAAGTTAATCCTGAGAAAAATGGTAGTGTGAATGCTCGGCGGATTTGCTTAGCTTAGCTTAAATGTTCAATAACGTAATGACGTAACGCTATTATGTTCTGATGCACGGTGCGTAAGCTGATCCGAAGCCGATTCATAGTATAAAAAGCCCTTACTTTTGACCATCCAGTAATACTTCAGCAATACATCGTAGGATTAACTTTGCTCACTTACACGGGGTCCCTATTGAAAAGCTAAAAAAATAACAAGTTGCTACTCAATATGAAAAAAGCAATAATGCTTGTGTTACACAGAATTAAAGATTGGAAAGCTTTATTGGATGATTGAGCTAAAACAAAACAGTTGCGCACGTCAGGCGACCCACTCTGTATATGTCATAACACAATGTGATTTAAAGTTAATAAAGGCCGCTGTAAATGCAGTTTAAAGGCCTTTTCATGAAGGCTTTAATGACTCCAGCAATAACTTTAAATTAAACCATGACATTGTAATTGATAAAGGTTTATAAAAAATAGGATAAATTATTAGAAAATATGAGATCTGCACCGAATAGCTGAAGTCATGTATGGTTGTTCAATAGAGAGAAAATGACAATGATGCTTGTGATGACGATGATGATGGTGATGGTGGTAGTTGTGATGATGATAATGATAATGATGATGATGATGATGAGAATGATGATGATGACGATGATGACGATGATGATGATGATGATGATGATGATGATGATGATGATGATGATGATGATGATGATGGTGGTGGTGGTGGTGGTTGTGGTGGTGGTGGCGGTTGTGATAATGATGATGATGATGATGGTGATGATGATGATGATGATGATGATGATGGTGGTGGTTGTGGTGGTGGTTGTGATAATGATGATGATGATGATGATGATGATGATGATGATGATGATGATGATGATGATGATGATGATGATGATGATGATGGTGGTGGTGGTGGTGGTGGTTGTGGTGGTGGTGGTGGTTGTGATGATGATGATGATGATGATGATGATGATGATGATGATGATGATGATGATGATGATGATGATGATGATGATGATGATGATGATGATGATGAGTCGCATATAATAATGTGCATGGTATTGTGCCTGCTTATGCTGTCAGTAGACAGTTTTTGGGACTGTTCATTTTCATTTGTTATTGTTTAGCTCAACGTTAAAGATAACAAGTTAATAGGTAATGACGCTTTGTTTATTCATAGCTTGTTTATGTAATATGGTTCTATCAATTCATTTTAATAAATAAGCAAATTGCTTTTGTGATTTCTTGGAATATACATGGTTAAATAGAATGGAAGCTTACTGCATTTTAGTAAGTTACTAAATACATAAAACGGTTACTTAAACGGAAACAATTAGGACTGTAACGGTACGCAGTTATATAACTGCATTAACCCCAGAATGAAAGTGCGCAGCTGTAATTACATTGTCTCGTGAATTGTAATAAATCAGTCTGGACCTTTTTGTCCCCATCGCACAGCGTGGCGTCGGCGCAGCACCTCCGAGTAAGATTGAGACAGAGTGACTGTTGTTTCAATAACCTTAGTAGATAACTACCTGGGATCGTATTCACTAAAGTTAACTGTACAGTCAACAAAATCGGCTAATTGCTCTGTAACTAACAGAACTTTTGAAACTTAACCAAATAAGTTTACTTTTATATTAAAGCGTAATTAATATAATTAACTTTAAATTGTTTGCGTAATTTTACTAAACCAGTTGATTTCCTACGTACGGTGTACAGTTAACTACGCAGTTAACTTTTGTGAATACCGGGATAGAGTGTAATTTAGTGCTCCAGATCGTAACGTAGACGTATTTTACTCATGAGAAATCAGCATGTAGCTGAAGTGAGTAAATAATGCAGTTTTCCCATTACTAATGCCTATTTCCCTTAAAAGAAGATACAGTTCCCTCAGAAATGAAAATGTCCACAAAACGTAGATGCCACCAGTACAAAGACTCCATATTAATTTTAGATGAGCTTTTAACAACAACAAATCAATCACAATCATACAATTAAGAGCCGCTGTATTTCTCTTGAAGCCTAAAAAAGAGAAAAGACACATTCAAATATTTCTATATAACATGACACGGATCACTTTTAGTGGTAGAACTCGGTTTATGAAGGTTTTCGAGTCCATAAAGGAGCTCAAAGCCACCCTATGTCTAACTGTTTCAGAGGTAACACCTGTCAGGCGAACTGCGACCCTGTAAATCTAGGTGAAAGATCAGGTCGATCAGATTTGACTTTCAAGGTCTGGGTCAACGTCAAAAGGGTTTAAAAGCTTACTATATAGAATTAGTAAACATACCCAGATGCTGAGATAAATGAAAGTTTTTAAAATAATATTTTTCTTTCCATTTTGATGTGACCTTGAAGGTTAAGGAAAAATGTTGATAAACCTAGTTCTGTGAACGGTGAAGGTGTTTCCTTTTCAAGTCCAAGCGGTCTAGGCAGAATAGTTTAGACACAGCCGGGACCGGGAATGAAAAAAGTAAAACCTAGAAAAGGAGAGAGAGAGAGAGAGAGAGAGAGAGAGAGAGAGAGAGAGAGAGAGAGAGGGAGAGAGAGAGAGAGAAAGAGAGAGGGAGGGAGAGAGAGAGAGAAAGGGAGGGAGAGAGAGGGAGAGAGAGAGAGAGGGAAGGAGAGAGAGAGAGAGAGAGAGAGAGAGAGAGAGAGAGAGAGAGAGAGAAGGTGCAGCAAAGGCGATAATAAGTACCGCGGGATATGAACTCAAATACAAAAATATTTGACCAAATGCCCAAACAAAAGATAAAATATAGAGAAACACACAATCCTACTTACACGTATTCTCCCCAAAAACCTGGGCGATAATTACAGATCAATAACACAGGGTACTTACACATACTCTCTCCGAAAATCTGGGCGATAATTGCAGATAAATAACACAAACTACTTACACATACTCTCTCCAAAAGGCCAAGATGGCAGCACATAAACCATGCCCGTGAATGGAACACAGATTGCCAGAAACACGAGGTCGGCGCACGCTAAGTTCAGCAAGTACATGTTGGTGACACACTGTAAATTATGCAAATGACCATTATTATGCAAATTATGCAAATTCTACAACACAAGGTCGGCGCATGCTAAGTTCAGCAAGTACATGTTGGTGACACACTATAAATTATGCAAATGAACATTCTTATGCAAATTATGCAAATACTACAACACGAGATCAGCGCACGTTAAGTTCAGTAAGTACATGTTGGAGACACACTGAAAGATGAAGTTATGCAAATGAGCACGCTTATGCAAATTATGCAAATGCATAATATATGGTCGACGCAGATCGAGTTCAGGAAGTACATATTGGTGAGAATTTTTTTTAAATGAAATTATGCAAATGAGACTTTATGCTAATTATCCAAACACAACATATCATGCAAATGACAACGTTTTCAAGTTCAACCCAGTGCTTATGTAGGAAGTCGCTTTTTCGCACCAGATATTAAAACATAACACACTTTGGTGAGGTCAGCCTTGACAAACAGCGAAACATTTGGCCTGTGTACACCTCTTTGTCCAGTTGTCAGAACTTTAAACGATTCTTGTCTAAACGTATTCATTATCTATTTTTTATTATAATATTCGATTGCCAGTCACTTAAAATGAACATCGCAACAGTCGAAAAGCTGGTTGTCTTTTCTAAACAAAACATGCAAGCCAGTCGACTTGACCTAGATTATTTGGTTTAACCTGGGGGATTCCAGACCTAACCCAGATTAATTCATACTTTGACAGTGGCCAAATTATCGAGGAACACAGGACTGTGATTAGGCTTATTCAGAATCATGTATGACGATTCTTTAGTTAACGTGGTAGCAGAAGACACCGTTGTTGTCCAGCAGCCAACCTCTACAGTGGTTCAGTCTGTTGTATGCAACACCTTTTTACTATGCAGAAGACCCACTGGTTATTCCAGCGAAAATAGTACTCATAAATAGAGGTACTTTTTTTTAAAATATCCATCCGCTCTGTGTTTATATATAACAGATCGATCCTCAGAAGTCAGTTGTTTTATAACAAAGACAAGGCCCGAGACCAGAACAGGCCACAGCAGCAGTTGTAACTATTTAATGTGTATGTAATTTCATAAAAAAAAAAAATTAACTAGACAGAATTCCGCCAGGACGACCCACTTGCAGAAACCACTGAAGAAAGTGATATTAATTTGTATTAAATTGTGACGAAGAAGCTCAAAGTCTCGCAGTACCAATGCTTTCTCGTCGTTTTTGCCCAGCGGATTAAAAATGAACCCATCATCTCTCTCTGTATCTAACCGTTTTTGAGATATTAGTCAATTTCAGTTTTTGACCTTAACCGTGACTGAGAAGGCCAGGATCACTGAGGTATCTTTTATGTAGCGTTATTGAGGAACAAAGGGTAGAAATAAGCTGATAGTCAGCTTTCGGCTTTTAAGTTGACCGTGACTAAGGAAGTCAAGGTCACCGAGGCACCTCTTACATAACGTTGTTTGGCCCAAAAAGTCGAAAATAAGCTCAAAAGCGCTCTACTTCTAACCGTTTTCGAAATATTAGTCAACTTCCTGTTTTTGATCTGGACCGTGATTGAGAAGGTCAAGGTCACCGAGGTACCTGTTATGTAACATTCCTTAGGCTCAAAGGGTCGAAAATGAGCTCAAAATCGCTTTATCTACTTCCAGGTTTTGACCTTGACCGTGACTGAGGAGGTCAAGAAGACCGAAGTACGTCTTATGTAACGTTGCTTAGGCCAAAAGGCCAAAAGTTAACTCAAAATTGCTATATGTGCCGGTTTTTGATCTGTAACTGTATGTGAGGTCACGTGACCTTTGACCTTAATCCTCAAGGTCAAGATTCAGGATGGAAGGTTACCCAACTGCGTACGTTTTATATATTCAAACTGAGATCTGAGCACTTTTTTATGGCCACTTACAGGCGTTTTGAAAATATTCTGATCTTATTTTGACCTTGACCTTTGCGGTCAAGGTCAAATTTATTTGCATTTTCACCGAGACTTGATGATTGTCTATAGGTGAAGCAAATATAAAGTTCCGCTGACTCAGACGTGAATAGGATTTTTCTGGAAATCATTAATTGAAAAAACATAACTTTGACCTCAATTTGACCTTGACCTTGACCACTGAGGTAAAAAATTGCGGATTCGCCGAGGCCTCGTCGCTATCTACATGTGTACCACATTTCATTTTTCTCTGTTAAATACGTCAGAGAAGAGAAGTAAAAAAGAGAAGAAGAAGAAGAAGAAGAAGAAGAAGAAGAAGAAGAAGAAGAAGAAAAAAGGAAAAAAAGGGCAGAAACGTCCAGAAAACTGCAAACTTATACCCAGTTGCAAACGAAGTTTCCAAGTGGGAGCAAGTAAAATTCACAGAAAACTCTGCTGGGTGTTCTGCTTATTATGAAAGGCTTTACAGTTTGGGTGCTCGCGGCAAATGCAAATTTTCAGTCTCCCAGGCAAAGATAAAATTAAAAGGAACAAATAGGTGAACTTTAAAAAAAAAACAAAAAAACTTGTGCCACTTGGACAATGTTCAGTTGTTGGAGTAGAAACCCCATGATGAAGCGACACTAATGGTAGAAAATAAGTGTTTTTTTTTTCAAGAAATAAAATGGCAATGTAATTATTGTAAGGTCAATTTGACATGCTTCATCACTGAAAACATGGCCATTTTATTCCACTTAACCTGGTGTCCTGTATTCTAACCTAAAATCTCCGGAGACGACACTGTTAAGTTGTTTATTCATTCCAATAATTCCTTTATCTGAGCTTTTCAGAAAAAAAAGAAAGAAAGAAAGAAAGAAAAAAAATAACAACGGAAAATCATAATCACAAGAAACTCATTTTCTGTTCTCCATCATATTCTGTCAAACATTCAATATTCCATCCTTTTCAAATTTATTGCTTGTGTTCCGTTTAATATCTCTTGCCAATATGTTTTGTTTTTTTTTGTTTGCGCTGGGGCAACTTTCACGTCGTGAGTCTTGTTATATGATTGAGGAGAAATTGACACAAAACACATTCGAGATCAATTTGGTGGGGCATCTAAGATGAAAGAGGTTTTCTGATAAAAGACTGAGCGTCATTATTATAATACGCATAACTTTGTTCTTGTAGGTTTTAAAAGCCAAAAAGGTTATTGCGTAGTGACTGGGTAGAAAGAGAGGGTGGGGAGAGGGCCGCAGATAAAAATGGTATCATTGAACACCCGTTGTCACGCTGTCTGACTACCTCCTCCTCCTCCTCCTCCTCCTCTCTCTCTCTCTCTCTCTCTCTCTCTCTCTCTCTCTCTCTCTCTCTCTCTCTCTCTCTCTCTCTCTTTCTCTCTGCCTGTCTGTCTCTTTCCTTCCCTCTCCCTCCATAGCATAACCTAGCTCCCACCCTTTTTGTAACACCCCCCTCCGCAACGCCCTTCTCTGTCTCTGTCCCCGCCTCTGTCTGTCTGTCTGTCTGTCTGCCTGCCTCTCCCTCTTTCTCTCTCTCCCCCCTCTCTCTCTCTCTCTCTCTCTCTCTCTCTCTCTCTCTCTCTCTCTCTCTCTCTGATGGAGACAGTGCAGCACTAATACACTCACTCCTTGCTTGTCTTTTCCCGTGACCTAGAGTTAATGTGTATAGACAAAAGGCTAACATTTTGTGTCCTGGTGTAAGACTGTAACAATCTGTTAACTGATATAATGGTAAACTGTAAATTATATAATTGTAATTATATAAGGTTAACTGGTAGCTGAATACGGTTATTATTGTTAACTTGCAAACCATTTTGATGTCACAGCGTTTTAGCTGCAGACAAAAAAAAAATACAAGGCTGGTTCTTGTAAATGAAAGTATGCTAATATATACATATATATCTGATTGCTTCTGGAAAAAAACCGATGCTCGTTAATAGCGGAGTGATTGATACTGGTTCGAATTACACTTATGTTTTACAATCAGACACATATATTTCCTATTAATTTACTTTTGATCTTACTTCAAGCAGAACCGGTGTAATTCAGAACCGAGCGACAAATTAATTTTTTTTTTGAAATGAAAGTTAACTTTAAATAGTCCCAAAGTTAAATTGACTGACCATCAAATAAACAATCTGAACTAAATCCCGTGTCATGACCGAATATTTTTTTTCCTGTCCAGCGCTTGGATTGGTTGCCACTGGTTCTTGCATTTGATTGGTGCTCAAGGCTATTGTAAAGAGGTTTTTGTGTATAATTCACTGTGTATGTATTAACTGCATAGCAAAAATTAATACAAAAGCCATCTCATAGATGATCGATTCAGTACTTAGTCAAAACTTTTTCGAAACTCACCCCTCCCTCCTCCCTCCTCCTCCCCCCCTTCCTCAACCCTCTCCTCGCGCCAAAACTGTAGGCATAATCTGGGAAACAGAAAAAGGCAGGCTGTTAAGTGATTTGATAAAAGCCAAATCAACCCAATTTAGACATTAGTGAAATAGATTATTTCCTTATCAGCCTATACGTTAGATTCTGAGGGCATATATAATCGTGCTACTGACAGATCGATTGTACAACGGTCTTTCACCCGAGCTTAAAATGTAATGATCGATTGCACCCACTTTAATCGCCAAAAATAGATTTCACGAATAAAGGAAGATGACTATAAAATTACTTGTCGTTTAAAAGACTCGACTCGGAGTCAGTCACGGAACGATTTCCGGAAACGTCATTCGCTTGTTTGATACATAAGAGACTTGAATCAACTGAACCCCCCCACCCTTCGCCGCCCCCAGCCCCCCCCCCCGCCCCCTCTCTCCACCCCTACCCCACCTACCTCTTTAAAAAAAATGCGATCTATTCATAGCGCCATCAGGAGCTAAATATAGGAGTTTTTTTGCACTGGTGTCCTTCAACTGTCGCACGAAAATATCACGAGCCGAGGATACACGCATAGTTGGGGTGGAGGGGGTTGGGGGCTGAGGGAGGAGGGAGGGGGAGGGGTGGTGCTTGTTCGGACGACCCAGATCCTAGAAGCAAATGCCTGTTGCCATAAGTTCGTTTTAATATAAAAATCCATTAATACAAACAAATGAAATATCGCGAATTTCATACATTGCAACTGCCTCCCCCCCCAAACATCCTCTGATCCCCACCCCCAATGCACACCCTTGCCTCCCCCACCCCATGCGTCACGGGAGCAAAGTTAAATGTACAATTTTCACTCCCAAAAATGGACAAGCATTAAGCTGAGTGGTTAAAAACTAAGGATTTGGCATCACTCTTAGCATATTTCAAGCCAATTGGTAAACACATTGACAAATTAAATTAGGATAACCCTGGCTCTCCATAAAAACAAATTATTTACACTATTTTTATGCCCGACAGCAAGTTTTGCTTGGTGAAACCCATTCAGTCAACACTCCTTTCATGAAACGCCTGGAGAAGAGAAGTGCTAAAAATAGAATGAGTGGTATGATTAGAACAACAATAAAAAAGTCCCTGCTCGATTCTGTCGAAAAGTGGTCCTTTTTGGTACTGTCGGAAAGTGGTCCTTTTCCTAGGTGTTTTCTTTGTGAAATGGCCCATCCCGAGTTTTCTTCATAATATTAGGGGCCATCCATAAAGAACGTATTAGGCGACACCTCCAAAACTATTTCGAAAGTTGGACTTTTTGACACTCCTCCTCCCCCCGTATGTTGAATTTGTGACGTCACCCATTAACTGTAAAACTGGGGTACGTACAGTCCCAGCTCCCTTCCCCCCGCCCCTCCTTGTGTACGTTTGTTATGGATGATCCCTAAGTATATTTCGAAGCAGCCGGAAGTAAGCTTTCAATTCAATACAAATACAGCAATAACAATGAACTACAGATATAAACTAGAGCGAATACCCCCAGATAGCGGACTGAGCAACGTGGATAAAGAAATTTATGTTTACCGTAAAAATATATGTGGTTGGAGAGATGTCATGTGACCTGTGGTTTGAAACTGAAGGTCATGGCCCAGTTCACAAAGTTACCCCTTATTTCACACTGCAAATGGGTGTGAGATTCTCTGACTTCGTGATAATGGTCAACTTCGGCTTTCGGATTTTGACCTTGACGAAATAGGTCAAGGTCAAGGACGTACCTCTTATGTAGCGTCTTTGAAACCTACAGATCGAAAACGAACTCAGAATCTCCAAAAGAGCTGGATAATTTGGTGAGCTCCTGGTGTAAAGTCTTGATCTTGAAAATCTTGAAAGACAAGGTCAAAGAAAAGGTCAGCTCAGCGAATTATCTTTTATTCTACGGTTGCGCATTATAAAAGACCCATAATGGTACATACACACACCCTACAAAATAAACTACCATAAACATGAATGACGTCTTAGCTCACTGTGATCAAGAGATCATTATTCTCTTTATTGTGTTGCTAAGGTTATGGAAAAAAAGGGCAGAAAGAAGCTCTGAAAAAAAGAACAAGCTGTCTTGATTGAGAAGGGTTTATCTTATTATAAAAACAACACTTGGCAATGGTCGCGAAGGTCTTCGAAAATTGAGCTTTTTTTCTCGATTTCGTCTCGACGTACTATTCATAGGTTGCTTTTGATACCGTGACACAAGTTTACCAAAAAAAAAAACAAAAAACAAAAAAAAAAAACATGTTAAATATTTTCCAACTGACATAAATGCAGAGAGTCGTCTTTGTCACCAAATGAATTTTTGAAGGAAGAAAAACCTTTACTCTAACTGGTAGTTTTGAGGATGCAGTTGGAGGTGGTTTGAAAAAAGCGGATAGGAGGGGGGAGGGGCTAGCCCTAACCACAGCCTTTAAAGGGCCGCTACAATGCACCACAGCAAGCCACAGCCGCCAACGGGTACGGATGGGGCATCATGTACATCAGAACCCCCCCCCCCCCCCCCCGGGGTAAGGCCATCGCAGTATAAGGCCGCCCCGGGATGAAACTAGTTCGGTATAAAACCAACCCCAGTGTAAAACCACTCTGCGATGAGACCACTCCGGCACAAGACCACATGGGCTGAGACCCTGGATCAGAGCACCAAGGGATCAAGCCACTCCGGCATAAGACCATACCGGCATAAGACCACTGTGGGATAAGACTACACGGGATGCGACTCTGGATAAGAGCGACCTGGGATGAGGCCACGCCGGCATACGGCCACCCGCTATAAGACCATACCGGGATAACAGCACTCCGAGATAAGATCACTCCGGGATAACACCACTGTGGTATAAGACCACAAGGGATGAGACTCTGGATAAGACCGACCTGGGATGAGACCACCACCCCGGCATAAGACCGCCCGGTATAAAACGACACCGGGATAAGACCACACAAGGTGACACTCTGGATAATACCAAAGTGGTATGAGACCACCCAGGCATAAGAGCACCCAGACATAAGGCAAACCGGAACTTCAACCACTTTTTGCCGGCATCGTTACACTCCCATTGTATAGAGAATCCCACAGAAATGAGACCACTGTCTAGAATTAAGACCACTTTTGAACAGTCCAACAGGTGATTTTTTTAAGGGATGACCGAAAGACTCAATGAGCAATAATTTTTAATTCCGTGATAGTTGATCTGACCCAATGCAATCGCCTAACAGAAGAAAATGGAGCTGAGGTCAAATCCCTTTGCTTACCAACCCTGGCTGTAATCGAACCAGGTGCCTTGGGATTTACTAGACCAACGCTTCAACCAACTGATCTAATCGTCACCCCTTATTTCAGGGGTTCTGGTGTAAAAGAAGAAAAGAACCTTCTCCACTTCGAGGCATGTAAATCAGTGTTTTTTTCAGTCATATATCATAGACTAGTAAAAAAGAAGAAAACAAAGGAAAAGAAAAGAAAAAAAGCAAGAAATTAAGAAGAGAAAAGCATGCCCAAAGAGGAAAAAGCATTGAAATGGTAGAAGTCAACCCCGGAAAAAAAAACTCTTCATTAAACACGTCTGTTCAGAATGACTCGCCCTACGGAATGTCACAGTGTCACGGTAAGGATGGTGTGTGTGTGGTGAAGTGATTGCCCACAGCCATGTAACATCAGGGCCCAACGTTGCTGGTACACTGCTGGTCTGTTCGTACGCTGTTGGTGTGCTGCTGCTATGCTGCTGGTACGCTGCTGGTACATTGGCTAGTACGCTACTGATACGCTGCTGGTACGCTGTGGATACGCTGTTGGTACGCTGTTGGTACACTGCTGGTATGTTGTTGGTACGCTGCTGGTACGCTTTTGGTACGCTGGAGGAGGCTGCTGGTACGCAGCTGGTACGCTGTTGGTACACTGCTGGTACGCTGCTGGTACACTGCTGGTACGCTGTTGGTACACTGCTGGTACGCTGTTGGTACACTGCTGATACGCTGCTGGTATACTGCTGGTACGCTGCCGGTACGTTGTTAGCACACCGGGAGCTAATAATTTTCAAGCAAGATGTTTTTTTTGTGGTAGGGGGCGGGACCGTGGTGGGGGAGGGGGGGGGGGGGGGTTCTTATAACATAAATCTTACTTATGATATATCGCTGAAGGAAAAAACCGCTCAGCGCAGGTATCCGCACAGTCCTGATTGATTAACTGCGAGGAAAAAAAAAAGAACCCAAAAGCTCGCTAGGAATTTTTTTTATCAACTCTCGGGGCTGCAACATCATTCTTTTCACTTAATAACCATTACGTAAAGCCGTTCTCACTGTAATAAGATGAATGTGAGCAGACTTCTCTATTGGTTAAAGAGCGCCACTAAATCTGCTTAAAAGGTATCCAGCCTTTTGAGCTAAAAGAGCAAAATTTCGTCCTGCAAAAGCTTATATTTTTTTGTACTAGAAGTTAATTATTCTTTCCCCATTCTCTTTTACAGGCAACAGAATTGCAAAGATAGGGCAATTTTACTCCTTTTGTTTTATGTTTTTTTTTCTAAAATGTGGTGTGTAAAATGTGGTGTGTAAAATGTGGTGTGTAAAATGTGCTTCCAACAGACAAATCGATTTAGAAGATGACTGTAGGTCATTGCGCTCTTTTTCTTTAAAAAAAAAAAGAAGCTTACTTCAGTGATTAAGCGCCTAAACTGGAAGGTAATTAAGCTAATTGGTTGTATAAAGTGAACGGGCTGGGCTTTCTTATTGGAACATTTTTGTTTTTAAAATGCTGTATTTTATTTCACTCTTTTCAGGTAGTGAAATATTTTCGGGCTGAGTTGTTTTGCTGTAGATTGTCACTCAAGATGCAATAGAAGTAGAAGAAAAGTGCTTTTTGGACAGCAGGAAATCGTGTGATTTAGTACCCAAGGTCCCTTTCTTAGAACATCTTAATTTGGACGATTGCGCAGTGAAACTGTGTTTGATATTTCTTCCATATAGAGGAAAACTGCAGTGGCGGATCCAAGGCAGAGGGGGGGGGGGGGGGGTTCAGGGTTTGCATGCCCTACTTCCACCCTGGCCCAAGTTAAACCCCCTCCCCCTTGTCCGAAAGCTGTATCCGCCACTGTAAAACAAAAACTGTTGTTGTTGTTGTTACATTTTTTTAGGCTGGTTGAATAGTTTTGGAGTCCGCGATGCAAGAAGCAGGGTGGGGGCGGGGGCTGGTAGGGGATGGGGCTGGGAGGGTACTGTGGAATGACCTCAGAGCTTCGCCGCGATGGAATCAATCTTGGGGAAAGGACTATCAAGAGCCCTTATATTCTCATACCGAAGTTACAGTTTATCCGTTAAAAATTGGTTGGATATTGGATATCGGCGGGAGGGGGAAAGGGGGGATTTAAAACTGTACCATTCACTAATCTCATTAAATTTTCATGAAATTCCTTGGAAATTCCTCCTGTTCATCGATGTTTATCCAGTATAAATACAAACCACACAGGGGGTTGGCGGGAGTTGGGACGGCGATGGATTAAGCTTTTTTGATCTTCTGGGATTACATAATATCCAGGTTAAGATCCAGGGCAGTGGCTCCGGGTTACGTAAAATACCGCTAAACGTTAATCCGTAACAGAATTAGATCCATTACTTGTTCTAATGGATACCAGGTTAAATATATGTTTTCGGGGGGGGGGGGGCAGGAGGAGGGAGGGCATTCCCCTACAGATTAATTACAATGCGTGTCCATGACCCCTAAGTGCAGAGTACCAAGTTTGAAAAAAATTCACCTTTTTCCCCAAACGTGACTTCAGTCATAGAACGAAAACTAGACAGAAACCCGGACTTGATAAGAGTGCAGGTACATTTCAACCCCCCTCCCCCAACCCCCCCCCCCCCTCCCGCATCCCCCTCTCCTTTCTTTCTTTGCTGAACGCGAGCGAGAACGAGTACATTTGGGAGCCTTCCTATTAATGAGCAAAAATATATTTTGCTGAAAACTACTGGTCGAGACCTTTGCCAAGATCTAACCTCACCATATATGTCACATTTAGTAGCGACTCAACCCAACGATGTCGATAAGACGTCTGTTTGTGAGAAAATCGCGTTTTCTGTTTTTGCAGGAGTAGTAACTAACAAGATTGTGTCTTTTTCTCTTGTTCAAAACCCAAACAAAAGAGTAATTTTGTAAATATTCACCGCCATGGAATGAAACCCGTGAAATCTGAACGCAACACAGCGGAGATGTCCCGTTAAGATGTCTTCTCAACGTCGCTAAGATGTTCGTACGACGTCGTTAAGATGTCTATACAATGTCGCTGAGATGTCTATGCAATTTAGCTAAGATGTCTGTACAACGTCGCTAAGATGTCCCCAAGATGTTCATACAACGTCACCAAGATTGCTTTACAACGTCAATAAGATGTTTATACAACGTCTTTAAGATGTGTGTACAGTGCCGCCAAGATGCATATACAACGTCACTGAGATGTCTACACAATGTCGCTGAGATGTTTATACAGTGTCCCCAAGATGTTCATACAACGTCACAAAGATTGCTATGTAACGTCGCTTAGATGTTTATACAACGTCGCTAAGATGTATATACAACGTCACTAAGATGTCTACACAATGTCGGTGAGATCTGAACAACGTTGCTAAGATGTCTAAAAATGTCGCTTAAATGTTTGTACAACGTCGTTAAGATATTTATGAAATATTGCTGAGATGTCTGTGCAATGTCGCTAAGATGTCGTTAAGATGTCTATATAACGCCGCTGCGATGTCTTTACAACGTCGCTAAGATGTCCACACAACGTCGCTATGTTATCGTATGAAACCGTTGCCTGGAAGACGTTGCCTTGTCATAAATTTCAGAGTTGTATATAAACATTTGTCAAAAAATATAATATTTATTAATAAGAAAATATATGATTTTGATTGATACTGGTCTTATGAACAACCGTTCATTCTAAAATTGCAATGCTCTATTTGACCCGTGACTTGAATTTTGACGTCTTAATTGACGACAATTTCCAACCCCTTTTACATCATAACTTAAAGTTTCTAATAAAAGCAGTTGTCCATAGTAGTACATGTCTATGTTCTCGTCCGGTTTGTTTGATTTTGGATTAGGTTTATTCACATTTGTTTGGACTAATGGGTGGGAAGGATGCTAGATGGGCCGATTCTGACACGGGACCTCTGGCACATTTAGGGAGGAGTATGAACACAGGCTCGGTTGGTGTGGCGCTCGTATCCACTGACTTTTAAATCATTTTTCTGGTCATCCGAAGCCTCCAGATCACCATCCACATGCTCGCACATGGCAACAGTTGCCAGGGTCTCCTGGGATGTTTTCAGAGTACCCCTGTAACCCCTTTACCCACTCACAAATCGCTTTCCATGTGATTGGTGCTTTCTGTGTGAATGTATCTACACACTGACCACCCATGGGGTTCAGGCTTCAAGTGGGAGTATTCAGTGGATTTATGGACTGGCGAGGACTTCTGTGATTGGTGCTTCGCCTTGTCATTGGCAACGCTATATGGAAATAGTCCAGCTGGCATGCATGCCTGTTATACACAGTCCCCTTTTCACAAACATGCATAAGGGATTTATATAACTGCGTCGTGGTATACGGTCAGTTTAGTCTTATTCCAAGTCACCCCTCCCCCGGGCTCAGACGGATGTGTTCAGTTTTTGCAGTTCTGCATTTTGTTTCGGTTTCCCTGTTTACAGCTTTGGATCAGGCTCTCAGTAAATTGTTCTTCACCTTATAGTGATAAAGAAGTATTTGGGATAGATTCTATATCAGATACCAGTACTGTATCTGATACCAGTACTCTATCCGATTCCAGTACTGTATTCGATACCAGTACTGTAGTTGAACGCATCCATGACACTTAACATTGTACTGTTTAGTGATGGTTCCAGCACCCAGCCCTGTTGCACGCCATCTACAACCCGGAAGGCTTCAGACATCTATCCACGCCCCAGCAGTCTAGCCAGCAAGCCACCGCGGGGCCGCCGCGTCATCAGCATGATTTAGTCTGGGCATCGACTTGATGTGTCGACTCACAGTATCGAAAGCCTTCATGAAATCCATGAAGTTGCTGTATAATTTGCGATTTTGCGCTCTTCATTTTTCTGCAGTTTTTTTTAGGGGTAGCGATGCGTCGGAATTCATGTCGACAGTTCCACGACCTTTGCAGAAGCAGCAAATTTGGATGCGAAGAAAAACTATTTTTCTTCCTTGCCTAAACTACTCATGTCCCAGTGACTCACCCTCTACCACCATGTACCCTCCTATGAACACCACACTTTACAGCCCTGAACGTGAACTGTGAATGCAGAAGACAAGAGCAAAACGAATCCTCGCCCTAGACACCTGTAGAAATGACGTGATTGGGGGGACACTGCGGGCTAAATCTCGCGAATTCGCTGTAGACGCCTGCTTATGTACCTGCCCATCAATGCAACTCCTCACAGCCGTTAACGTGAATATGACTTATGCAAGAATTAGATTAAGCCATTAAAAAGAGAAACCCCAGAGACTAGAATGATCCTACTCTTTCGTGACAATCATTCCTTTGTAAGACACTCGAGAACAAAAATAGCACTTGCAAAATGTTATCCTATATAAACCTACTTGTTATGCGACGACCTAACCCCCCTATCCCCTATCCAATACCGAGATGGGTGACAGCTGCAATTTAATAAGCAGCACAATAAACACCTTCTCGTTTTAACTTCACTCAGCAATAAGTGGCGAACACTTCTTATTAAAAAAATAATCTTTTCTAAAATGCGTTCTTTTCAAAATCTTTCATTTTGATTTTTAGTATTTGGGAGAATTTTTTTTCAGAGATGTAGTTTTTCAATAGATTTTATGAGACCAGGGTGAACCCAGACAAGCATTTTAGGAGCATTTCGTGCCCTAAATATGAAAAAAAAGTAATTAGGGGATGACGGTTAGCTCAGACGGTAGGGCGTTGGTCCTGTAACCCCATGGTCCCTGGTTCGAAACTGGCCAGGGGTGGAAAGCAGGGGATTGGCTTTCGCTCAAGTTGCCTCAGCTAAACGACTGCACAAGATTATTCACCACCACGGAATTCAAAATTAGCACAAATGAGTCTTCCGGCCATCCCTTTAAAAAATAACTAATTAACAGTACCAACTGGTTTTTGTATGGCTTACTTAACGGAGACCATTTTTTCATTTGCCATTATTTCCTTTGTGGTTGGATATGGAGGAAGGGGTTGAGACTGTAGAAGCCCTGAGGTCTATATCCTACTACTTCTACAACAAAATCTTATCCACTGTGCCCATTACTTAAGTCGATCTTGATGATGTGTTACCTCCAGATGACGGATAAAACCTCGAACCACAATGCTTGTAAGTCGTATCATAGGCATTGAACGAAATATTGAACCTGAGTACCCAGCACCAAGTAGCTCTGCGCTAGGCTTCAGGAGGAGAGCTACATAAATCTGGCTCAAACACGTCCTGTGAATACAGCCGACAAAGTACAACGAGCGGTCGGTCTAGATACCTGTAGAAAATATTGTGAGCATTGCAGACTATATCTCTCGAATTTTCTACAGTCTTTGGCACTCTCCATAACATTGCACAATCTAAAAAACCTAATCAGATGTACTAAACCAAATAAAAAATAACTGGAGAAATGAATGTCTTTCGATTTTTTGCAATGCTGATTGGAAAATAGCAACTGCGGAATTCCCCGATTTTGGATGATTTCTTCTTGAATTTTACTAATTTTTCAAACTCGTTACCTATCAACGAATAAATATTTCACAATAATTTGCTTCTTGTACAATCCAACCTATTTTGATTATTTATTTTCTGCTTTTATTCCTTACGAGTTTATGTAAATGTGGTGGGAGATCCGATGTACTTACATAATTAGTCAGATAGTTGTTTCTGTTTCAGCACCAAACTGTGGCCTCTTTGGTTCAGTTTTTGACGTGTTTGGTTGTTATTGTGACCCGATTGGTTGACACAAGCAAGTCAAGGGCGTAGGTCATTGAAATTGCAATAAATTAAAGATTTTTGGTTTGAAATTGTACTTAAGTTGTATTTTGATACACATATTTTTCGCAGCGGGAAAATATACTCAGTGCAAACTTAAAAGATCTATGATATTTGTTTTAGTGCTAAAGATATTGACATACTATGCAAGGCTTATTCTAATGAAAAAATGAAACCTTCATAAGGAATATGCTACTCGGTCCTAAAAACGCTTTATTTTATAGAGGTGATTTTGTATTAAAACACGTTTGTATAAGTAACAGTTTACTCAAGTGACGAAAGGTTTTCTGTTTAAAAGGTCGGATGAAGGAGTGCGCCGGGAAGGGGACAGTCACAGACGCTCTACACCTCCCTTTTCTGTAGTGTTCTTTTCACAGTGTGGATAAACTTTGCTTAACGTCTTCCAGTCGCATAATGAAGCAAAACTAATCTGCGCTGTTCTTTTAATTACTGTGGTTTTGCTCACGATTAGTTAAAGTAGCATGAAATGCGTAAAGCAAAACTTGAATTTAAAGAATTAAAAAAAGTAGAAATAGTTTTACATACATAGGAAAAATGCTAACATCCTTAAGGAAAATAAACGTGTTAAATCCTTTAGATACACCGTGGTAATTACAGCAGACTGATATAACAACAAACAGGCATTCATAAAAACACCACTTGTTGTAGATTTGTGCTGGTTACACAGACAGCAATTGAAGAATCAAGAATTAAAAGAGAGTTTTTAGCATGTACCATTCAACACAAAACAGATTTCAGAGTACTTTGATACAGGTGGAGATCATAGCGCTTTCTTCATTTTATTGATTTTTTTGGTAATCTGTTCAAGTGTTCGCTTGCGTTGTTCCTTTTTAGGATTAATAAAACTATTTGTGTTCAATCAAGTTTTTGCAATCCCAAACTGTCTGGCAAAAATAACACCTGTCGTTTTCGTAAAACATTAACCCTTCACTTAGCAGATGCGGTTAACTTAAAGCAGACAGAACTTTTAGAAGTCAGGTAATAGAATTTAACCTTTCCAAAAGAAATCTGCTTAAAATTGAATTATTTACATCCCCGTATTTGCTGCTTAACCTTGTGAATTAGAGTATCTAACCATCTAAGCTTACTTCAGTGAAATCCTCATAACGATTCAACAGAGCAGTTGTTTCAGCAGCACATACCTGCTATACTTACACGTCTGATAAAAAGTCCGTTTTAGAAATGTAAATCTGTTTGTCCTGTCGAAAATTTGTTCTTTACCTTATTGCACACCGCCCCTATCCCTCATTATGACGTTGTTTTTGTGGATATTATTTTTAATTTGTGCATCCGCGAGATGGCGCTTTCGAGGCTAGAATAGTTTCTGTGCTATTTGGATGATACCATGGAATCATAGAGTGATTTAATATTATAATTTTTTTAGTTTTGATACCAATAACTGAAACACAATGGTCGTAGATAATAAACAAAATGGTGTGTGAACGTAAAATAAACACATATCTCTAAAATAGCTAGAACATATAAACTCGTCAAAGTGATGCGAGTATGGAGGCGTCTTTAGCGGCGCAATAACGGGATTGATTGGCGTGTGCGTGGGATAATGATACAGATATGCTGGATTTGTTTTTTATTTATTATGTAGAAGGCTTCAAAAACGTCAAATGCAGACACGCAAGGTTTGCTGAAAAATTGCTTTTACCTTGTTGAAAAGAGTACTGGAAATGAGCAAGATATTATCGAACATTTTTTCATTAGAACATAACCATACTTTGCTACGACAGGGTTTCGGAATTGCACTAGAATCCCTAAAATCAGACCATATGTGGAACAGCTAAACTTGTCTTAATTTAAGGGTTATTAACGATGTTTGTGAATTAGAACATCGCTGATGAAAGTGGCCTTATTTCTGGACTCGCTTTTACTTTCGTGGTGGTCTTACTTCCAGGGTGGTCTTATCCCGAGATTCCAATTTAGTAACCAATCAAAACATGACTTAATCTGGGACAAAGTTGGGATTATGTAAGCCAGGTCAGCTAGGAAAATTTTGCATGGTTGCATAGTAAAAACAACATTCAAAAACGTTAAATGTGGGGAAGACCTCAAAATTCTTTTTGCACGTCATCATTAAAATGTCAACTCGAAATGATCGGACCAAAACTCTGGATGGAGTATCACTTATCTTTAATTTTCTTATAATAAATATTCTAGTTAGTTAAAATATTTGCTACAAGAAACGCTTAAGATGCATCTAGTTTCCTATTTGCTGCACAGGTGCCCTTGTCATTCTAGTTTGTGTTATTGCCTTCATAAAACGATAAAATGTCCATATTCAGGAAATAAAGCCGAGCGGCAACTATCAAAAGCGAAAAAAGAGGATAATTTTTAGCTGAATTTTGGAGGTTGAAGAATCAACATCTCGACGACAACATCAGTATTTCTTGAATTACTAATAAATAAGCCACTTAAGTTAACAACAAAATACTACTCTAAACTAGAGCTGCACTTAAATTCTTCCAAACGAATTGATACATTTGGAAACGTTTAAAACTTTCGACATTGTCAGCATTTATATAAATCAAACTAATAACGCAAATGATATCTCAGCGTAATAAACTATACTAATGAAGTTATAGTCTTCAAAGCGATAGAGATGTTCGATTGAACAGTTCAAGAATAGAGCCCCCCGCCTCCACAAATTCCACAAATTCAGAAACACAGCTCGTGTAAAGACGATTTATTTGAATAAAAAATTCCGTTTAAATAAAAGTAACTTGAAAGATCATTTACGTTCGGCAATGCGAAAATTTCGCTGATTTATTTTATTTGAAATAAAAATCTGCGGGTGTATATATTCAAACATTCCGAACCGAGCCAAAAATAGGAGGGAGAGGGAGGGAGTTAAGAATTTGTGAGAAAATATAATACAGTAGACTAGGAGGGCCATAATGGGATTTGAAATTTATAATGAGCAGTCAAACTAACCAACCACCTATAGGTAGATATATTTTTGACAATTTGTCCTTCAAAGGTGTTATTAAAGCACCTTATGGCCAGTACACAGAACCCATCCTTTTATGTTTTCCTGCTTTGCTTCCAATAACCCACATTAATTTTCTTACACTGTACAACAAAAGCCCGTAAACAAACACTTGCTGCTTGTACACGCTGTTTACTGTTCCTCTAGGCTGCCCCCATGCTTTTGTTATTATTGATGTGCCTTGTAAAATTTTATCGATAAAACGCAACATCTAAGGCATATTTTGCCTCAGAATTTCACATGGCACCAGACTGGATATCCCTTAACACTCAAATAAATTTCGAAACTCTATCAATTCGCAGAGCAAAAAAAGAAAAAAAGTTTTCTAATACGAACTTAAAGACTTTCCAAGTATAATACATATATAGGCACATACAATTGAACGATGTATTTCTTTGGGTGAAAACTAATGGGCATTCAGGTACAAGAGCAGTTAAAAGATTCTTTTTCTTAAAAATTTAAATATGTTATGTGATAGTGCCTGGAGCTGTCAGAAGCCGACGACTCATCTTAATCAATTTAAGTCACAGTTTTCTTCTCAGCTAATTAATGTCCTCTTCAGGGTAACAGAGCTGCTATTTTCATTCTAAAATCACTGTAATGCAAGTAGCACAATGGTTTTGAATAGTTTAGCACTTGACAAGCCTTTGACTTTGACTTACAAGGGTTATATGAATTTGTGCGGGCAGCCGTTCGTCCTTTTTTTTCTTCTGGACAGTTTTTCCAATTTTTTGTGTCTTTTTCTTCTCTGACACTATTGGCCCCAGGACCATGAAACTTGGGACTTATGAAGAGCTTGATGTGAACATGTGCATGTCACTTTTTATTTTCGTCTTCGATTTCGTTTTCTTGTTTAAAACGCCATGTGAAAAAAGTTTTACTTTTTTGCAAGTAAATGCGAAGCATTTCAGGCACAGCACAGAACACACAATTGTCGAGATTTGTGCGAGCTCTCACTGCGTAAATAGATAAAACGGCGTAAGTCAACAAAACCAAACAATACTCGGCTTATAAGACGTATTCAAGCTGTGTTGTTTGCAATATATTATTCAAGAAATAACCCATTGAAGGAAGTATTTTTGCGTTTTAATTTTTTTCAAGTGTTTAACATTCCGCTAGCGAAATGAGGTTCTAGTTTTTATTTAAAGTGTTATACCTTCCAAAAATAAGTGCACCTCCATAACCAAACTAGATCGATTTTACAACCTGATATCGAAATCTACACTTGGGAGGTAAACATCAGTATCCTGAACGTTTAACGTTTAATATATGAATCCGTGCGAAGCTTTCTTATAAAGCAAAATCAGGAATAAAACCTGTGCTTAAACCTAACAGGATGCGTTGCAAGTACATCTTCTTTAAGTTTCAACCATTTTGATTAAACACAGAACTTAATTTTGATTAAGTTATGAAACAAACAACTGCTTTACATTCTCATTCAAGACCTGTCCAACCGAGTTCTCCAAACAAAATTAACCGCCGCGCACTTTTTTTCAACTAAGTGAGTGTACTTGATTACATTTGTTGCTACAGTATTAAGTACTGTGCATAGTACTGTGGCTATTAAGATGTATTCCTCTTGCTTTAGCGTTATGCAGGCGCTTCGTGATGCCTTTGTGCTAGGTGGGTTAGGGGCGTATTAGAGGGAGAAGAAAATTTTATTTTACATTTTATGTCTCAACATTTTAATCTTTAAAAGCCTTCTTAACACCCTGAGCTGAAATCTTACATGAAACCTCCACAAACATAAAAATTTCTAATGGACCTCAAGATAATCCTTGCTTAAAAGTGGTCCAATGATGCATTTTGCTCCGAAGCTATGGATACAGCTGTTTCCGAGATATTTCACTATAACATTCCATGACGTCATAAAACGTGATGACGTCATAGGTAAACAATTTGTCGTGTGGAAACAGAACCCATATGCCGTTTTATGTGTACCAAGTTTCAAATTTTCAGCCCTCGCGTGGGTCGAAACCAAACGAGAGAGAGAGAGAGAAAGAGAGAGAGAGAGAGAGAGAGAGAGAGAGAGAGAGAGAGAGAGAGAGAGAGAGAGAGAGAGAGAAGAATGGGAAACTTTGCAATGGCTGGTAACTTTCACGATGGCAATAACCCCTTCCCAATTCCCTGTAAAGTGCTTCTTTTGCCAATGCGGCATCCTCATTAAAATTAAAGAAGTGAGCAAAAAGGCGAAATTTACGCAATGGCTGGTAACACAATGATTACTTAGGACTTCTGACTACGCCCCAAGTGACTACACTCTTTCGCTTCCGATGCGGTGCCTTCGTTTCAATCTAGGAAGTGATATATGACGCACTTGTAGAAAATATGCTCTTCCCGCTTATCCTGGGATAAAGGAAGTTTTTGTAGTTCGGCCTTGTAGCTCTTGCACCTTCGGTACTTAACCTATAAACTGTAGGTGTGGAAACCATTTGCATAATATTTATGTCACATTTAATTGTTTTCTAAATCTTGTCAAGAAATTATATTCGGGAAAAACTCAAACACCAATGTTTAAGAAATTGTCCGCTACTCTTCGAACAAATTTTGACTTCATCAACCTTATTCTAAGTGTTTTGCTTCACTACATGTGTGTATGTTTTGCTTAAAAATTAGAATTCTATCTAGTTTCGTACAAAAAAGTGTTTTAATTCCGAACAATTATAGAAGGAACTTGAAGGAAGCCGAATCTTGACATGGTTAGCAACAAATATGTCAGACCTGTCTATGGAACTGCTAATGGGCGAAAAAAGATTAAAGCAAGATGCTCAAGATTCAAACACAATTCTGGCTTCAGAAATGTTCTATAGAGGGACAAAAAGAAAGATGCAATCAGCTGGAAACAGAGTATTTGGTCCTGGAAACAGATAATGCTCCTCGTGTGTTCAGCAAGTGTTTTAGTCTCTAGCAAGCAAAGTGTTCTGTTTGTTGTTATATCTATTTATAAATTTCCCTACATTTTCTTTGTTCTTTTATTACAATTCTTATTGATCAACACTGAAACCTTTTTTTTACGGTAGTTTGTTACAGAGGACACCCTTTCCATTTCATGTATATTTTTATATTTTAGGTATGTTATCAAAGTTAACACGAGCTAGTGCGGGAGCTCTTTGATGCACTTGATACTGAGGGGCAATGAGCCACGTTGTTTCCAGGAGAAGCGCATCAAGCGTAGGGAAGGCCAGCGGCCACCCGTTCTGTTTAACCTTGGTTGCAGAGGCAACCGTTCTAATCCAGAAGCAAGGGATGCACATATTAAAAATGTAGGGGCAAAATCGCGCACCGTCCCCGTCCCACTCCCTCCTACTCTCCACCCGCCCCCCCCCCCAAAAAAAAAAAACAAACAAAACCAAAACAAGAAACAAAATAACAAAAAAGAAACAAACAAAAAAACCAAACAAACAAAGAAAAAAAAACAAAAAAAAAAACAAAAAAAACAAAAAAAAAAAAAACAAAAAACAAAAACTTAGACCACTTTGTCATACATATTACATTCATTTTGAATATAATTACCATATAATTTTGCAAATAATCATAAATTTAAAAAAATAAACGATTTGATTTCTTACATGATTTACACGCAGTATCTACCGCCATTTGCATTCGGGAATCGACCAATCAGATTACAGCAGTCATGTAACAGTCATGTGACAACAGGGGTCATTTCCGTTTTGGGGAAGGACATGTCATAGTTATATTTATAATGGTAGTGATGTTTCCTTCAGTAATTAAATTCATTATTTTTGGTCGTAAAGTATCAAATGCCTGCAGTATTTCTCATTGCTTATTAAAAATTAGTCAAGCAATTCAACTAATATGCTTAGACATGAAACAAGCAAATTATTTATTTTTCAAAATATTTATTGAGAAAAAAAGGATGAAATTAGTGGAGGAGAGACACAAATCAAGTAAGTGAAGGGTAAAGAGCAAAACCAGGAGGCCTTAAAACATAGATAATAAAAGTAAAATCAACGACAGAGAAGAATGCGAAGTAATAGAAGTATAAGTGGATTATTTGCTGATAATATCGCGTCGATGCCGCCCAGCAGAAGAGTTTCTCTGTCACCGTCCTACTTCTCTATGCTTTGGGAATAAATTATTAGACTCCGTGATTAGAATGTGAGGGCAGGCAATTGCTATTGCTCAAGGGGTTGCAATATTTTACGATACCAATATTTTGCGATTTTCGTTCAATTAAGAAAGAAACAAACTAAATCAGTATCTGGAAGTGCTGTGTTACACAATATTAACATAATATTAACATATAATCGATGTGTTATACTATTCACAATGTAACCCCACGGACCCAGCCCCACCCCTCTTAAAAGTCAGAAGAAACGTGCTTGCACGATGCATAGGTGAAATGCATATATATATATATATATATATATATATATATATATATATATATATATATATATATATATATATATATATATATACAATGAGGGAAGTGTCCTCCACACAGTCATGGAAAAAACCCAATGCTAGCAATGTACAATGAGGGAAGTGTCCTCCACATAGTCATGGAAAAAACCAAGGCCAGTAGCAACCTTTTTGCAAGCAGTTCATTTCTAAGAATTTACTTGTGTGAAGCAAATGTTGGTAAAAAGTGTTTTGCAAGAATTAAAATTTGTTTTCAATAAAAAACGATGAATGTTCGCTGTGTTTTTTTTTAAAGTATGAGTATAATTATTCTGTTTTTTTTTTGTTTTTTTTTAATTTCAGGCGTGATGTAATTCGACTTAAACAAAGCCCGAATATGAACTGGACTTTTGTTTTGATCATTTGAAAGCATCCAACTAAATTCACGAGTCACTTTTTATTGTATTTAAGAAGCAAATTTTCTAATTTGAATGTGAAAATCTATTTTTATCATGTGTGCAAGCGATTCAATAACTTCACTCACTCTGCCAATAGATCACATACCCAGATGTGAAAACACCGTATTCGCTATATTTACTTCTTCTTTTTTCAAGTTGGAACTTCTTAAGAGCGCTTCAGTTTGCACACGGCACATATGAGAAGTAAAATGTGAAGATTTAGTTCTTGCAAAAAGTCCCCAAATATTCAATAATTTACCTTTTTCCTGTTGCATTTCGGGCTCCCGCCTCTCTTGCAAGTATTCATGCTACAGCTTACAGACATGACACCCCTTTATTTGTGCTTGTGTTTCAATTTGCATGCCCTAAATAAGGTACAGTAAGTATGAGTGATCGCATGTGAGTGTGTGTGTGTGTGTGTGAGTGAATGTGTGTGAGGGTGTGTGATTGTATGTAAGTATATGTGTGTTCCACTTTCTTTCCCCCCTAATGACTCACTGGCTTGTATATACTGGTGGACATATAGGCCCATAAATGACATATTCAGGCACTTAGGAATTTTTTTTTACTTTCAATCTACAAATAGATGTTAACAAATAATTTAATGGGGACTGTTGAAAAGTGGTCCTATTTGCGAAGCGGTTCAATTTCTGGAGTGGTCCTATGCTGACGTTTCACAGTACACGCGAATTAGACAAACAGTATGACCAATGATATTTTCAAAATATATCTTTTAAAAGCTACAAATTACTTTTTTAAAAGTGATTATATATATATATATATATATATATATATATATATATATATATATATATATATATATATATATGTATATGTATATATATATGTAACATGTAATGCAAGAAGGGAAGTCGTTATAAAATGTAAAGCAAAGTCCTAGAATGACGTGTAATGCTTTGGTTTGTGCTAGTGGAATCCCAGTCATCTGCCCCCCCCCCTGTCATCTGCCCCCTTTTTTGCAACCCGGTCGACTGCCCCCCACCCCCTTCAAAGTGGAGGGGTGGTCGCTTGCCCCCTCCATATATTATTTTTTCTTGGGTTCTTGGCTTACAAAGTCACAATAAATAAAATTTAAAATAATATTTACTTTAATGAATGTATTGCACCTCGGTAAATTGCAATTCACCAATAGGAAACTAATTGCAATTAGAATAGCAATTAGTTTAAGGATCAGTCTCTCCTAAGATCAATATTGGTGAATAGATCAATGAAGATCAATTGTTTCAGAGACGAAGTAGACGGGGACATCACAATTGTCTAATTTTTAAAGAATTTTTTTTTCACTAAAAAAGGAGGTGAGCGGATGACGACCCCGTCAAATTACAGGGGGAGGGGGGGGGGGCAGTCGACCGGGTTGCAAAAAGGAGGGAAGGGGCAGTTGACTGGGGGCAGTTGACCCGGGGGCAAATGACCGTTTACCGTACTAGTGTGTAATGTAAACAGAAGCCTGGTAGATTTGGCCAAGACTGGCCTTCTTTTTCTGTGAAGTTAAATATCGTTGTAGATGCTTAAGGGGAATGATTTGCAACCGGACCAAAGAAAAGTAATTTCCCAAATTGGTATCGCTCTGGAGATTTTACATGCATTTCTGTTGCTGAAGGCAGAAACGAAACGTTTTACCCTGAACAAACTTAGGTTTTTTTAATGGCTATAAAATGATTTCGGTGAATTGCCTTAAGAAGGTAGTTAATGGGTTTCCTGTGGATGAATTAGACGCAATGCTCAAAGGTACGTTCCATTACGCAGGTACGCCCCACGAATTGCAACGATGGTTTGATTAGTGAGAGAGGCTGTGGTTGGGAAGGGGGGGGGGGGAGGAGGGGTTGGTTTAAAACATATTTGGTGAATTTTCCATTGTATTTAGCGTGTTTTCGGAGTTACGAATCGTCTTCGATTGGGTATAAGAACGGCGCGTATCATTGAATTTTGTCACCCCGACCCCATGATATAATATTCTTAGGTAGCAGATCCTTTGGCGTTAAATGCCATTAAAGAATTCATTTTATGAAAGTGTTTAAGAGATTGCTAAAGTACGACACTTTTTTATGAATTAAATGGCAGTACACGGTCTGTCTGTTGCGACACATAATGGGAAGCCTGTCAGTTTAATGACATAAATATGAGCAGTCTATTGTTATATTTAATGTGGATTCGTAAAATATTTAGCATGGATTGTTTGCTTAGAAAACACGCTAAATTGTCCCACAGAACTCGGGATTTTCTCACAACAAAATACACTGTTATTCATCTTTTAACCGTGATGTAAAGTAAGGCGAATGGACTTTTATATTACAGGACAAAAGTGGGCGCCCCCACCGGGAACGATGGGTCGTGAGGGTGATGGTGGGTGTTTGGGGCTGGAACTGTCTCCTTGCAAACAGACTCAAAACCAACTTCTCACTAATTCCATAAAGAGTCGGAAACTGCATAGAAACAGTAGTACATTTCAATAAATGCCACTCTAAAGGAGGAGTAAACGCAGTCCTTTATTTCTTCCTTTGTTCTTTTGATCTTTTTGTTTTCGTTTGGTCCATAGGATGTGGATATTTACTGCTACAAGCTTTCCGTAGCAAACCGTTTAAAATATTATTTAACTTAGCATGCAGTTCTTCCAGGCACAGATCATTTGCATGTAAACAAATCTATTTGTGCAAATACCTGCAGTGCAAATAAAGCCTTCAATTATTTAATTTTATTTATTGCATTTGTAAATAAAAAGCTCTTTTTTGATTGGTTTACAGGTGTTTAACAAATATGACTGTTACATACAGTGAGTCACAAAATAGTTACATAGTCCGTTAAATTTTCATAGCAAATTAAGTGAAAAGTGCTGTGGTAGGTTAATAGTTTTAGAAAATGCGTGTTGTTATTAAGTACAGCAGTAATTGTTCATCTTGATTTTGCATGATGTAGGGAGGGGGGGGGGGGTCGAGAGGGGGGGGGAGAGGGAGTATGGGCGCTTCATTTTGGGCACTTCAGTATGTCTAATTTTATACAAAATTGCTTGATTCCCTTCGCAATTACTACCCTTTGAGAGCAAATAGCGCGGAATCTAAAAATAAGGGAGCAAACAAGTTCTTTTCAGATCTAACAGCCCCTATTGACCTTACTCGTGTGATCAAATCAAGTGAGCTGTTTATTCTTTAGTGCCTTTGCATCCGAAAAAAGAAGACTATTCTAATTACTTGGATGAGCAATTCAAACTTGATGACAGAAGGATGTTAATGGGTCTTCCCCTCCCCCAACACCCCTTCCCCAACAACCCCTTCCCCAACACCCCCTCCCCAACTCTCCGTCCCCAACACTCCCTACTGTCTATGTGTGGCACATGTGTAGCAGTCATGTGATTTTTTGTGACAAGTAGACATGTGGTAACTACGTCCCTTACGGTGTGTGTGATTCATAAACATAGGGTAACTACCTCACTTAAGGTGTGTGTGTGTGTGATTGAAAAAAAAAACATTACCGTGGTATGGTAACTGTCATTACCGTGGTATGGTAACTGTCATTAGCAATGGTTTGATACATACAATATATCTAGGAACACTTTTGTACTGAAGACATATGAGGCCGGAATGACCACAACGCTGTTACCATATGGTCACCATTTCATAAATGCTCACCACAGTGTCCATTTATAGGTTCACCATGTGTTTAAAAGTTGATCATTGTGTGGTTTTCCACCCATCTGATGCTTTTGGTCCCTTCTAAATAAGTCATTTATGGACATTGTCCTGAAAATTATCCCTTAATTTTTTTTCATCACTCTATACAACAGTAATTTTGTGTTTAAACGTTGTGATTAAATTAAAAAAAAAAGAAGCCATGTATTAACCATATGCCAAAGCATACCACTGCCTCCATCGATAAAACCAAGACGTATTTTAGAACAAATGGCAATGTGGAATAAAGGGTTGGGGTAGGGGTGGAGGAGGGGGGGAGGTAAATGGGGGTGGGGGGGGGGGAGGGCTGGTATAGGATGAGGGGCAGCTGACGTCATTCACCTTTAATGGTTCAGGCTGCAATGACACGCAGAGATGAAGGGGAATTTTGAAAGCAATAGGCAGTAAATCAAATTGACCTTTAACATTTTTCACTCCATTAAGTTATATCATCATGTGCCTCCCACAAATATCATTTGTAATCTGTTTGTAGTTTTAAACATGTTACATTTATTGGTCTCGCAAGCGTTGTTGCTGTTGTTGTTGTTGTTGTTGCTTTTTTTGTTTTTTTTTTTGAAAGCGGTTCTGCTTTCCTTGGTTACTGACTGGAAGATGCAGGTGTACCCCAAGGGCGTTATGACGGAGACGCGATTAGGAAGTTTGTAATGAGCTCGGCGAAAACCGGAAATCAGTTATTGCATATAAAATTGTGTGCGTGTGTAGAGCAGTAGGGGGAGGGGGGGGGGCGGGGAAGGGGGTGGTTTCTGACAAACGTTTTTTTCTGACAATTTTTTTCTCGGATATAGACGTCAGAAATTGAGGGCAAAGCGACATCAAACAAAAGTTCAGAAACGGAAAAACTTTAAAAAAAAGCAAAGGCATGAGTAAAAAAAGTGCAGAACGAGCCCAAAATCTAGAAACATTACACAAAACGAAAAGAAAAATTCTATAAAAGGCTGTAAATTCAAATGCGGAAAGGACTTAAAGTACAGAAACAGAAGAGATTAAATTAAAAAAATGAAAATAAAAACTCAGAATACAGAATTTCTCTTTTGTTTTGCTTACTTTTCAGTAATAATAATAATAATAATAATAATAATAATAATAATAATAATAATAATAATAATAATAATAATAATAATAATAATAATAATAATAATAATAATAATAATAATAATAATAATAATAGCAATTATTATTATTATTGTTATTATTATTTTTATTATCAATTATGATTATAATTGTTATCATTGCTATTATTATTATTATTATTGCTATCATTATTAGCATTATTTATATATTTATATATTTATTCCGAGTTAAGAGTACACACATAAGCAACCATTCCTATCCTGCTTAGGCTTATAAAAATAGAATCCAGTGCCCGTGTTTAATAACGTGGCTCAGACTCAAACTTACGCTCAAACTCAAAATTTGAGCTAAGTATGAGCTTCAGTTATTCAATAAGTAAAACATCAGCTCAAAATGAGTCTATACTAGACGGTGGCTTAAAATTAAGCAAAGTCTGATAAACCCCTTTTCTCACAATGACATGTTTGAAGTACTTTTAAATTGTCATTTTAAATTGTACACGTAAATAATTCTCACGCTGCCCACAGAAAGGGGTCAAGTGTCAAGCCGAGTGTCGACGCTGAAAAGCTTAAGCTCATATTTTGAGCCATGCTCAAATGAGTTTGAAACTCAAATTTCAGTCTCAATTTGAGTATGAGTTTGAGCTAAGTTATTGAATACGGGCCCAGGGCATTTGGACCAGAGACTTTTAGGTCAGCGACATTTAGGCTAGTGACATTTAGGTCAGAGCCCTGGAAGGGGGGGGGGGCACTCACCCACCAATTGGTTACCATACTTGATTGGGTCTTTTTGAAACGATCCCTAAACGCGGAGTGCCAAGCTTTAAACAACTGCCCCCCTTTCTCAGCATTTTTTTTCCTTTTTGGACAACATGGTAACACACATGATACCAACTGCCCCCATCCCCATCCCCCCTCCCCACCCCCCGCCCCTGCAGGTGTCAGAGGCATGTGGGCCACAAACATTTCGTCGAGAAGTGAAAAGTGTGACTTTTGGGCCAGAATGTTTCTTTTTTAAAATCGTTCTAGACAGCGCTTATTGCTTTCAAAAATGGTTCATTATTTTAAGAACTATAAAAAAGGGGAGAGTAAACCTACTGAATTTAAACCACAATTACACAGTTACAGAAATTAACGTATACCGTAAATATTCGACCATTTTTTTCAAACTGCCCAAATGTCACAGTTTCCACTTCTTTCGCCACGTATTTGGCCAAAATGTTGCTGGCTAAAATGGCTCTGGTCCAAATGTTGCTGGCTAAAATGTCTCTGGCCCAAATATCTGGATACCAAGAAGCATATTTTGTGTTTTTTTTTCATGTAAATATCATTGCTTCGGGCGTTGGGTATTTCGGGGCCTGGACATTTCATTAGCGCTATAATTTTATTGGTAACACTTGCAATAGTTTACAGCGGATTTTACAAGGCTACCTCTGTACGCAGTGTTTTTTTTTCTTTTGCACACGACCCCTAAGTGTATAGCCAATATCACCATCCCAACATAATCAAATCTTCGTGACAGAGATTTCCTGGTGGTGTTCAATCAAGGAACCTCCCGCCAAATTTCCCGCCTTTACCCCTTATTTTTCACGTTACGACAGGCGTGTTTTTCACTTATGACAGGCGTGTTTTTCACTTATGACAGCGCGTTTTTCACTTTACGATAGCGCGTTTTTTTTTCATTTTACGACAGACAGCGTGTTTTTCACTTTACCGACGGCATGTTTTTCACTTTAAGACAGCGTGTATTTCACTTCTGACAGCGCGTTTTTTCACTTTAGGACAGTGTTTTTTTTTTAATTTTTGGGCAGGGTTTTTGGTTTTTGATTTTATTATAGACGGTTACGGTGTTTACGTTTTTTTTAAAAAATGGAACAAAGAGAGGATTTAACTACTTAGTCAAACAAGACCCTCTACACTGAACCCTGTAAACAAAACCCCCTAAGCCGGACCCCTAAACCGGACCCCCTAAACCGGACTCTCTAAACCGGACCCTATAAACCGAACCCTGTAAACCGAACCCTGTTAACCGAACCCCCTAAATCGGACCCCCTAAACCGGACTCTCTAAACCGGACCCTGTAAACCGAGCCTCCTAAACCGGACCCTCTACACCGAACCCTGTAAACCGAACCCCCTAAACCGGACCCCCTAAACCGGACCCTCTACACTGAACCCTGTAAACCGGACCCCCTAAGCCGGACCCCCTAAATCGGACCCTGTAAACCGAACCCTGTAAACCGAACCCCCTAAACCGGACCCCCTAAACCGGACCCTCTACCCCGAACTCTGTAAACCGGACCCCCTAAGCCGGACCCTCCACACCGAACCCTGTAGACCGAGCCCCCTAAATCGAACCCCCTACACCGGACCCTCTAAACAGGACCCTCTTAATCAGACCATCTAAGGCGGACCCTCTAAACAGGACCCTCTAAACCGGACCCTCCAAACTGAACCCTCCAAACCGGTCAAAAACACCCATCCCCTTTGCCGTCCGACTAAGACAGTTTCCCTTGCACTTCATACACAAATCTTTGTTGTCTCATTTATTCTTCTTTTTTTTTAAATTTTCATTTTAGAAACAATTCGGTTATCCTTCAGAGCGATAGAAAAGCAACAAAGATCCGAACCCCGAGCTCATTGCTTTAGAGGATTTTGGGCCAGTGCTAAATGTTTGATCATTTCCGTTAACAGCCATAAGGAGATGTGTCTACTTTTGGACAAAAACTCATCTGCCAGTCTACGTTATGGCTATTATCATTTTGGGATTCATAACAGCGATCCCTCCTGCAGACCATCCTCCCCCTCCCCCTCCCCCCCCAACACCACGGAACGGGAAGCAGACCCTCCTCGCCCCAATATACACAACAGCAGGTAGAACCCGCTCCCCAATACAATTCACCAGCAAACGGACCCCCTCCCCCCACCCAAGCAACAGCAGATGGACCCACAGCGACCCCCTCCCAACACCACACAACAGCGGGTGGACCCCCCTCCCAACACCACACAACAGCGGGAGGATCCCCCTCCCAACACCACACAACAGTAGATGGACCCTCAATACCATACAACAGCGGGTGGACCCCCCCCCCCCCCTCCGCCAACACAGCAGCAGGTAAACCCCATACCAACACCACAAAACAGCAGGTAGAACCCACCCCCAAAACCACATAACAGCAGGCGGACTCCGCTTCCCAACACCACACAACTACGGGTTGGCACCCAACACCACGCAACGGCAAGTGGATCTTCTCCCCTCCCAACACCCCCAAACTACACGCAGATCTCCCCTCCCCAACACCACCCAAGAGCAGGCGGACTCCCCCTCCCCCTCCCCCCCCCCCTTCTCCAGTGGAATGAAAAGTAATTTCCAGTATTTCAATGGGAATTACTCACTTATACAGGACAAGATAATCTTTTACAGCAAAAGTCTCCTTGACACAGAATAGACAAAAAAGATGGCAGTAAATTGCCTTAAGGGCAGCAAGTGTTTTTTACATTTATTTTATTTTATTTTTTGTAACCGTCGCTGTGTGCTATTGTAATATGTTTGTTTTTAGAAGTGTTTATTGTACTTTTTTTTGTTTTGTTTTAAAGACTGCGTTTTAGTACTTCAGCAAGACCTCATTTTCACCAAGTATTTTATATAGTTTTATTTTTTCTCATTATTTCTCTATATTGGGACCACTTTGCAGTTACCCCATTCTAGGCGTCTTCCGTTACAGACAGCTCCCACAAAAAGGACCAACGTGAAAATAGTATCACTTTAGTTCACTGCCAGTGGAGGTCTTATTCACGACCGGTGCTATTTCCGAAGTCCCTTTTGGGAGGCCTCGGGAATTTCCGGAAAATATCGCTCTTTCAATATTTTTCTTTATCTTACAATAGATATGGTATTGTCGTTGATGTGAGAGACTCCTGGAAACAGCGTTAATGACGCCATTTTCAGACGTTAAAAAAAGTGGCTACACAAACGAAACAAAAAGGTATAAATAATGAAGAAATGAAGAAGACTGGCGATGGATTTTCTCAAGGACAGAAATGACAGGACAATGCCACCCTCTCCCCCTTCACTCTCCCCATTCCGCCTTCCTCTTCCCTAGCGCCCCCCCCCCCCTTCTTCCGGTGCCAATACCATGTGACACTAAAAGCACCTTGTCACCTGTCTATTGTCTTAAATTAATAAAGGAAAAAAAATCATTATAAAGATATACAGGATATGAAATTCTCGCAAATAGGGCCACTGTGAAATAGGACCACTGTTAAATAGGACTGCTGTCAAATAGGACTGCTGTCAAATAGGACTGCTGCCAAATAGGACTGCTGCCAAATAGGACTGCTGCCAAATAGAACTGCTGCCAAATAGAACCACTGTCAAATAGGACCGCTGTCAGATAGGACCGCTGTCAAATAGGATCACTGTCAAATAGGACTGCTGTCAAATAGGACTGTTGTCAAATAGGACTGCTGTCAAATAGGACTGCTGTCAAATAGGACTGCTGTCAAATAGGACTGCTGTCAAATAGGACTGCTGTCAGATAGGATCACTGTCAAATAGGACTGCTGTCAAATAGGACTGCTGTCAAATAGGACCGCTGTCAAATAGGATCACTGTCAAATAGGACTGCTGTCAAATAGGACTGCTGCCAAATAGGACTGCTGTCAAACAAGACTGCTGCCAAATAGAACACCTGTCAAATAAGACCAATGTTCAATATCCTTCCATTTTGAAGAATGCTACATGTAGGATCAACCAGAGGAAATAGGACTACGTTAGTGCTACTGGTGGTCCTATTTTCATAGGCGCGGAAGGTGGGGGGGGGGGGGGTAGTGAGTTACTCATGCTTATATTTACGATTCCTCACAAAACACGTCCAGCCTGTTGTGATTGAACCGTGAACAAACGAGGCGGACAGTAAATAGAGTTTCAAGCCGTAGTCATCAGAGCCAATGCTCTGTTTGGGGGTAACGCAGCCCTTGGGTCTCTCCGAACGTCTCTAGGAGCGGCTCTGTAAGTGCGAAATGCGCAATGACACCGCTACCTTCGGGTAGTAGTCTTCTGCGTTGGTTATGATACTTACAACTGAGTAAACAACACATAAATAAAAAAACAAAAAACAACACGACACAAACTCGATACAACAGTTTGCACAACAGCAGGGCTTCTTAATGGTTGAGTTAAAGATGATCTATTTTTAGGTAATCACTCGATTTCAGGCAATGGTAAATAGGTCGCTGTTTTCTCATGCGGCGTCACAACCCTGGTAAGTATTTAATTTCCCATCCATTACACAAGCATGTTCTCTTTTCATTGGACATTCTCCCTGCACCGTTCACCACCACCCTACCGTCTGCTCCGCCACCCCCACCCTACCTCTCTTCACGGGTCCCTTACTCTGTTTCAGCTACAGTTTAAAGCAAATGTCTTGAAATTAAATAATTTGTGACGGAAATCTTCTTTAAAGCTCAAACCCCGTAACCATTTCACGAAAGTATTGGATTGCATTCTACCACTGAATGAAAATAGTTGATTATTGTTCCTAAATCCTCCGTTGTTATCCAACAACCAACCTCTACGGCGCCTCGGTCTGCTGTATGTTATCGTCCAACAGCTAACCTCTACGGCGCCTCGGTCTGTTGTATGTTATCGTCCAACAGCTAACCTCTACGGCGCCTCGGTCTGTTGTATGTTATCGTCCAACAGCTAACCTCTACGGCGCCTCGGTCTGTTGTATGTTATCGTTCAGCAGCTAACCTCTACGGCGGTTCGCTCTTTTGTGTATAACACAATTTTTACTTCGCAGACCCATTGGTGAATAAGCGAAAACAGTATTCACAAAGGGGCTAAGAACAAATGGTTCTTTTTTATTTACACCCTGATCTAGATCACTTCAAGGTTAAAAAAATATTCAACCAATGAAAAAATATGGGTGTTAAGAGACGCGGGGCGATTTGATTGAACCAGAGCACTCACCAATGAATATTTGCCCAATGAAGCTTGTCTCAAAAGCGGTAAAAACAATGTGCACCGAGACAGACGAAATAGGTTTTTGTGGCTTTCATCACTTGAAATGCTACAAACCGTGATGCAATTAGCCACTGGTATAAAAAAAGGCAACTAAAAAATGGTGAATCCAGAAGTGTATGTTCGACATCTAATATACATTTTCAAATTTAAATTTAACTTCGATATGACATTGGATGAAAGGAAAAGTTTGATTTGATCGAGTGAGTAGTAGAAGTGCAAACAAACCGGTTTGCATAAATGGGACGAAACTGAATTGCAATAACAACAATTCATTCCTACAACATATATATTTAGAACATATTCTCATTGCACAAACAATGAAACCCCGCTATAAGGGATAAAAAGTGACTGAATAATTTTTCCCTAATTGCGGGGTGTCCCTAATTTCGAGGTGCTCTTAATTTGAGTTCTATCGGATAACTACAGCTAAAATCTTTGGCTATTTTTCTGACACTTTTTCCATCACTAGCTTTGATTATTTTAACTTTATCAGATAGCTAAACTTCGTTCCGTTTTCTTTTCGCACCACCCATATTCAGACTTATTATAAAATAACACCTTGTTTTACGTATTAACTGAGTATAAAGACAATGAATTACTTGCTCTTTTATACGCATTTTAAAAGACGGAGCACATGCCAATAGGGATTAGCCGTATACAGCTTCTCTTTTATGCACACATTTTTTGTAACAAGCACGTACAATTATCTTTACATGCACTGTGTTCAATGTAATGTACTCAATACGCACGGATAACAATAGAGAGAGAGAGAAAAAAAAACAAACACTACCGAGTAACAAGCTGATAGGAGTTGATAACGCACCAAATATGGACAGCAATTTGACTGCCCACAATAGAGGGGTTGTTTTAAATGTGTAACCGTACTTACCGGATAAAAAGAGTGTCCCTAATTCTGAATAGAGGGGTGTCCACAATAGAGGGGTCTAGATATAACAGAATTCTATGGCGTTTTAAAATAGACTGAAAAATATTGTCCATAATTCAGGGGTGTCCATAATAAAGGGGTGTCCATATCCGGGGTTTCACTATATATATATATATATATATATATATATATATATATATATATATATATATATATATATATATATATATATATATATATATATATATATATATATATATATATATATATGTGGAAGTTTGCCCCTTTCGAATGTTCATATTTATTTTACTTTTTTGTTGTGTAAGTGTTAGAATCACCCATTATCTCCCATTATCAAGCATAACGTATGTAGGGTTGATTTTGCTATCCAAAAATTTTCAATTGTCCAAAGAAGAAGACTTATCATTATAATTAATGGAAAAAGAGGAAGGAGAATTAGAAGAAAAAGAAGAAGAAGAAGAAGAAGAAGAAAAAGAAGAAGAAGAAGAAGAAGAAGAAGAAGAAAAAGAAGAAGAAAAAGGAAAAGGAGAAGAAGAAGAAGAACTTACCTTAAACGAGCATTGTTTTGTGATGACGAATACAACCAGTCCATTGCCGACGATGCCAACAATGAAGGTTAATCCAAATACAATGGGAACATAAATACGCTGTCCGTAAAATATATCACTGCTGTCCGAGTCACTTATGTTCACTGCATTCGTCAAACATTTGTCATTAAAGAAGCTATTATTTAGAGGGTTTATTTCAAAATCAATCTTTGTCGTTAAATGAGTGGTCGATTTCGGACAGAACACTTCCATGAGAGCTACATAATCCTCATAATATCCTGCTAATTCTCCCGTACTCATTTTGAAGTATTAATAAAAAAGAACACTATTTTTATATCCGTGTATCTCTTTTATTCAAAGCCGGCGGTAATTAACGTCAGTTAATTGATCTTTTTAACGTATCGCATCTGATCTATCTTATACTTTATCTCTCCTATATCTTATCTCTCCTATCTGTTTATTTTGTGGGGACACTCGCAATTTAATATCTGCTATTACTCAAATTCAGTGATATCCATATCCTGCCTCCAAACTCTTTCTGTTTATGCTTAATTTAAAATATGCTTAAAATATTGTCAAAAAATGAACCGTATATCCATTCAAAAATATCAGGAAACGAAGGCATCCAACGGCAAAGCGATATTGTCTTTTCTTTACTCTTTGAGTTTGTACCAGCATTCATTAGGAACGGCAAATAATTTTAAGTCGTGTATGAATTTTAGATACTTATTTCGAGAAGGCAGTAGTTTTTTGTTACTGTCTGCAAGATATTCCACACTGGTTTTGAATAATTGCGCTGCTAACGAAGCGTTTTAATGTCAGGGAGTAACATAGCGACTCGACGGGTAACCCTCGGCGTGTTTTCCTACTTTTGTAACAGCAGAGAATGGCAAAGGGAGCTGTGCTCGTTCTATGTTCCTCAAGTCAGGTGCGGGTCTAAATTTATTCTGTTTTTCGCCGGGAAGGCAGCGCGTCGGGGGTTGGGTGGGTTGGGGGGGGGGGAGCGGCAGGGCTCAAGCACGGATTAAACTTACAGTTGTCCAGTGGAGATAGAGAGAGGGGGGGCTATGCAAAGGGACTATTATATAAGGTGGTTCGCAGTAGGAAGTGGGGAAGAGGGAATTTTAAGGCCAAGTTTAAGGCCCTTGTTGAAGGCGTCTGAAAGTTTTTTTTCGAGGGTGGAGGGTCGGGGTTGGGGGGTGTTGGCGGGGTAGACAAGCCAGACAAGCCAGTAGGAGTAATAAACCAGATGGATACCAAATTCCACGTCAGCTTCAGCACTCTGATTTGCAGCCAAAATTAAGTTTTCCCTTCAGCTTAACATTGGAAGGAGCAAAGAGAGGGAAATCTGTATATAAACTCTGCTATTTATTAAACATATGGTATTCACAGAATAAAACACATGTAAACATGTGGCATGTACAGAATAAAACACATGCAAAAATATGTATTCACAAAATAAAACACATGCAAACATATGGTATTCTCAGAACAAAATACATGCAAACATATACATATATCGCAGAATGAAACAGTGTGAACATATGGCATTTGAAAATTGAAATGGGACAATCTCACGAACAGGATCATTTCACAAACAGGACCATTTCACAAACAGGACCATCTCACAAACAGGACCATTTCACAAACAGGACCATTTCACAAACAAAACCATGTCACAAACAAGACCATCTCACAAACAAGACCACATCACAAACAGGACCATTTCACAAACAAGACCATCTCACGAACAGGACCATTTCACAAACAAGACCATCTCACAAACAGGATCATTTCACAAACAGGACCATTTCACAAACAGGACCATTTCACAAACAGGACCATATCACAAACAAGACCATCTCACAAACAGGATCATTTCACAAACAGGACCATTTCACAAACAGGACCATTTCACAAACAGGACCATATCACAAACAAGACCATATCACAAACAGGACCATTTCACAAACAGGACCATTTCACAAACAGGACCATTTCACAAACAGGACCATCTCACAAACAGGACCATATCACAAACAGGACCATATCACAAACAGGACCATATCACAAACAGGACCATCTCACAAACAGGACCATTTCACAAACAAGACCATTTTACAGACAGGACCACTTTTCAATGGTTCCATTCTCAATTCTCAATGTATTCCGTTAAGAACCCCAGAAAATGGGACCACCCCGGAAATCCTATCACCAAGTCCACCATTTTCACCTAGGTGCGTTCTATGGTCCAGGAGTATTTAAATTATCATCAAAACTTGTTGATTTTTTTGCCGGTCTATATTTTCTCCAAATTAGGCGATTATACGAAAGGCTATTTTATTGGCGCTGCTATAAAATAGATGTGGTTGCTGCAAAGCGTGGAAGCTGATTGGATCCATAATGATTACTGAAAGATCCCGTCTGTCCCTCGGTAATGAGTACCACGAGAATGCGGGATGAGGAGCAAAGATGTTGCAGGAGGAGAAAGGGTGCGGAATGAGGTGAAAAGGTGCGAGAGGAGGTGAAAAGGTCCGTTAGAGGAGAAAAGGTGCGAGAAGAGGTGAAAAGGTGCGGGAGGAGGAGAAAAGGTGCGGGCGGAGGTGAAATGGTGTGGGAGGAGGGGAAAAGGTGCGGCAGGAGGAGAAAAGGTGCGAGACGAGGTGAAAAGGGGCAGGAGGAGGTGAAAAGGTGCGAGAGGAGGTAAGAAGGGGCGGGAGGAGGTGAAAAGGTCCGGTAGAGGAGAAAAGGTGCAGGAGGAGAAAATGTGCGGGCGGAAGGGAAAAGGTGCGGGAGGAGGTGAAATGGTGCGGGAGGAGGTAAAAAGGGCGGGAGGAGGTGAGAAGGTCAGGGAGAGTAGAAAGGGTGGAGGGAGGAGAAAAGTTTGGGAAGGAGGAGAAAATGTGCAGGAATAGGTGAAAAAGTGCCGGATGAGGTGAAAAGGGGCGGCATCAGGTGAAAAGGTTCGGGGGGGGGGGGGAGAAAGGGTGGGGGAGGAGAAAAGGTGTGGGAGGAGGTGAAATGTGCGGGAGGAGGAGAAAAGGTGCGGGAGGAGGTGAAAAGGTGCGGGAGGAGGTGAAAAGGGTGCGGGAGGAGGAGAATAGGTGCGGGATGAGGTGAAAAGGTGCGGGAGCAGGAGAAAGGGTGTGGGAGAGTTTTCAAAGTTTAACAGTGATATTTTTTGCGTTTCTTTTTTTCATGCGGGGGGGGGGGGGGGGTTGGTTGTTGCAATCCCTGAACACCCCCTCCACATCCTTGGATCCCCTTCTTCCCGCCCCGGAATATAACCCTCGCCCCCTTCCCCGAATGCACTAGTAACTGAACGTCCTATTAAAAGGCAGATGCCCTTCATGTAATTAACCAGTAAACACACGGCGTTCCAAAAACGATCTGATCGGACGTCAAGTGAACGTCTCTGGATTTGGTTGCATATTACAGTCAATACAACGCTCCCCCCTCTCCCCTCCCTCCCACTCCCGACGTCAGGTCAACGTCTCCGGATTTGGATGCATATGGCAGTCAATACAACGCTCCCCCTCTTCCCTCCCCCTCCCAGTCCCGACGTCAAGTCAGCGTCTCGGGATTTGGTTGCATATGGCAGTCAATACAACGCTCCCCTCTCTTCCCCCTCTCCCACTCCCGACGTCAAGTGAACGTCTCAGGATTTAGATGCATATGGCAGTCAATACAACGCCCCCCCCCTCTTCCCTCCCCCTCCCACACCCGACGTCAAGTGAACGTCTCGTGATTTGGTGCATATGACAGTCTATACAACGCCCCCCTCTTCCCTCCCTCCCTTCCACCCCCGGCGTTGGATAGAATTCCGATTTGGTTGCGACCATAAGCACCCAGCCACACCTTTTTTTCTAGAAAGGTTGGAAACTGTTTCCTAGACTTCTCTGCTTGAAACAGATACCAAGATGTTTACTGGGAGGTTAGACTTGTATATTTGTTCCGACAGGTACTGCAAGCTTTTTTTAAGTAAACTGAAAGCAAAATACATACTCGATTGCCCAGTTATCTCTTTTTTCATCATAGCCGGTAAATGACATGGCAGAAACTCCCCGGATATTTAAGATAACATTTGCACTTCTGTCTTGGAGCTGGAATTAAGAACCGGTTATTAATCTAACAGCAAAGGATGGTTTATATACATATTCTACGCATAGCAAAAAATTAAAAAAGAAACTTGTTTGAGGAGTTACCCAAAAACCGGAAAAGCAAAATTACAAATATCATATAAACAAAGACAAACTTATGGATACAAATGGCGCACATTGCTATTATGATTTTATGGATTCATTAGCAATTCTACCAGAACTTCCAAACCGGAAGTTGCACTGACGCTAATCGGAAGGGACCATGCATTATTTGCCAGCGGAGCTTTTTGTTGTTGAAGAGAGGGCGGCAGAAGGAGGGGGGGGGTGTAGTTTGGCAGGGTGGTGGTGATGGTGGTGGAGGAGGGGGGAGGTGGGCTGGGAAAGAGGAGGGAGAGGGGGGTAATCAGGTAGAAATGTTACATGTTTATGTGTATTAAATTCCAGTTGTCCAATAGCTGGATGATTCATAAAGAGAAATTGCTGCAGATTAAGAAACTATTTTTAATGTTGATCTATACCTAACACATTTCAGAGAACCTACATGAATTGCAATTGTTTAAAAAACTAAGGAAAACACAGGAATGCACTATTTCATGACGAGCAGAAGAGCAGGGCAGGGCGGGGCCGGGTAGGGCAGGGTAGGGCGGGCAGGGAAGGGCAAGGTAGGGCAGGGCGGGAAGAGCGAGGCGGGACGGGGCAGGGCAGGGCTTGGCGAGGTAGGGCAGGGCAGGGAGGAGCAGGGCATGGTTAGGCAGGACAGGGCAGGGCTGGAGCAGGGTAGGGGAGGGCGGGGCAAGCAGGACAGGGCAAGGCGTGGCGGAGCAGGGTGATCAGGGTAGGGAGGGGCAGGGCGGAGCGGGGCACGGCAGGATGATCAGGGCATGGCGGGGCGGGGTACGGCAGGATGGGGCAGGGCGGGGAAGGGCAGGGCGGGTCAGGGCATGGTAGGGCAGGTTTCCTGCGCCCTCTATTGCATCGAATGTAGAACGTTAAGTTCACAACATGACTAAACCCGGAAGAACTGTAAAGACACCCTGAATAATGTGATCATACGCCAGGAAAAAACACCTTCCACACAGCCGTGCCATTATTGTTGTTGTTGGGGGTGTTTTTTATTTAGTTTCTTGTCTTTTCCAACATTCCGGTCAACATTTGTGTGCAAACAGGCAGTGTTGCTTAGTGCATGGGATTGCAGCTGACCTCAGCAGCTGACCTCAACAGCTGGCCTCAACAGCCATCCACAGTCCACCAAGAGCTGCACCCACAGACCACAACCACTAACCAGCATCCACCAAAAGTTGCTACAAGACACCGCAACCACCATCCACAATCCACCAACAGCTGCCACAAGACACACAAACAGCCATCCCCAATGCACAGACTGCTGCACCCACGCACCACAACCACCAGCCGGAATCCACCAACAGCTACCAGAACACAACACAACCGCCATTCACGATCCACCGACAGCTGTACCCTCACACCGCAATCCACCAACAGCTGCTACAGCACAGCACAACAACCACGCACAATCCACCAACAGCTGCTACAGCACAGCACAACAACCATGCAAAGTCTACCGACAGCTGCACCCACAACCACAACTACCACCAAGAAACAACTTATAACTTCACCCACAACACAACAACCACCCACAGCTCCACCAGCTCCTGTTACAACACCATAATAACCATCCAGAATCTACAGCAGCCACCCAGAGACCACCGACAACTGCACCCAAAAAAACAACAACAACCAACCGCAATCCACCGACAGCTGTGCTATGAGCCATCTTTACAATAACGTATTATTTGTTTTCCTCCATATTTTTTTTTAAATCGATTCGCACAAGATCAAAACAAAAGGTTAGGTATTTTTCTCTGTTGATCTTTCCTGATCATAGAAACAGTTTTTAGGCACAAACATCTTTCGAGATTCCAGGGATATTTGTTTTGTTATAAGCCGATTCGTACTTTCAGATCTTTTAGTTTGAGATGTCGTTTCGACTGTGAATTTTTTGGGGATAAATCATAAAGAAATGATAAGGAAAAAACATCAAAATCCTAATTTTCATTCATCATGCGTACTTTCGAATTCAAGAATCCACCATATATCCTTTAAAGACTATTATTTTTTCGGCAAAAGTCTAAGTACGAATCCGCTTATAGATGTCTTCTATGAGATCACAACTCTTTCTCCAAAAAATGTAGTCAACACTTTGACGTCTAAAAATAATTGCTAAAATGAGAAAGATTCTTTTGACTATGCAAGTAGTGGACTCCATTTCAAAGGGATTTATTTTATTTTATAATAACGACTTCAGCTTTGGGAGGAAAAAAAACTTTGTTCTTCGCTCATTATTAACTGAATCAAATTGTATCAATAAAATGAGTATAATGCCTTAACAGGACAAAAACCGCTGTGTCATCGTCACTAAATATCGCTCAATTTCAATTACTGTTCGAAAATCTCTTTCGGCAGCTGAGGAGCTGACACCTTGGCCTGCTTCATTACACCATCAGTTTGCGTCAGAATTTTTACAGACACTTTTATTATTTTATTGAAAAAAAAAAAAACAGTGTGGTCACAGTTTGAGAAAAAAATTGTTAAGAAGAACAACAAGCGAAACAAATTCGATTTGGGTCTTACTTTGGGACCTGTAGAAAGTACCTTTGAGCCTTGAAAAGCTCCCCCACCCCACCCTCCCTAACCCTCGCGACACACATCACCCTCCCAACACACCACACCCTCCCAAGAAAGGACACCCTCCCGACACACCACACCCTCCCAACACAGAGCACCCTCCAGCTACGCCCCACCCTCCCTAACACTCGCGACACACACCAGCCTCCAAACACACCACACCCACCCAACACAACACCCCCCAACACACCACACCCTCCCAACACGGAGCACCCTCCCGACACACACCACCCTCCCGATTCACCAAACCCTCCCCACACACCTCACAATCCCTACACATTATCACACCCTCCCAACACACCCCACCTTCATGATGCATCACACCCTTCCGACACACCCCACCCTCCCAGCACACCACACCCTCCCGACACACCCTACCGGATGGCAACTCTCCGTATGGCAACTCTCCGGAGGGCAACTCACTGGTTGTCAACTCACCGGGTGATAATTCATCTAATGGTAACTTACCGGGTGGTAACTCTCCGTATGGCAAGTCTCCAGAGGGCAACTCACCGGGTGGCAACTCACCGGGTGGTAATTCACCGAATGGTAACTCACCGGGTGGTAACTCAACGGCTGGCAACTCTCCGGGTCGCAACTCACCGGGTGACAACTCACCGGGTACTAACTCTCCGAGTGGTAATTCACCGGATGGTAACTCACCAGGTCGTAACTCGCCTGGTGGTAACTCACCGGTTGGAAACTCACCGGGTGGTAATTCTCTGGGTGGCAACTCCCGTGATTCGAGTTACGGAAATGCTATAGAGAAACAAATACGGAGTGGCAAACCTTTTAACCAATTAAATCTGACATTTCAAAACAAAGCAACGCTTACAGCTCTGTAGAAATTCAATTCACTGCCCCTGCCCCCGCCCCCCAGCTCCTTATCCTTGGGGGACAACAGGAGTTGGTTTTTGGATTGCGAATGTAATTTCCTTTTCTAAAAGATTTGCCTCCCCCAAGGTAATGTTAACAAAATAGAATTATGCAATTGGTTTAATGGTTTACAAAAAAGTAAAATTTATTGGAAGTGGGAGTTTCTTTACCAGGAGGTATAATTTAACCATCGAATATATGATTGTGTCTGTCTCTGGCGATAAATTGGAACGAGAATTTTACGCATGTTGTGTTGTTACACTTTGAAACGCTTTTATACATACGAGTTTGTCTTACGGTGAAAAGTCTGGTTCAATAATGTTCCCCAGTAACACTAGAGTTTATAGCCGCCGAAAGCATAAAGAGTTAAAAAAGTGCTTAAAACTGTTTGTTCTAAGTCTCTCCCACTCTCTCTCCCCTCTCTCTCTCCCTATCTCTCCCTCTCTCTCTCTCCCTCCTCTCTTTCTTTCTCTCTCTCTTTCTCTCTATTCTTCTCCTCTCTTTCCCTTCTCTCGTCTTTCTATCCTCCTCCAATTTCTCCCTCTGTCTTTCTCTGTCTCGGTTTCCTCGTTAAAGCTTAAGTGTATTGGTGACGTCACAAATTTTGCATATGTTCTTTACGCATGACCACCCAGTAAAAATTCCAACGTCCACCTAGCGTCGATCTGAGGTTGCGACGCGTACTTTAGCAATTCGCAACATTAAAGCTGGCTGTAATTTGGTTGTGATTGGTCACGGCCATAGACCAACGCCTTACCAACGTCTTTGACACGACGTCGAATAGATGTTACGTAAGCGGTGTTGTTCAGACTAGCAGACCCTCTCCCCACCCCCAAAGCTTCATATTTTGGCTCACCAGAAATGGTAACCATGATTTTTCACTTCTAAAAACAAAAACCAAATTTAGGATGCAAAATATGAGAATTTCAGGAGCGCTCATATTTTTCCCCTACTACATTTTTAAAATATTCATGGAAATCGACTTCTTACATATCCTGTGTGACAGGATGACCCAAAGAAGGGTACTGTGACAGAGGGGTGACCACACCATTCTAGCTGCCTAGATGGCGAATCTAGACTAATATTATTCCAACGCTTATACAACATCGCTTAACCGACGTCTATACAACGACGCTATTTCGACTTCCATTTGCAACATTCACACAACGTTGATCAGACGTAGTAAAGCGGAAGTCTTTCCAACGTCAGAACGCAGACGTTGTTTAGACGTCCATAAACAGCAAAAACCCAATATAAAGCTGTATAATGTTGAGTTAATTCTCTGGAGGCTGAACAAAAAACAAAGACCAAAAATAAATAAATAAATAAAATGAATAAAAAAGAAAAACAAAAAAAACAAAAAAAAAAACAAACTTGATTTTATAGTTCGAAAGCACTTGGGTGGTTCTGTTGTCTTAACCGACAAATAAAGTACAACTTTGTGACCACAAGATAGATTGATATAAAACAGAAACTGCAATTTCAAAACAAATTTCGGAAAATAAAACATTGGGGTTTTAAAAGCCAAGTACATTCGGGAAGAAAATTCATTTTTTTGACACTAGTTTAAAAACCTCTTATTTTAAGTTACAACAATAGAAATTTATTATCACAACACAACATGCACTGAAGCTTGTAATCAGTCCATAATCTTTTTTATAGTTCAACAAAGTGTAGATAAAGCGCAGATACAGAGCATCTTTCTGACCCAGTTTACAGTTTTTTTATTTAATTCCTGGTATGAAGTGCATTCAAGGTGAGTCAATCAATTTTTTTTGTAATCCGAGTCACGACGTGCACGGTGTAAAGGAAATATCCGAAATCAGGGTGCCCTTAAGTGGAAGTTTTAGATATGTACAGGGGATAGGATAGGGGTGGGGGGGGGGGTTGGGTAGGAGGAGAGGCTGCAGGGGTGGGGGGTCTGTTTTGAGGGAATTGTGAATTTTTTGTTCAGGAGATCTGCTTCAAGTAAAACAGCGGTGGCCTCCAAATTACAAGTGTCATTCTATTTCAAAATTCGATCTCAGTTTGCGGGTTGGGGTAGGGTGGGGTGGCGGGGGGGGGGGGGGTTACAACTCCCTTCCCGTTATTGCCCATGCAAATCTAGAAATTAGGGTTCAGGTGAGGTCAGAACAGCCACACTTAAGGTTCAAATCAGGGCACTGTTAGTTCGAATGTGTATGTTTCCGTTTAGGCGCGAAACGAATATTTGGTTATTTTCCTACACACTATAATCCTACGTGGGTGCATACAACAGAGCTCCCCCTCCCCACCCTACCCAAACTAAACATAAAACATTAAATTTTTCCCTCCAGGCTACGGAGAAGTTTAATTTCCCGGATACAATATCCACTCGCTTTTGTCTCGTGACCCATATAAATACATCCTGTTCTGCTTTGATTTTTGTATAATATTTAAAGCAAACGGAAAAACACTCATTGAAAATTAGTGGATATATTAATACGTTGAAAACCGTTTGGCGTATTTATAATGAAGGGGACATTGGTGTGCTGTTGTTTGGTTGTAGCGTGTTTTTGCGCAGTAGGTAAGTGTCGGTGAAATAACTGAATAAACAACGAAATATTTATTACTATTGTGTATTGCAATTAACTGATATTTATGGAATGTCTTTTTAACAGTTAATGCTTATTTTTAATATCAAAATATATTTAAAGATATCAAGAAATCAATGTAGATCTCATTAATTTATATTTGCTATCAATAAATGAATTTTAGTATTTATTTTTGAGATAAAAATTTAAAATTAATTTTACAAACTTAAAAAATCTTACAGGAGACACATATTTATACAAAATTTAACGAATCGTCAATTAGATTTTAGAGATGAAAACTCCAGTTATTGATACCAACAATAACAAGACAATTTTTGAGCTCAAGAATTGGTTGTTTTTTATACAGTGAAAAAATTAAATAAAGATTCTGTATACAAGGACCAGTCATTATTTTATTCACAGATGTGTGCTTCTGAATTGTTTATATAGAAAAGATTTTTTAGGTCAAAAATTAATTCTTAATATAAAAAGCATTTTTTTGAGATAAAAAAATAATTCTTGATATCAATAATTCCCTAATAACTGTGAAAATGGCATTCCATAGATATTGACTTATTTTGAGTCCTTATTGGCCAGTAAGAAACTGGTGAATAATACCTTTGTGTTGACATTTGCTTTATTTGTTTTGATTACAAAAAAAAAAAAAGCTGCAACATCTATTGATGTTTGTGTTTTGGGTCAAGATTGAAAAATTATGAACTTGGGAATCGGCTTAAAAGAGTACCTTATTTGCTGGTGCTACGTAACACCTATAATATTCGTGAATAAAAAAGTCACCTGTAACTTCTATCGCGTGGTGTCGACCCTCGGTTTTCGAGAAGGTTTAGGGCTTTTCTTCTCTTATGCAGTTTAAAAGTGTTAAACCCGGTGTAAGGAAACGTTTTGACCCCCAAAATAAATCGATCCCCCGGTCGATTTGTTTTAAAACAAACAGACCCCTCCTGAAATGTTTTAACCCTCTTATTTTTTGTTGATTTCTTTATTTCTTTCCACATATGGCCACCTTATTAGTTTCTTTAATTGAAATAAATATTATATCCATGAATAACAATTTATTTAGCAACTAACATCCACATTTTCAAACAGAAAACACTTCCAACACCACTAACATACAGTCACCAAAAAATCTGCCCAAGCTCAATAATGGCATTTCAAAGGCTAAAAATAATAATTTTCTACATCAAGAGGTAGAAAATGCTTAAAATAGTATTTAAAAAACCATATGCACCTTTTTTACTTCCATTTTATATTTAAACATGATTATTTGGAGGGGGTCATTTTGTTATAGAGGAGGTCAGTTTGCTATGGCGGGCTTTCCCAAAGCAAATCGACAGGGGGGTCTGTTTGTTTTAAAACAAATCGACCGGGGGGTCGGTTTGTGTGGTGGTCAAAACGTTTCATTACACCGGTTCTTACTAGATTACCAGGAGCTCTCGCTACATAAATAACAAGTTGGATTATTGTTATCAAAATTATTTAATTTTAGATATCAATAATTATCTGAAGATATCGAAAACTGAATTTTAGATATCTAAAATTATTTTTTATACGAATCATATTAATATTATATTGCGCCTGTAATTTCAAGTATGTAAGAATAAAAACGAAATCCGACAGTAGTCGGGAAAGTTGAGGGGCAGGAAGGAGGGAGGGGGGAAATCATAGGAAAATAACTTCCCAAATCCGAAAAGGTAGTTGCCTGCTTCCCACAGTGGACAGTTGATGGATATCTTTCGAAATGAATTATCTTTTTTTAATTTCTCAGACTTCAAAGAGATATACACAAAATAATAATGGAAAATACTATATGGGCAAATTTTATGAGTGAGAATTGTTTTTTTTTTTTGTGATCAAACTTGTCGAAAAATTTAATCACTCACTTTCAATTTTAGCATCTTATCGGTTGATGCTTTAAAAACCGAATTACCATAATTACAAAATCACAAATCATAAAAAAAGAAGTTTGATAATGTTTGCTTTTTTTGCCAAAATTTTATTTCGAAAAAATAAAGCAGTTAACAGTGTTGGGCACTTTTAATGCTTTAAATTAAAGCCTTATTAATAAATAAATAATAAGGCTTAAGATTAGGTAAAATGAATGGGCACTGCTGTCACCACAACTGACGTAAGATAGAGTGAGGGAGGTGGGAGAGCGGGATGAAAAATTACTATCAAAGCTACCGGAGTTCGGCTGTTATGGATTTGTATAAACATATCCTGTTGTCACCGTAAATGCTAAAATCACACGGCTTTTTTTTCGCACCCATACTGCGTTAGTGCACACTGATAAAATGCATATGCTGGAGTGCGTTGTTATCCAATAGCCAGTCTCTACGGTGTTGCTGCTCAGAAGCAAACCTCCACGACGAATTGGTCTGCAGTGTGTAGTTCTGTGTTGATGTGTGTTGCTTGTGTTGTTGAGTGTTGCTGTATGTTAGTCTTCTAGGGGATTCCGTGATAATAACAAATCCATGGCCTTTTGTTAGTCCATGGCAGACAGATCCCTCGAGAGGTCACGTATTTCACAACAACGCCAGGAGTGTGACGTCGCAGAAATAGAGAATTTACGTAGAAAGTGCACTTCCCATTTTTATACTTCTAAGTAAAAGGCTTATGCATTTAAAGAAAACAATTATTTAAAAAAACTTGCGCTCCCAAACAAATTATGAGTGTCACAAATGTTTTATATATACTGCGGAGATTCACCATGAGTTAAAAAATATTGTTACATGAATCATGTAAATGCTCTAATCTGATTGGTCGAACGATTTGTTTATGTTGAATCGAACACAAATATCTACACATATCGCAGTTATTTGTAATCGAAACGCCATATAAATCATACTACTAAAATCCGTTTTCTTTCTGGCCAAAAATGCTTCATATTGATTCAAAATAACTCAGTAACTGCTAAATGTAGATTCATCTAAAAGCAGACGATCGTGGTGGGCAGTGGGTGCCAATGTCCTTAACTGTATTCCTCAAATTAGAATGATTACATTCTCTTATCTCTGAATGCACTTGTATATGCAACGTTTAGCATCTCACAATGCACTCCATCATGGAGGATATGTTATATTTATCAAATATTTACCGGTATTCCGTCAATATGTTTCGATATAATTTAATCGGTTTTTATTTGATTTTTATACTATTTTTATATTGGAAGTATGGCACAGTACTCCTTTGTGCTATTTATAGGTTAGGGTATGATGTTCTGTTTGTAGGTTCTGTGCTGAAAGAAGCAAATCGTCAACAAGAACCAATAAAATCCGAGAATGACCGGCACATGCTCATTGGGCCTTCTGAAAGAATTAAGTCACGAGGATTACTGAGCACCAATCGGAACGCTTACAGAGAAAAGAACGAATCACCAAAGCAAACCACGTCACTTCCTGTTGTCAACATTGACAGCAATTACATAAAAATGAAATTAAATCACTTTGTTCACAAACATAGAATATCAAGAGTCAAGTGTTCTAAACAACAGATAAGTCAGAAGTTGAAAAGATGGAGAATGCAACACGAAAACCAATCAAATCATTTTGTTACCTGTCGATCATCCACCAAGGCCCGCCCTCTAACTCGTCATTGGACAGCACTGATCAATAAATCTGCAATACATGACAACAACGTGAAATCTAATAAAAGAGTTCGAAGACAATTTAATACAGTTAGTAACACTACACAATTGCAACGGAGGAAAAGGAGAGATTACAATGTTCCTTCAGAGCCGACCAAGCATTCAAAACAGGGGCATTTGCCAATAAACTAAATCGTTTTTAAATTAAGAAAGGAACGTTTAATGTTACTTTATTAGTATTTCTATTTTATTTCATCGTTTTGCTGTGTTTTCGTAAACAATGGAAGCTGAAACATTAGTCCCGTCTAAGACTGTAGTTTACTGTCTCATATTAGTCCGTCTGTGTAGCTACACAACAATATATCCAATCAGAGAGAATGAGAGAGAGTGAGAGAGAGAAGAGAGAGAGAATGAGAGAGAGAAAAAGAGAGAGAGAGCGAGAGAGAAAAAGAGAGAGAGAAGGGAGAGAGAGAAGAGAGAGAGAAACAGAGACAGATAGACAAACAGACAGTGAGGGGAGAGTGTCTTTAAGAGAATAATCACGTGTTGGATCAACCAAGCATTATTTCATCGCTGTTTAATGATACTAACTGCAAATCCCGCCAGACATCAAGTGCTCATGTGCCTGAACCAGTTATTGTATCTCAACACACTAGCAAAACAAAATTCCTTAAAATAGCATAAAGCGGCACTACCAAAAATAAAAAGACCTGTTATTTCGCTCTATTCTTGCTGTATCTGTGTCTGTATTTATATATCTGTGCTGTATTTGTGTATGAGTTTTTAAAAATGTAATATTGTCATAATTTAAATTACTCTTATAGGCTGCTAATATATAGCAAGCTGTAAGTCTGTTTTTAATAAGTTTTCATATATTTTAATTAAAGCTTTCTTTTTTATTTTGGAAAAAAGTTCGTGATGCATTTCATATATAATTGTCTATGCCGGGTTCATTTGTAACGAAGTATGTTTTTTTCGATGAGTATGGTATTGAGAAGTGAGGCCAAGTAGCTGAGGTGTTGTAGACCGAAATTGAAAACAGAATAAAAATAACTAAATGACTTTTCTTTGTTTAAACAGACCATAACAAACTAGGTTCGGTTATGAGAACTGTGACAATTTAAAAAGGTATAAAAGCAGACTTACAAGGAGATGGGGCCCTTAAACCACAAGTAAATTTATATAAAAGAAAGGATATGCTGCCTGGATAGCAATGGGTCTTCGCTGGACTCCTGGATAAATAGTGCTGACTCCATCCCCGCTCCACCTCAAAGCTCCAACAAGTCTGCTTTGAGTTAAACTATTCAAGATAAATGCATATTAAAAAAATCCTGTAACATCACATAGCCTCAAAAATGTCACATAGCGCCTTCTGAAGTGAACTAGCTCTCCGAGTCTTCAAGGGGCTATAATATTAGTAAAGACATATTAAACCTTATAATATCGCTCACTCTAAAAATTGTTTAGCAGCTTCGTCTGAAACAATAAATTCAAAATAAATGGATATGTATATACAATGGGACCCCGGAAAATACCAAGCCATGGGACTTGCCAAAAGCAGTCTTATTTCCGTCGTGGTCTTAATTCCGGGGTTCTGGTTACTGGGGCCACTTTGTGATTTATTTATAATAGGGTAATGTATCAAAGTTTATGTTATGGTTAGTGAGAGGGTTGCGTTCATACCTGTATACGACTGAGTATTATTGACATGTGTTTATAACTTCTTGTATGGTCGTTTCTGTCCTATTACACTTCCCGTACGACAATTAAAGATGTGTTTCGCCTTTTTTATTTTCATTTTTGCCAATTATTCCCAGGTTTTTTAAACAAGCGATATTTAAACAGAGTATAAACATGCAGATTATTTCTAAAATGCATACCAAATCTACAACCGAAATTCGCACAGCTATGCAACAGTACGGTACCTCTTTTATTCGTACAACTCACACAATTCATGCAAAGCATTCCTCGACAGTAAATGTGTTCTTTTCAATTACACCGAAGTAACAAATTAGTACATAGTTGTTTGTTTCGAGTAACACCTAGATATCACCCTACTGGTTTGCCCTTATCCCAAATTCGTGTCAAATCGGCAACAAAAACTACACTTTCTGCAACTGACACTTGGGGGTCTACAAGGCTACGATATCTGTATGTGCTGTTATCTTAAACATGTTTTTCATGGTTTGCACCTTGAAAATAACATCTAGATTTGGGAGAAAAATTGCAAGTGGTCTTAATCCCGGGGTCTTTTGCGATACGGGAGCGGGAAAAGTGATCTTTGGTCTTAATTCCGTCGTGCTCTTAATTCGGGGGTTGGTTTACTATAAAACCTAATGAAAAAAATCGGTTCCGGAAAAATTGGTCTCAATTGCGAGGTGGTCTTAATTGCGGGATCGTCTTATTTCGGGGTCCCAATGTAAATTATTTTAATATCGCTTACCCTCAAAAATGTCAAACAATTTCCTTTGAAGTCTAATATTCCCCTGTATTCTAAGTGTAATCATAATGAAGACAAAGACATCTTTAACAAACTCTTGTAAAATCTCTCAGCCTCAAAAAATGTGAAGAATTTTTCTCTTAGTTTACATGTGGTGCTTCGAGTATTTTAAGCACACGCTTAATCTTGATTAAGGACTATTTTATAAAATCCCGCAATACCACTCACCCTGAAAATGTCACAAAAACTTCCTCTGGAACCCGTTAGTACTAGCCTCCTTTTTCTAAGCGCCATAATAATCGAGAGAAAGCCATATTTTATACATTCCTGTAATATCGCTCACCCTTAAAATGTAAAAATATACTTCGATTGAAACCTCCTGCTACCACTTCAAGCCTTACAAATGCAACGTTGGTTAAAATAATGGTGGATTTCAAAACAGTGTTTAATATCGCTCACCATAAAATATCACAGAACTTTGTTCAAAGCCTGTTTATTTCGTGCAGTAATAATCAAGCTTATGATTATTGTCAAACAACCTTCTCTGAAGCCTGCTAATGCCACCCCTACTCTTCTGACCGCAAAAGTCATCTAGATTGAGGTAAATCTATTACGGTCTTGTATTATCGCTCATTTCAAAATTGCTAAAGAAAAATCGTCTATGTTATCTTATAGAACGTGGTTGTGTCCTGCACCCACCACTTCTTCATCTTCAGTTGAAGACCTGACGTCACCAGTCGTTTCGTTCCATTAACTTCAAGACGTCCTCTGCCAGGCGGGACTACGACCGGAGCGACCTGCCGCACTCAGAAGTGGTTTAGCTCAATCATGGTGGTGACCATCTCGTCGCATTTTGTCTAAGTCATAGCCAGCTTGATGTTCGTTTGGTTGTTTCTTCACATGTTCGTAGTAGTGCTTTGCGGTCTTGTCCTGACACTCCAATCAAACTGCACATCTTCCAGATGGATCTTCCCACAAACCCTCTGCACCCTACTTCAATCGGCACTGTCCACGCTCTCCATCCTGCTCTCTCTCTCACGCGCCTTCCTTCCGCTCTTCCCTCGGCACTGTTAACTCAGTCATCGAAATCTGCTCGGACTCTTTAGATCACAGCACTTTGTCCGGTCGTAAGTTGGTTTGCGTCACTCCTTCGGGAACCACCAATTTCGCCTGCAGGTCTTCTCTCATCTCATAACGCCATTACGAAATAAGCGGATTATATATGAGCAATTTTTGTTTTTGTGAAAAAGTTCTTCCCAATTTAAGACAGTTTCAGAAGCGATCTTTTCACCTTGAACTTTTTTCATGAAGGATCTTTCCGAATTTACCTTGCAATCTTTATGAATTTTTAGGCTGCTGTTTAGCTAGCCTTTCCGATTCCAGTGAACTGTAAAATGATCTCTCTTTCAGACATTTTTAGGGCTATCTTTTCTCCTTGGCTCGCACAGCCCAACCATTTTCCAGACAAAGTACCTCCACCCCGTCCACAAGTACCCCCTCCTCCTGCCCTCCACATTGCCAGGTATATCATAGGTGTTTTTTAACGTTCCTATTTAGCCTGTGATTCTACTGATATCATTGCGTGTATGTTCAACTCAATGTTTCGTCCACAGAAGTAAATATGGGTTGCCATTCCAGTGAGAAAAAATATAAGAAAAATTCCTACCACTTTGACGTCACAATGAAGGCTGTATATTTTGTTATCCCTTAAGACTAATAAGATTTTCTTGCTTTAAAACTAGCGTGATAAAAATAAAAGCGTGTCACGCATGCGCTCTGAAAGGCTATTTATGGCATTGCGAGAGTCACTACAAGGACAACCTGAAGCGAAATCTTTTCTTTGATTGGTTCAGGTTCCGATAAATACCATTATCTCTGTGGGATTCTTCATCATTTTTTTCTGAGATGTTAGTAATATTGCTGGCATTTATATCATAAACATCAACCGCAACGTTAACATTTAAATGAACAATGTTCTCAATAAACGTCATTAACGTTTTTCATGCAACTTTGACTAGACATTAAATAAACAACGTTGTTTACACGTTTTTGTACTTTTACCCACTATCCCCGACGTTTGGTCAACGTCTTCAGTGCAATGTTTAATAAACGTGGGTTCAGCAACGTTGTTTAGACGTGGACTTTTTGATCGCCACCGACCTTCAACTTTCCTTGACGACTAAGCAACGCCGTTTGCAAAACGCTGATTAGACGTCGAAAAAAGCCCACGCTTTATAGGCTTTGGGGGTCACAACACCAGCATCACCGGAAAAGAAGACCATTACCTCAAAGAATAGGACAATGGGAAGGGTTGCAATGCGACAATTTAAAGAGCGCGCTATTTTTTTCTGCCTGCATTTGAACTTTTTCAAAATTATTCAAGACTACATGCACATATTACGATGCTGGATGACGCAAAGGTGGGGGTTCTTTGACGGAGCGGTGACCATGCCACCTAATGATACCAAATTCCGGGTGACCTAATGACAAGGGTACTTTGACGGAGGGGTGACCATGCCACCTAATGACACCGGATACCGGGTGACCTAATGGGGGGGGGGGGGTACTTTGACGGAGGGGTGACCATGCCACCTAATAATACCGGATACCGGGTGACCTACTGGTGGGGTACTTTGACGGAGGGGTGACCATACCCCCTAATGATACCGGATACCGGGTGACCCAATGACAAGGATACTTTGACGTAATGACGACCTTATGATTAGTATTTCTAGGGCGACCATGTCACTTTCGGCGGTGTTCTTCTGAGTTCGCACCCCGCACCCCCGCGGCGCCACTATCTGGGATTGCCGTTCACTTTTATACATTAACGAGCGAAGAATTTAAATTTAAACATTTCTCGCAATCAGAAAAAAGAATAACAAACAAAAACCAAAACAGAGTGACACGTGGAATTGCCAAGACAGTTGTACCCAGGTGTCCTTTTGAATACAGACAAGAAAGAAATATCAGAAACAACGTCATGTGATGGATCAGATATTTAGCATCACGATCTGATGCGCAAGATAAAAAGACTAAGAACCTCGTAAGCGCAGTATCCCCCCCCCCCCCCTCCTCCGTCCCTGCCAGCCGAGCCCAAAAGAAAAGAGTAAATTTAGCACAAAGTGGCAAAACTGACAAAAAGGTTTTGCGCTAACCATAAAATAAGCAAAAAAGTGGCTATTCGCACCACTGCAATTGAAGGTAACATGTAGTTGTGTTTCTGGCTTATTTACATGTGAATTATATCATTTTACGAACTCCTGAGGCGCAAATAGAACCTTCCGTACCGGAATTATATGAAGGCAATTTATATTTTTTTCACTAACTAACGTTTTAAATTTAGTTAGTTTAGTTATTTTTGCCATCTGTAAATCATTTGTTTTGTAAGCAGTATCAGAGCATCAAAGCAGGGTATACTGTATTAAAGTTATTCTGCACAAGATTAAAGTAGTTAAATGTTATAGGATTAAACAAGTTATATTGTCCCCGATTAATCCAATAAAATTGTACCGGATTCCCTGGATGCCTGCATGTGCCGGATTCCTGGATGCCTGCATATACCGGATTCCTGGATGCCTGCATGTACCGGATTCCCTGGATGCCTGCATGTACCGGATTCCTGGATGCCTGCATGCACCGGATTCTTGGATGCCTGCATGTACCGGATTCCCTGGATGCCTGCATGTAAGAGATTCCTGGATGTCTGCATGTACCGGATTTCTGGATGCCTGCATGTGCCGAATTCCAGGATGCCTGCATGTACCGGATTCCCAGGATGCCTGCATGTACGAGATTCCTGGATGCCTGCATGTACCGGATTTCTGGATGCCTGCATGTGCCGGATTCCAGGATGCCTGCATGTGCCGGATTCCCGGATGCCTGCATGTACCGGATTCCTGGATGCCTGCATGTGCCAGATTCCAGGATGCCTGCATGTGCCGAATTCCCGGATGCCTGCATGTACCGGATTCCTGGATGCCTGCATGTACCGGAATCCCTGGATGCCTGCATATACCGGACTCCTGGATGCCTGCATGTACCGGATTCCTGGATGCCTGCATGTACCGGATTCCCTGGATGCCTGCATGTACAGGATTCCTGGATGCCTGCATGTATCGGATTTCTGGATGCCTGCATGTGCCGGATTCCAGGATGCCTGCATGTACCGGAATCCCTGGATGCCTGCATATACCGGACTCCTGGATGCCTGCATGTACCGGATTCCTGGATGCCTGCATGTACCGGATTCCTGGATGCCTGCATGTACCGGATTCCTGGATGCCTGCATGTACCGGATTCCAGGATGCCTGCATGTGCCGGATTCCCTGGATGCCTGCATGTACCGGATTCCCTGGATGCCTGCATGTACGAGATTCCTGGATGCCTGCATGTACCGGCTTCCTGGATGCCTGCATGTACCGGATTCCCTGGATGCCAGCATGGAAGTACCAGAAAATTGGTTTTCCTACCTTGCTGCAAGCTAAGCATGTTTTTTTTTTTTTGTCGTCTGCGGAACAACAGGGATTATGCCATCTCCATGGCAACCATGAATCAATGGCGTGTGTGTGTGTGCCATCTAGAGTGTAATAACAGGAATTGCTATGAAAGAGCCTCCAATAGACACGGTTCTTTTGAAGATAACACCTTCAAAACGTCCCTTGGTTCAAACGTTTCAGCCCATTAAAGGTCCATGACATCAAAGGCTCTGCTCACGCTTTTAGTACAGCTGTACCGAAAAAGTGAGACTATTTAAAAAAAACGAAAAGGGCTAATTCGACTGCTATAGTAGCTATTACAGTATAGAGCAGAGTTTGTACTTCGGGCTGTAGCGGGGCAGAGGGGGGTGAGGTGGTGGTTGAATGAGGTGATAATAAGTACGACAATAATTGTCATAATAATTGTGACAAACATTACAATAGTAATTGTCACAATCATTGTCACAATAATTGTGAATATACTCGTGAAAAGAATTTTGACGAATATATATATATATATATATATCACATATACTTTAAGGCAAGTCTGCAAAAAAGTGCTTTTAATTCTGCGTTTCTGTATTTCTTATGTGGGTGTGTAAGACAAAAAATTAACAACGCAATTTATAGCAAAAAAAAAAAAAAAAAAAAAAAAAAAACAGGTTGACAAGTAAAAGGTGCCTCTAAAATTGAACCTCAAATTGCTTTATTTTACGTGTATATAAACCATTGAAGAAAGTGAAAAGAGAAAAAAGTAGACAACTGTTTTGTTTACAAAAAACGACTTGAAACTTTCTGTGTCATGTTTAGGACATTTTTTGTTATCCAGTGTGTTGTGTTGCTCTGTGTTGTTGTTGTTGTTGTTGTTGTTGTTTTAGCAGCGTTCAGTGACGCTATTGAACGTTATCATACACGCCGTATCAAGAACGCTGCATTTAGGCTGCAGAAAACACGAATTATTTTGTCATCAGAAGATGTTGCCGGATAGGCGGGATCTCACTCACAAATTGGTTACCATGCTTATCCATGACTTTTTTGAAGGCATCCAAAACACGGAGTGCTAAGTTTGAAATAATATCCCCTTTTGAATACAAATTAACCCACCCTCCCCCCGTAATTTTTTTGTACACACGTGGTACCAAGTGCCCTCCTCTCCCTCCCCTCCATTCTCCGGCAGATGAGTGCAGAGGTTTGTTGTCGATGCACAGATAGACGCTGTGCTGTTCTTATCATTATCAGTAAGAAAATAATCACCAGCGTCTGCACACACCCACCATTTACACCTCTCTGTTATATACTGTTCAGCTTATTCTCAGCCGAGGTGGTTGTGTTTTAATTGTGTGTCTTTCTTCAATGTATGAAATATCATTTAGGCTGGTTTCCAACCTGTGCATAACAAATGGTTATATTTTCTGACTTAGAAAAACTTGAATAAAATTCTAGAAACATGCAAATATAAGCACGACAGAAAAAAAATAATCAAAGTGAATCACTGGATTTTGAACACAGAAATAGAAACAAACCGGATGTCAACAAACCGGATGTCAAGTTAAGGAGAGAAAGTCAAAACGTGAGCGCCGAATAGTGGATAAAAATAACCTGTGCCGTACATTATTTGGAAAGGTAAGGTGATATTGATTTTTAATTCGGTAGAGACGCTCGGGAACCGAACATTCACGGACGGACGGTTTATGGACAGGACCCAAAGGGACAGAACACAGTGGGAAAGAACAGTGAGGGACAGAACAGAGATGGACAGAACAGAGAAGGACAGAACACAGAGGGGCAGAACACAGAGGGACAGAACACAGAGGGACAGAACACAGAGGGGCAGAACACAGAGGAACAGAACACAGGGGGACGGGACACAGAGGAACAGAACACAGATGGACAGAACACAGAGGAACAGAACACAGAAGGACAGAACACAGATGGAAAGAACACAGAGGAACAGAACAGAGAGAGACAGAGCAGAGAAAGACAGAACAGAGAGGGACAGAACACAGAGGAACAGAACACAGAAGGACAGAACACAGATGGATAGAAGACAGAGGAACAGAACACAGAAGAACAGGACACATTGGGACAAAACACAGAGGGACAGAACACATAGGGACAGAACAGAGAATGACAGACCAAAGAGGAACAGGACACAGAGGAACAGAACACAGATGGACAGAAGACAGGTGGACAGAACAGAGAGGGACAGAACACAGAGGGGCGGAACAGAACAGAGAGGGACAGAAACAAAAATATATGTTAGCGATAACAACAACAAAAATAATAATAATGCGAATGTACGATATTAAATGCCTTAAACACACACAAAAAAAAAAGAATTAAAAAAACAATAGAAAAGTCATCATCGGTAAGATATATGTTATGGTATCCAGACACAACGTCTCCAGACAGAATGTCTGTGCACAAAGCGTCCGTAAAATATAAAGGGAAAAAAATGGTCAAATCCTCCACACCAATCAAAGCAGCAAATAATATCTGAACTCATAGTTGTTATAATTAAAATATACTTGAGTACTGGTGCTAATTCCGGATGGTCAAAGGTCATGGTTCTTCTGGTCAGTGCTGACAGACGATAACACCTTTCAAAAGTGTGCAAAATTGTGTTTGAGTATCGACAGATAATGACGGTCATTATCAACTTTCAAACCCAAACGAATGCGACCAATGAAGCGCAAAAGCAAGCCTTAGAAGCGTTGTTACAAAACAGCTGACCTCTCTGAGGAGATATTTCTGTTCTGTATAAACACGGAGCGGATGGATATTTTAAAAAGTAGTTCCTCGTGTGTATGAGCACTATTTTCGAGGAATCCCCAATAGGTGTGTGGAGTAAAAAGTTGTTAAACAGAACAGCCCCAACCTCCATCGAGTTTGGCTGTTGGACAACAACGATTTACAAGCTGATGAAGCCGGTTTTCTCTTTTTAATACTCAAACATAATTATTATTTTTTTTCATTTTTGAGAGTCGTTATCTATTTTTTATAACCTTATTGGGTAGGGGGAGTATTTCTTAATTTTAGGGCCAGGCGCGGATCTCGCTGAGTGCTGGTTTCTTTAATTAGGGAGGCGGGAGGGGGGAGGTAGTTTTATTCAGTACATCACCTTTCCCAAGAAGGTGGGGGGGGAGGGGGTGGGGGCGCAGGAGTTCTTTTGGGACTGCAGCCCTCGTCAGACAAAAAGGGATCCCAGAAATTACACACATACATACGTCAGTTCGTCTGCCTAGTTTTCGTTTCACGGTTGCATTTCCGTTTTTAAATAAAATTTAAAACGCCGAATGCATAAATTTATAGGTATATCCGCTTTTAGTTAAAATTGGGGTATATTTCTTACAACTTAGCATTCCTAGTTTAACGCTGTAAAAATCATATAAACGCAAAGTACCAAGTTTGGACGTGATTACTTCCTAACCCCTGACCATATCCTCAAAGAAACCCTCATAATTTAATTAACATGTCTCTGTCTTAATATGAGTTGGTGTAGTTGGTGAGATTCAACGCTAATGGGAACTTAATTACAATTCAAGACCAGTCACGTGACACAGAGCGAAAGGCTCAGCAAAGCGATACTCGATTTTCGAGCGAATAAAACTGCTAACCATTCAATGGATTTCTTTTTTTTTTTTTTTTGAATGCAAAATGCCGTAATACCACAAAAGTGGCAAGTTATTTTTATATTCGGCAGGCTAAACTTCAAGTTTCGGTCAACAGATACAACCATGAAAAATAGCAAGACCTAAATAGAATAAATAAACATATTAATTGTAATTATAGAACGCGCAACACGATAAAAGGTACAAATCTTAAAAGGGGAATATTCAGGAAATTGATTTTTTAAATGTTTATTTTATGTTTTTTTTTTTGGTAGCAGCTGTCAGTTTTCAGGTGGCACTTTTGAGGGTGGCATATGTCCGCTTGGGGTACCTGCCCAGATGGCAGTTGACCGGGTGGCAGTTGTCCTGCTTCTGAAAAAAAGGCAACGAAATAAATATAGACATGAAGCCTGTTCCTGTGACCTACATTAATTGAGATCCATTATGGATCTGAAACCTGTACATCCCTTGTTCTAATTTCCTTGTATCATCTTTGATAAAAATTTCAAATGCAAGTTTATTTATAAATAAATCAAAATCTATTTTAAACACCACATAATCAAAACAATGCCTTGTCTTATAAATAGATTTTAATTTTAATTTCTATGTGTGCTGACGTCATAAGAACAGCTCAATTGAAATCTTTTGAATAAATATAATGTTTTGTGACGTGCACCTTAACGCTCTTGGTGTTTTTTCACTTGACTGGGGTTGTGGGGTATTAAACTGAAAAAAAACTGATTTTCCATAATACATAGTGTGACCGATCAAGTGAATTAATATGATTTTTTTTTCTATTGTACATGAGAAAGAGAAGAAATAACTCAAATTTTGGGATTAGTCATAAATTATGCAAGGAAAATATAGCCATCTTTACACCCCCTCCCCCCCCCCAAAAAAAAAAACATTAAACCCACCCACCCCTCTCCCCCATTAATACCCCTCAGGATTTTTATTTTAACTAGATCTCTGTAGAATACGGAATTGAATTTCGATAGTTAATTAAAATGTTTTTATTCAACAATTTTCCGTTTTTAATTTTTTATTCTATTAATTTTTATTTTCTTTGTCAAAAGCGTCCAGAAAAAGAAACATGATCACACGATCACCTCTATTTAATCACGTGGTATTGATGAATTAGTCGAACGATTCTTCACAATTTCATGTAAGCAGGTTATTATTATTTAAACACAAATATATATAATCAGTCATAAATTAACTGTGTGTTTCATTTCTTTCCTATTATTGATACTATTATGTAGACTAGAGATTTTCAAAGATAAAATTTTGCCAGCAAAAGATGTACTAATTAAGCTGTCGGTTCGTCAATCGGCGAGCATACACACAGAGGGGAAGGGGGGTGGAGGAGGGACGGGGTGGGGGAGTGGGGGTTGGCGCAAATACAGCCGGAAGTAAACCATCAATTAAATGTGTCTGTATGTGAAATATTGGATTTTGACTTTTCAGTATGAATTTGAGCTCTCGAGTGCGACACTTGAAATTCCATTTTAAAGGACAATTTTGGTACCAAACGGCAGTTTTTAGTTATTTCCCGTCTATTTTTGAAATGTTTTTACAAGACCATGAAAGTCTCATAAGAAATTCTGAAAATGAACACCAATCAATTTTTATCTTATCACATTTGTGTAAAAAAAGGAGAAAGAAGAAGAAGAAGAAGAAGAAGAAGAAGAAGAAGAAGAAGAAGAAAAAAGAAGAATAAAAAAGAAGAAGAAAAATGGAAATCTCTGCGGCACATTGAAATATAAAAGAAATATGAAACACTGGTGATTTTATTTCAGTGAGGGAAGAGAGAAGGGGAGGGGGTAAGGGTCTACATGTGTTATTAGTTAACCTGTTAACCTTTTTTAACTAATGATATTTGTAATTCAAAGCTACTGTTCAAGTCTAGTAGTTTATTTTTTTCGTGTTTTTTTTTATCTCCAATTTTTATTCGCTTTTGTAAACAATTTGCCTGATTGATAGCTATGTATATATTTTTGCTACATAACTGCAGAGGTCATAACGTTTTCTAAGGAGTATCTTAGTCTGACTTTATTCAGACTGTCATCACCCTCGTCCCGCACTTCCACCACCTTCTTCCCCTCCCCCCCCCCCCGCCCGAAAAAATTAAATTCTCTGGCTAATTTAAAGAGCATGTTTTCAAGCACAAAAAAGTAGGTCAATGACTTGATTTTATATTTTAGAAGGACTGAAAATGCATTAAAGAAAACATACACAGTTATACATTACAGAACCCCCCCCCCTCACCCCACACCCAGCGGAGGGGGGGGGGGGGGGTTGGAGGACATTCAAAATGGGTAAAATGGTTGTTGATTACTAGTTATAAACGCCTCTGGAATGCTAAGTTTGAAATAATACCCCCATTTCAACCAAAAGCAGAGTGCGATTCCGAAAGAATCTCATTTTGTGGGAAGCAGGGAGCATTGATTGACAATTACCCCTCCCTTTTTTAACGAAATTGGCACTGAAAATCATCCCTTCCCGATCATCATCATCATCATCATCATCATCATCATCATCATCATCATCATCATCATCATCATCATCATCATCATCATCATCATCATCATCATCATCATCATCATCATCACCATCATCATCATCATCATCATTATTATTATTATCATTATTATTACTACTATTATTATTACTGTTATTATTATTGTTTCTTTTTAAGGTGGAGACAGCATTAACAAACGATGACAGAAACCTACGCAACCACCGTGGAAGAGGTTGATGACGTCAGCGGTGACGTCACGGAGCAGCTACTGACGTCATCCACAGAGGACTTTCATGAAAACAGGATCATCACGAAAGCGATAAACATTTTATTTAATTACGTCTACCCGTCCGTGATAGTCATTGGTTTAATAGCAAACACTTTTACGATCATTATTATGGCCCGACCTCGCAGCAGAAAGCTAAGTCTTTACCTGTATCTGACCCTCTTGGCGATCTCAGACACGCTAGTACTTCTACTGGATTTCCTCAATAATTATTTCAAAGGCGTTTTGAATATTATAACCATAGGCTACAATAACACAGTGTGTGTGATTTACAGGTGGTCTTTTGGAATATTCTTTACGTTTTCCGCCTGGCTTATTGTTTTATTAACATTTGAGCGTTTCATGGCTGTTTGGTATCCCTTAAAATCGAAATCCATCTTCTCGCGTAAAAGCAACAAGATCATCATTGTTGTGACGTTTATCGCCATTTGTGCATACCAGTCTTATAATTTATTCGCTTGGCAGAGTCGCGAGAACGAATGTGATTTCGCCGATGGTTGGGAGAAGTTCCACACTGACCATAACATGCTCATCACATTCGGGGCATATTCGTATGTACCCTCAATCATCCTCCTACTGACAAATATTCTGATTATCGTCCGGCTTCGGAGAATGCAGACCAAACGCTCGAAGTTACAAGAGGGCAACAAAGAAAACTTCCCTACGTCGGATGATACTGTCAAAATAAGTATCACTATTTTAGCTGTGTCGTTTGCATTTCTTATCCTAACCGTGCCCGTTTCAGCCTATTATATAATTCAGTATTCAAGCGATCAATTTATTGACATGTCCCAAACAATGGCACTATTAGAGGTCTCGTTTCTGTTGCTTGCGTTGACCAATCACAGCATTAATTTCTTTTTGTACGTCATGACGTCACGTGCTTTTAGAAAAGAATTTGTAGCCATAATCTCCTGTGCTGATTGTCGCAAACGCAGGTACCTCGACATCCAGGGTAAAGAAATCACGCGCGGTAACGTCAGTCACGTGACCGGAAGTGTCGAGTCCTCAAGATTTATTAATATGAATAGCTCCGTAGTCTTTGCAACTCAATTGACCAACTAGGGTTTTTTGTTTTTCAAATTTCGAGATGCATCACAGAGTGGTCATGATAACGTATTCGTGACGCAATGAAAACGTTTAGAAAACGTCTATTGAAATGTTCTTTGGCACCAAATGAGCTTTTTTTAATGGCTTAAATGTTTGCCTAAAATATGAGCAGGCAAATTTAATATGAGGGACTTTCTGATCCTCGTCAGCTGTACACGAAATTCGTGACTTTATGCCTTCATTGCAAAGTAGCTTGGCATATGTGAAGTCCTAGAAACCCCCCTCCCTCCCTCCCTCCCTCCCTCCTCCGTCCCCCGCTCCCCTCCCCCCGCCGGCCCTTCCGCTCTCATTACCAGACGATGATTCGGATTCGGCGTGTAGTATAGTGGGCCTGTACAGAGGTCAGCTGTTTCTAAAAACGCGAACCAGAGGTCAACACCGCGATTACTGGTATAGGAGCAGGGTAACTTATGAAATGCCAGACATTCTGTAGCAATGAATTCGTAGAAACAATAAACGTAGAAACAATGTTGCTGTTTTCGTATCAGCGTTGGGATTGATCAGACAGGTAGGACTGAGTGCAATTCGCTCAGTAGTTGCAGGTTATTATATAAGGCATTAGAAATGTGAATAGTTGAGAAGGCTTAGTGATATTATTGTCATCAGTTCGAAATCAATGCATTATTCCTGTGTGATTTCTGTAACTGAATGTTACATGTGTAATAATGTTGTAACCTTTTTTGTACTTATTATGTGTAAATAAAGGAGAGTGTAAATAAAGGTGTGAGGAGAAAATACCCCTCCAAAAACAAAACACCCCGAAAAAATACCCCCAAAATACCACCGGAGAAAATATGCCCCAAAAACACTCCCGAAGAAACACCCCCAAAAACACCACCGGAGAAAATAGCCCCTGGAGAAAAAAACCGACAACGGGGATTCCCTCACACCCACCCTGAGATTTTTGCCATACACAGAGAAAATTCCCCCCACCCCTGCACTCGACAGATTATGATCCATGTATACCGGACCATGTATACCGGACCATGTATACCGGACCATGTATACCGGACCATGTATACCGGACCATGTATACCGGACCATGTATACCGGACAATGTATACCGGACAATGTATACCGGACCATGTATACCGGACCATGTATACCGGACCATGTATACCGGACCATGTATACCGGACCATGTATACCGGACCATGTATACCGGACCATGTATACCGGACCATGTATACCGGACCATGTATACCGGACCATGTATACCGGACCATGTATACCGGACCATGTATACCGGACCATGTATACCGGACCATGTATACCGGACCATGTATACCGGACGAGATTTTGTTAATCACCAACTCTCGTCCTGGCTAATCCTCATGGCTGTTCTCTGACCTATTCTGCACTGATCCCAAACAAAGATGGAAAACCTTATGTTTCTGATATGTTAATAGTGGATGCTATACAGGAGGATTTTCTCCGGGGGTGGGGGAGGTGGGGGTTCTCCAGAAGTGGGAGCTTCTCGGGAGGGGGGGGGGAGGGTTGGGGAATGTTTCTCCATGATTTGTAAATAAACACGGTCAAATGTAACAGGTATTTGAAGAATATATTTGATTAAATTATTGCCCAGACTATAACTGAAATGAACGGCTAACAAACAAGGTGTTCATTCCATGGATAGTTTTACAATGACACCCTAGTACCTCACCACCCAGGCAAACACAGGGAAACGAGTGGTATCGTTAATTTAATCATCATATAGAGAAAGATAAGATGACCCGGAAGCGAAGCCATCAGTGGAACCAAAGTGGTCCTATTTCCCGGGTGGTCCTATTTCCCGCTTTGTCCTGTTTGTGAGGTTGTGAGGGTCTTTCATGAGTATTGAAAAGTGAGTCCTGTTTGTAAGATGGTCCCATTTGCGGGGTGGTACTATTTATGAGACGGTCCCATTTGCGGGGTGGTACTATTCGTGAGATGGCCCCATTTGCGGGGTTGGTCCTGTTTGTGAGATGGTCCCATTTGCGGGGGTGGTACTATTTGTGAGATGCTCCCATTTGCGGGGTTGTCCTGTTTGTGAGATGGTCCCATTTGCAGGGTGGTCCTATTTGTGAGATGGTCCCATTTGCGGGGTGGTCCTATTTGTGAGATGGTCCCATTTGCGGGGGGTGGTCCTATTTGTGAGATGGTCCCATTTGCGGGGGTGGTCCCATCCGGGGCGCTCTGTCTATATATATAAGCTATTGTGCCAGTAGAATGTAGCAAAATCTTTATGCATATTTTGGTATACATATTTTGTATTTATAAATATTTCACAGCTAAAATTTTGTAAACATTCAATTCTCTGATATCTGTTGTGTATTGTGCAAAAAGAACTATTTTCAAAACAATTTATTAACAAAATGGTTCTACTTCTTTAAACTTCTTTTAACTTTGTAAATTTGAAAATATACAAACAAGTAATAAGTAAATAAATAAAGGGATAAATAATAAACAATAAATAAATAACTAAACATGCCACACTTTTGTGTTCGCGAATTAGGTTTTACTTTTGTGATTGATGTTTATAAGGTTGTTGTATTGCCTTATTTTTATCTGAACTGGAGTTTTAAAGGCAAACAAAAGGAAACAGAAATGATCTGAAACCTGAACGGGGCTTCAAAGAATGATCGTTCTATATTAATAGTAAAATAGCAATAGTAATTTCTGGAATTCTCCAGGGCATTCGAAAATAGAAGTCCTGCTTGTGTGAGAGAGAGAGAGAGAGAGAGAGAGAGAGAGAGAGAGAGAGAGAGAGAGAGAAAGAGAGAGAAAGAGAGGGAGAGAGAGAAGACTTAGGAAGAGAGGGGGGAGAGAGATAAGAAGTCTTAGAAGTCCTGCTTGTGTGTGTGTGTGAGAGAGAGAGAGAGAGAGAGAGAGAGAGAGAGAGAGAGAGAGAGAGAGAGAGAGAGAGAGAGAGAGAGAGAGAGAGAGTGAGCGAAGAGGGGGGGGGGGGGAATTGCTAACCCTCTCGCCATACATACATTTTTATGCGTTGTTTACTAAAGACAAGTTATATCCCTACAACCCCCCCCCCCCCCACCCACCGCCCTCTTCACAACACAGAAGCTCTCGATTAAAATGTTTGTATCTGCACATGACTTAGCAAATGAATGACGCTTGGCAAAACAGTGAAGGCTAATGATGTACCAACAGGTAGATTAAACTATCGTTTTATTTTCGTAAAACGCGCTTTTACGAGTAAAAGCGCAATTCGCGTTCTCCACTTTAGATGGGTTCCCTTCCGGTAAATAATACCACGCGAATAAAAATGAAATTTTTCCTTGTGAATAGAATGGTCCCTCTACTCTCCATCCTGTCTTCCCTCCATCTCCAGCCAATCAGCAAGCGAGAACGATAAGACTTACGTCATTCGAAGACATCAATCATTCCCTTCAAGCCCCAAAAAGTGGTGACAACGCACCCAGGCTTGTTGCGGGTTGGCTGGGAGGGAAGATAGGCTAAAGTGGAGAACGCGAATTGCGCTTTTACTCGTAAAAGCGCGTTTTACGAAAATAAAACGATAGTTTTACTTCGTAAAAGCTTTAAATTCGCTTATCTCCACTTTAGATGGGACTAAAGTCCGGAGAAGGGGAGCCTGCCATTCTGTTGAAAAATTGATAAATAATTACGCGAATTGTGCTGTATACTCGACAGAGTGCAATGTCCTTGGACATAAGGGTACAAAGTGAGAGAAAAATAAAAGACTCAAACCATGTTCCGCTTTTACTATTCTTCCAACTAATAGTCGAGAAGAGCACTCCCGATCCATTGACAAAGAATAACAAAAAGTAGTACTAACGGTCAAAGGACTCCAACGTAGTACCAAGCTAAAATTGACCATCAAACCAACCGTTTGAATGAGTATCCTATCCATCCCCCGCCTGCCTCCCACTGGATGGAGCCCGACCTGGGATACTCTGATGCTATGTATTATCATGCAGAAGGTACAAAGTAAATCAATTTTATTGACCTTAAAAGCTTATTTAAAAGTAGTAAATCCAAAACCTGATTTACGTAAAATAAAATTCTTAACACAGAGGAAATTAGCTCCGTCTGTGTCAGTAAAAACATGCTGGCCTTAAGGCCTGAACACATAAATGGAACACAAATTGAAGTATTGTCACGATCTCTTAGCATAAGTGAAAATACGGATAATAAGCACCTTATTCATGAAATTAAAATTACTACACACCCACAGGGTGAAGGCATAATCACAGAATTATAATTTGTTGAGAACTGTCACAATTTGCATATGGGATCAGTCCCAGAAAAAATGGCACCTACGGTACTCACGGTATGGTCACTGTAGGAATGGGATACCTTCTTCAAGGGATCAAGTGAAACTAGACTATATCGAACCGGGCAAGGAGAAGAGATGTCTGTCTCTGCTCTCCCCCCCCCCCTTTTCTTAGTAATACTTAGAAAAGGGGTTACATAATCAGCCCTGAAGAAGGAAATCCCTGCTACAGTGACGGTACCTAACACAGATTCTTGAATATGGTACGAAAGTATAAACTGTCTTGGTCCCAAAATATGGGATCGAAAGAAAACTTCGCCGTTAAGCGTGGCTAGATGTCCCTAGAAGCGGTTGTGGTCCATCAGGAGGAGCGGTTATTCTTGAACTTATGTTGATAGCCGCCTCGACCCTTGGATGGTCCACCTTTCTGTTTGCCCTTGCTTTTCGGTCTAGGGGTGACCGGTCTGTTAACAGAACAAAAATTAAGCCTTAAATGTTGATTCTGCCGCTATAAAAGGGGCCACCGAATAAATCCCGGAGATTTCATCTTGGGAGAAATCTTTTAGGTAATATTTGATAAAAGAGTTTGGCGAAACCCAGCATCCCGTTTTGAGGATTTCAGAAAATGACACATTGCGTAAAGCCCTAAGTGAATTTGCCACCTGTCTTACTTGATGGGCTTTAACGTTCAATTCTGATAGGAGCTTGGTATCAGACTGCGACCTTTCATAGGCTGTAATAATGACCTCTTTAATGTAACGAGAAATTGTTTGTTTGGAGATGTCCTTATTGAAATTCGGCATGTGGGAAATGATCAAGGCTTTTTGACCTGATGATCGATATGTTTCCGAAATAACTAAATACTGTCGTAGTGCTTGTACGGGGCACAATGACACACGATCTCCCGGGCTATGTTCTTCGGGTAGGGACGGTAGGGCTATATGATCAAATGTGCCCATCCCGTGAGTTTTGATGTGTGTTTTGCCCATGAATCCTGCCCTTGGTACGAGGAATATCTTATCCCAAGTCCCATTTTCCTTACTCACTGTTCTGTCTAAGGCGTGAATTTCACTTCTTCGTTTGCCTGATGCCAACGCCAATAGGAAGGTGAACCTTAAGGTGGCATTTTTTAGCTGATATTACTGATTCGTCAAAAATGTCAGGCCTTTGAAGAAAGCGAAGAACTAGTGACAGATCCCATTTTGCCACTGTGGGCGTACTGGGGGGGGGGGGGAATTCACCTTAAAGTGTCTGATCAATTGTGACAGGGCGGAGTCTTCTCCTGGGTCATAGCCTGTGGATGCTTTGAGTTTAGATCCTATGGCTGCCCTGTATCCCTCTATTGAACCTACTTTTAAATGTTCGTCCGTAAATAGATAGTCCAGAAAATCGGCCACGACTGGTGGGGATGCCTGGAATGGATCTATTTTCGATTTGGTACACCACGAGGCAAATTTATTCCACTGGGCTCTGTACACCTTAGTTGTGGATTGTTTATGACTACTAACCATTTTATCCACTACCTTATTCGAGAAACCTTTCTTTTTTAAGAAAGACTGGTCAGACACCAAAGGTGTAGGTTCAGCAGATGAGGAGCCGGGTGGAAGTGATGCCAGTGTGGTTGGGATAATAGTTCTTTGTGGCATGGGATCGGGACTGATTTGACCACCTTGCATTGTAGCAATAGGGCAAACCATGGAGCTTCCGGCATCCATGGGGCCACTAACAGGAGGAATCGTGGTTTCAGTTTGATTACCCTTTGGAGAACTTGAAGGAGTATTGCCTGTGGGGGGAAGGCGTACAGTACTTCTTGGGTTGGTCATGGGCAATTGAGTGCGTCCACCGCCCATGCAGCTGGATCCGGGCAGGGGGAGATAAACCTGGGCAGTTGGGTCGTCATGGAATTGGCGAATAGGTCTATGGAGGGGGGACCCCATGGTGATTGACCTGCTACCCATCGGAAGGATGTGTGTGCTAGTCACCATTCCGTGTGAATTATTTGTCCCTCCCTGGAAGCCAAATCTGCCAGTACATTGAGTTTTCCCGCTAAGTGATGGGCTGTTAGGGTGATGTGACATTGGCGAGCAAAGCAAAGAATCTTGCATGCTAATTTCGAGAGATGAAGAGACCTGGTCCCTCCCTGTCTGTTTAGGTAAGCTACTGCCGTAGAGTTGTCTAAAAGGAACCGTACGGATTTGCCCCTGAGAATGTGATTCAATCTGTTTAGGGCTATCCACACTACTCGTAACTCTAACCAATTGATGTGGTAGCTGTTTAGGGGGGGAGCCCATAACCCTTTCCATACTTGACCCTGACAATGTATCCCCCAGCCCTTCTGGGACGAATCGGTCTGAAGTTCTATCTCTGGGGGTGGGGGTGAAAGGGGACACCCTCGGTCATCACTATGGGATCGCACCACCATTGTAGGGGAATTAGTGTTTTCCCAGAAATTTTTGTTTTGGCACGGGGAAACCTCCCTTTTCTTAGTGCAAATCTGACCTGTCTTTGAAATGGTCTGTAATGCAAGCGGCCTAAAGGGACCGTTTTTTCGGTTGCAACTAGGAGACCTAACAGGGATTCCATTGCTTGTAAGTTCACGTTTTTGTCTGCTGGGATTGCTTTTATTGCCTGACAGACTCTTTGGCGTCTCTCTTCGGTAGGAAAGGCTCTTGCATTTTTTAGATCCCATCTTTCCCCGAGGAATATAATGTCTTGTTTGGGTGAAAGTTCCGATTTGGGTATGTTGACTACGAGCCCCACCTGAATGGCCTTTCGAACTAGAGTTATAGTTTGAAGACGGGCCGTTTGTTTGTCTTGATGGGCTAGTAACCAGTCGTCTAGTTATTGGAACACCAACATGCCTTCTAGGCGAGCCCAAGACTTCAGAACTTTCATTACCTTTGAAAACACATACGGAGCCGTGGAGAGACCGAAAGGGAGTGCCCGAAACCAAAAACGTTGTAGGCCTATTTGAAAGCTTACGAATTTTTTGGCTGAATGATGCAATGGGATATGGAGGTACGCGTCTGACAGATCTATCGACGTGCCCCACATCCCTGCCTGAAGGCTTTCTTTTATAACTTGGGCTGTATCCATTTGGAAAGTTGTGGTCATTAGGAATTTGTTGAGGGAGGAGAGGTCTATGACTAATCTCCACCCGCCTGATTTTTTGGGGACTAGAAAGACCCTGCTGAAAAAGGCTTCCTGGGTTTCGGGCATTTCCTCTATGGCCTCTTTTTCTTTCAGGGATATCAACATTTCCTGAAGGGCTACATCTTTGTCTGACCCTTTGGGATAGGAGGTGACTAAGTTTTCTGGTGCCCAGGCAGTTAGGGGAATAGGGACTTTGTGACCCCTTTGATCCCGTTTGAACGGTAGAGAATACCCGTTTTTTAGCCATCGGACTACCCGACGAGGGGCACCCATTTCTGCCCAGGCCTTCCAGAATTTGCCTAGCCTTCCTCCTACGGGCCAGTAGGAGATGCAGGAATGCAAATCTTTTGGATTTTCTACACTTATTAAAGTATCGCCAGGAGACCAATGAGTCTCTGGGCGGTACTTTGATTGGCTGCTACCTGCTCTGTTGCGGTGATGGGCCCTCCTGTCGATTGCTGTGACCCGACTTGGGCTTCTTGGCCGGAGGGGGTTGCGATTGAGATATGGGCTTAGCCTGCTCCGAGTTTGGGCGTTGAACTCTCTTGCGTTTGAGTGGGCGCCGAAATGATGCACGGGACATCCTGGACATCAAGGCGAAGTCTTGTGATAGGGAGCGGCTTTCTTGATTTACTCGCTCTATTTCCGCGGGAGGAAACAATTCTTTTTCACCCAGAATGGGAGCATGACGCAAATCCCTCAACCCTTTCACGCTTGACCAGCAATGTTGTAAGAAGGCATCCCGTCTGAGAAAAACCATGGACGTCATCAGGTAAGTAGATAGCTTGACCACGTCCCTGGTTGCAAGAGCCAGACATTCCAATAGTTTGGACGTGACCGGATCATTGAGGCGTAAATCCTCCCAACGCGTTTTTAACGCTTTCAGAGTGTGGTCCTGAAATGACATTACATTAAGAATATGTCGTGAGGACGCCTCAATGGTCTTAGCGTCTTTCTCCACTAGTGGAATGTCCGAATCATTGCGAACCGAGGGCATCCAAACCGTGCGTTTCGACGGTTACTCCAAGGGTTCTGAAGATATTAGGTCGTCCGATGGTCGATACGGGCCTGGTCTTACAGCACAGTGGCGCGAGGCGTGAAAACGGGATAAGGTACGGCCCTCAGCATTATCCATCTTTTTGAACTCCCTTGTTCTTACTGTTACCGCGTTAGCGATGCCTTCGCTAGTAGGTAGCGCGATAAATGGGTCTTGATGCAGCGGGGCCGTCTGAGAGGTCATCCGGATCGGAGGATCCTCTTTATCGGCTGTAGGAGAGCTGGCCGTGACCCTAGCCAGACGGGCAATTTCCTGAATTGCGTCGCGAAAAGGAACGTCCTCTGGCGCTACTGTAGATGAGGTGATGGATGGCGTGGCATTCTCGCTTCGTGGAGTGAAATCCGGTGGGGAGGGGGTCCTGATTGGGCGTCTCCCTGCTGCTGCCGGATCTTTCCAAAGCTTCTGGCCACTACGAGGGGATCTGATATAGTCCATTTCCCTGAGGGGAAGGCGAAACTGAGAGGACGGGGGTGTATCTGCTGCCTCCTCACTCGATTCTCCCCCTACTGACTCTTGGTCCTCTGACTCCTGTTCGGGTTCCCGTTCGTGACTGGTGCCTGCCGATTGTGATGGGACGTCACCCGAAGGGGTATAGATCTCCCGTTCTCGGTTGAGTGGAATGGAAGACAGATGGGATGCCACTGACTGGACCAACTCTTCTTCCTCCTCCTCTCCCAAAAAGCCTGATCCTCGCCCTGATGGGGGGAGCCCTGAAGATTCAGCGTCACTGATCACTTCTACTGACGGTAGTTGTGTGCTGGGATCTACACGAGAAGGGGATGGAGTGGTGAGTGGCTGTAGGTCCGGTGGTGGTCGCGAAACTGTGGCAGACGGTTTATGTTTGCGACGAGATTCCTTGCCTTGGCGTTCGACTTGCTGTTGGAGGTCCAGCAATTGTTTTTGCAACTGGGCTTGCATCGACAAAAAGGCTGAAAACTCTCCAGGTAGTCGTGGCACTGAAGGGGGGGACGACAGTTCTGATTGTGCCGGAATGCCCAACTGACCGGCCAGAGCCGAGAAACTGGAGCCCGAAGCCGTATGAGTAACTGTCACTGGTTCCACGGCAATGTCTGTTTTCGGTGTCGTTTCGGTTTTATCCGTATCCGAGGGTGTAAAAGCCCAAGCCTTCCTGAGGGTTTCCAACTCTTTGCCTTCTGGAATATCCAGGTCGGCCACCGTTTCGGTATATGCTTTACGTTTGCGGGATTTCTTGTTCTTCTTGTCCACCGCAAACGCATCGGACTCCGAACCTGTATCCATCTTAACGGGAGACGAAACTTGTTCCAAAATCACTGAGCTAGCTTTACGCATCGTTACTTGACCGAAATCCGAGGACGCACATGGGGATAAAGACAAGGCTTTACGTTTGTACCTTCTCCTATCATTGCGTATCCTGTTCTTGAGAATAAGTTTCCACTGTTTCGGTGACAAGTGATGGCACTCAGAGCAAGTATTCCACTCGTCGCAAAGGGGTACACTGTTCTTTCGTTTGCAACGGTCACAAATAGAGTGGGGGTTGAAGACTGAAGGTGGGTGGGTGCACTGCAGAAGTATCGGCTGACTCCGCAGGCTGGCTTCTGTCATATCTGAAATGCAAGCAGAAAAAGACAGGTAAGTTATCTGTTCATGTCACAGCAGACTAGACAGATAAAAGAACATTTAGCGCAAAAACGAGAGTTATACCACCTTGGAGTGTTAGCAAATAATACCAGTACGTACTCTGCTCGAATAGGCGCTAAAATGATGCTCATAGGCCTCTCAGAGCTCTATCGAATGACAAGTATTCAAGATGAGCTTTCGATGGGTCCCATTTTCGGGATGTAGGAAAATTATCCCATAAACGGGATATGACCATGGGCCCGAAAACGGGATCGATTCCGGGACCCTAGACGGTACCATCTAGTCCATTTGTGGGTCTCGTCCGACCGATCCCATAAATGGGATTCGGGCCTGATCCCAGGCAAATGAGGTGCCACAAATGGGCCACTTGGTGCCGAAAAAAACGGCACCTCGGAACCATGTATGGGATATCGTAGTCCCATAAATGGGCTTTCAGCAGAAATTTCGCCAAAAATAGCTCGAAACGTCTATGAGCATAATTTCGCCTGAACCAGAGCTAGCAGAGTCTGGAGAAACCCTGACCTAACTAGCAGGTTCCGAAGGAGTGTCTAACCAGCAAAAATGGCCATTCACGTAATGGTACCATAAGCTGTGGATGACTAGGAATCGAAGCAGGCACAGTGGGCTGCAGAGATTCTACCAACTCCGAGGCGGTGTGTGCATGAACTAGAACAAAATTCCGGTCCTGTAGCTTCCGTGTGGAGAAGAAAGGCACACTTCCCGGGACTAAGAGGTGTCTCCGCTGCGTGTAAACTCAACAACTACCAGACCGAAAGAAACAGTGCCAAAAAATTGCTTCAATCCGAGTAGAAATTTATCCACACAAATCACAAATCACGTAAGTTAATCCAAGAAAGTGAAAATAGTAGATTAAAGCAAAATCGCACCTTGCTCAGTTCCCTTTTTTAGATAAAAAAGTGGAGCACACAGAAAGGCGTGTGTTGTAAACACCACGCTTGAAGGGAATGATTGATGTCTTCGAATGACGTAAGTCTTATCGTTCTCGCTTGCTGATTGGCTGGAGATGGAGGGAAGACAGGATGGAGAGTAGAGGGACCATTCTATTCACAAGGAAAAATTTCATTTTTATTTGCGTGGTATTATTTACCGGAAGGGAACCCATCTAAAGTGGAGATAAGCGAATTTAAAGCTTTTACGAAGTAAAAGAAAGCATTCTAGCCTTATATCGAAGAAAAACTATCGTGGGCTTTGTTGTCTAACATTTGTTCCCTTTCAATTATTCAGTATAAATCTTTGAAGCTAAAACAAAATAGGGATATTCATAGATGCTTGACAAAATAATAAACACAGTAACAGGCTGTTGTTCGTGTTGTTGTAATTGTTGTTGTTGTTGTTGTTGTTGGGCGATTACCTTTTGTTTCATAATTGCAATTCAGCCAATTTCATTACGTTCTTTTGATATCAATAAGTGTTTAAAAGATATTTCTAAACGCCTTATAGATATCAAGGAGATATCTCTCCATGGTCCTAATATATAACATCTGTAATGAATTTAGATATATTTTTTTCGCTTACCGAGTAAACATTCCGAGGTCAATCCAACGTCGATTTGTTCATTGCGACGCTGATCCGACCAAAGTACAACATTAGTCCGTTTCATTGGTCGCGACCACGAATCAAAGTCTTACCAACGTCTTAAAACGTCTTACCAGAGTCTTACCAACGTCTTACCAACGTCTTACCAACGTCTTACCAACGTCTTACCAACGTCTTACCAACGCCTTACCAACGTCTTACCAACGTCTTTGATACACTGTTGAACAGACTTTGCATTAAGCAACTTTGCTTAGACGTTGCTTTTGGTTGAAACCAAATCTTATTTCCTAGACGTCGACTGAACGTTGGGGCTTGGTTTGTTTATGAAAGTCGGAACAACGTCTTCCCACTACGTTGGATAGATGTCGGAAGATCGACGTTTGAGAGACGTCAGCATAGCGATGTTGTTTTGACGTCGGCAAAGGTAGTCGTATAAATATGAGGAAGTCAATATTCCAGAGATACGATGGCCGTCCTACTGGTAAAGTAGCTCCCTCCCACCCTCACCCCCACCCCGCTCTAGAGTGATGCACGAAGTCACTTTTATGTCTATTTTCAAAAGATAGACAATAAAAAACTTGTACGGCTTCTCTTTTCAACTTAGGAAAACGTTCAGCTTATTTTCAAAACCTGCCTAGTGTGCGGGGTATGAAGTGCATGTACACAAAAAATGGTCTGTCTTCCGTCCACCAGGCTACAGAAACAACCTCAAAACATTCCTTTCTGCTTTCTGTACATCATAGAAAATTGCGCATGGTTCAAACAGTATTTCCTGGTGATCAAAGTAACAGTCTTTTGTGGTTATTCTTTACTTAGTTCACGAATGACTGTTGCTTCTGGAATAATAGAGCATAAAAATCATTATCAAAGAAGATTGGCTATTAATCGCTTTTTTTTGTATCGTGTATATAGAGTGTAAAGAACCGGAAAAAGTACGAGTGGTAATACTGAGCTTAATTCTTTGAGGTTTTTTTTTTTATAAAGGTAGATACATAGACCAGAACTCTGAGGGACTTCCACTAATAGGGTGGTCGCATTGGAGGGGTGGTCTCATTGACTGGATGGTCTCATGGCGGGGTGGGCTTACTGGCGGGATGTAGGTCTTATAGTGAGAGTTTTAACCAGGTAACCTGTCCAAAAGCGGCAACCGATTAAAAAATGAGACACTAAAATATCCTTCAGCTCCTCTTTTTTTTTGTTTTTGTTTTTTTTTCCCCTTTATTCTCTTTATTAATATACAATATACAAAATATAACCAAACTTGCATACATTAATTACGTACAAGCATATCATAACACTAAGTTTAAATTACCGCTGATTTTGTCCATTTAGAAAGTTTTTTTAAATGAATAGTAAAAAGAAAAAACCGAAATGAGTAGAGAACCCTATCCCCTCCCCCTTTATGTTTTCAGGCTCTCACCAGCATCTATAACATCTCTCAGAAATACTGCTGAATAAAACGTTCATTTTTATGGCATATTGATGCATAATTTCCTCAGTTTTTATTGAAATTTTTCACCGAAAGCGATTGCTTATCAACATGTATTCTTTTGTATATTTCATTCAGGATGACGAAGGGCGACACAAATTTGTTGTATCCTTCAGCTCCTGTTGACACTGAATGGCTGTAGAAAATTGTCATCGCAGCATCGCAGATTGTCATCTTAAGAAATATGTGGCTTTAGGATGCAACTCTCCGGATACCCTCCGTGAAAAGATAAAAAAAATGATTTCGTTACCATAGCAACACAGCCGGGTGGGGGGAAGGGGGAGGGGGGGAGGGGGAGAAGCGGGAGACGAGTCACAACAACATCATTACGCAGCCGCGCATTATTCGAGCTTCACGTGACACACTCCTTACTTCTGTCTGATCAGATCCATAAAAGTGACTGTTAAAACACTCTGCAAAAACAGCCCATTAAACTCTCTCTCCCCCCCCCCCCCCCACCGCCCAGTGTCTCATTCCTCCAATCTTGAAATCGTTCTGGAGCGCTTTCACATTGCGAGCTGTTGTTTACTTTCACTTCAGCCCAAGCGGCAGTACTTTCGCTACTCGTCGCATCGCTTTTTATACTTAATCCCTTGCCTGTCCACCTGCTTTGGCTTTAAACCATTTTTTCAGCACAAATACAAAGATGTAAAAATAAAACCAAAGCAGTTTCTTTCCTTCTACCACATGACGTAAAGGAATGCCATCAATGATGGAAATGATTTAACCCTGTTTTTTAACGCAATTGACATGGAATCCCAAAGATTGGCCAACAAGTAGACTGGATAATTGTTATTGGTCTACTGGTATCATCGTGAGAAAAATACTTAAGAATACTCAGGGAACATCCTGTCAAGGTCCCTATGAATATTTAATACTTTACTTCTTGGGGCTGAACCAACCAATGAATATTCACTATTTTCTTGTTTGTACTTGGCCATCTAATGAATATTCATTATTTTCCATGCTTGACTTTGCAAACTAATGAATATTCATAGTTTTCCTTGTTTGTACTTGGTGAACTGATGAATATTCATTATTTCCCTTTTTTGAACTGGGCCAAGTAATGAATATTCATTATTTCCCTTGTTTCAATGTGATGAGAAATGTTCTAACATGGCGAAAGATTTCTAGTACCTTTTATTATTTTAGTACCTTTAGCTATTTTAGAATAGATACTTTCTGTAATAGCCATGAGACCCGTATTTCGATAACCTCAATACTTGCACAGTGCATTTCATACGTTCCTTTCTGTCTTTGTATGTCCGAGGACTCAAGCTGAGTTGAGGTGTTCGCAGAAAAGAAATCATGGCTCAATCAATTGTCACTTAAGTTAGAAATCTCCAAAATTTTTCCTCACTCTACCACAAGTTTCTCTTTTTTTTTTTTTTTTTTTTGCTTTTCAGAAAGCAGATGTTAGCCAATATCTTATCTATTCTTTAAAGAATCTGTAGGAATTGGTAAGTACAGTAGTTAAAATTCACAACATCTTATAGAACGATGAGATGGTGAAAAAAGAGTGTTTGAAGCACTTAAAATGTAGCATTAAATACTCAAATCTATTTTTATACATCATTGCATCCTTTATCCTATCGTTCAAAATGCTAGAGGTTGCAAAGACAGTGCAGTGATAGAAAACTGATTAGACTATTCGAAAGCTCATAATGTACTCTTTCAGACAAACAGTTAAAAATTGTTAAAAAATGCCCGAGAAGTAAGAATCCTGTATGGAGTAATGGGCAAGAAGGTTCCTAGTTCAAATCCGCGATCGCAAATTTATCGCTATTATTTACTATTGCTTGTGTATTTCTTCATATCTTATTCTTTTTCCTCTTATTCCGTGTTTTCTACAGTTTCTCTTATTGATTGATGTGATTAATTTTGGCATTCTTCTCTGACATAAAATCGTTTTCATAATAAAGGAACTGTGAATTTTAAATGTATAGCGAAAAATTCCTATCTAGTTTGTATTTCAGGTCCCAAAGAGAGCACAAATTAGATTTTTATTCATTATAAACACTCTGACGGGTTTTACAAACGGAGGTGAACTATAGTTTGGGTGTTACCCAACTGTCCATCCGTCTGTCTGTCTCTTTGTTCATCTGTCCGCAATGGTCGCCATCTTTGATTTTCGATTCCAGTTGGTGGCTGTGTTTTCTATGATGACTTGTTAATCCAGTTTTGCTGGAATTCAATTCTACTTTTCAAATCAATAAATTCCAGTCTTATATATATAAGTTCTTTGATATATTTATAAAATTCATATTCTAGATAGAACTGCTCTTTAAGGTACTGACGTGTTTCAGCTGTAGTCTGTGGTTTGTTTGGCGTAGTGTTACGTACTGCAGTGCCAGACATTTCTGCAAAGAACACTGTTAATTGATTGATAGTTACGTCAAATAAGCCAATTCGCACTTTCGAGCCTTTCGACTGTTGTTTCGACTGCAAATATTTTGGGACAAATTATAAAGAAATGACAAGGGAAAAACATCAAAATTCTCTTTTCTTTCAACATGCACACTTTCAAATTTATAAAGCCATCATATGATCTTTTAAAAGCTATTTTACATGTTATTCAGTCCCTTTAATAGCCAATATGTGAATATGTTTCTGGCAAAATGGAATTTTGCTGATTTTTGCCATTTTTTTTCGATCATTTTTTTGTATCCTTATCCCAACTGAATTCAGGCGAAACGCAAAAACTTTTCGGCAAAAGTCAAAGTGTGATTTGGCTTATTATAAACATATATTTTATGCTACATCCTAACCTCGCCGTTAGTCTTATACAAAATTATATTGATCACGCATAACTTAATGTTATGCGCTAACCTTGTTCCCATGGCCTTTACAGAGACCTGCTGAATACTGTTTTTATTCAATGCTCTGCATTGACTCATACTGTAAGCTGATAATAGAATCATTATCTTACAGAAACTGAATTTACTGACTAATTCTATTTAACTGAAAAGTCTTCTGCTACACACAAACTATTGATTCACAGGAAGCTGTTAATAACAGAATTGTCTGATAACATATACTATCATTAGAGTGATATTGTACAGAAGTCTGACGAAGGCAGTATTGTATAACATGTCATAATAACGTCACTTATTCACAGGGTAATTTGCCGAATACGCCACTCTTGTAGGTATAACCTTTGCTTAATAAGCATATTTTATGGAGTAACAACACTTACTTTTCTTGACGTAAGTACGATACATTCCTTCAAAAAGTGGCGTGCTTCTCTCCAGAATGTAATAAAATGTTGAGATGTCTTCTAGAATTCCAACCACTAAATATTTTTCTTTGGCATTTTTCTTTGCAAGCTGAAGGGCTTTTCGTCCTGGAATTCTGCATAACACATAGCACACAGAAATATGAGCTAATAAAAGGGAAAAATACAAATCAATGGAAAAAGAGCACCTTGTAGGCAGTACCAGTTTCTGTTGTGTGTATGTTATGGTGTTTACTACCTTTGAGGGTTTATCCCCAAAGGGTTAGATAGCTGTTTTGAATGTTTCTACTTGTGTGACGTGTGGGTGGTTTTATATACCACAATCGTGTTCACAATGCGCTGTTATAAAGGATCTCTTCCTGTTGATATTGGTCGTTGAGATCGTATCAAGTATATCATGGATGCATAATAAGTTAATCGGCTGAGCGTATATCACTATAAATACCCAGCCTTGGATAAAGAGGTTGGGTGTGCATTCAGAGCCATATCCAGAGTGGATGGAGTAGGGATGAGGGATCTAAACCTCCTCTTTCACAGACTGTGACAGTCTGTTTGGATGGGACCTTTTGACAAGAACTAGGAACTCCGCGATCTCTTCGATAAAAAATGTTCAGTAATATTTTTATATTAAGCTTAGAATCAAGCATTCATTTCACTTTTCCAGATTTAAATATAATCTTTACATATTGCATTGTACCAAAGTATAAGGGTAAACAGAATACGCGCTCCCAAATATAGAAATAGGCTAACAATGAAGATAGCAATTCTACAGCATTACACCATATCACAGGTAGTGCGAAAATATCGTTACCGAGCAGTACACAATGCAGATACCAGTATCAATGTCGTTACCGAACAGTACACAATACAGATACCAGTATCAATGTCGTTACCGAGCAGTACACAATACAGATACCAGTATCAATGTCGTTACCGAGCAGTAAACAATACAGATACCAATGCCGTTCCCTAGCAGTATAAAACATCAAAATACATAATGTGTTTGCTTGCAAATTATATTGAAATATTAGTCAATCTCGAGTAAGTGCTTTTTCATAATGCGGATTCGTGGAAGATTAATTAAATTAATCCCAAGCAAATTGACAGTTGTAAAAAGAGTGCAAAGCCCTACGGAAATAAATGATATATTTACATGCAAAATGGCTCGTGTCCGCAGAAAAACGGCACCACTATCCACATATTATTCACAACTGGCGGCGGGCTGACGAAGGTACAGTTTGGGCCTTTCTTTGCAAGACAATCTTCAATGGTCTGAAAAAAATGAGGCTTTCCTCATCACCATTTCCTAAAGCATTCTGTACCCATAAACGGGTCTTAACTCAGAGTACAACTCCGATAATAACATGAGAACAAGATTTCATGATGAAATATATATTATGTGTACCTTAATTAATTTAAAAATAAACCATTCTGGCGAATTTACCTCGTTTTTACAAGACTCATCAATGCACATTTTCTTGTTGTAGTAATACTGGGATATATAACGCTCCACAGGATCTCGTATCACACTTATATATACTGGGTTGCTTTTGTTGAATCTGGCCAAAATTGAAAATTGATTTTCTTTTATCCAAAGATATATCACTTTTTACTTGATGACATTCAACTCGTTTATAGCTATGAAAAGTAAACATTGTTTTTCTTTCTTACAGAATTAGGTCATTGAAACTATGTACTTATAGTAAATAAAAAGTTTTCATTAATGTACTTACAATACCTTACATCGGTATGCTATTTAATTTACTGTACTAAAGAATGTAGTAGACAGAACCGGTAGTATCAATAGACACATAACCTAGCTTTTGAACTACCATTCCATGTTTGATATGCTACATAAATTAATACAAAAATTCTTAGTTGTGAACGTTTATAATGGATTGCGTATCCATGGTATATGCCCCCAGTTTATTTATATACTCAAATAATTTAAAAAAACGCAACAAAAATTATGGGGGTTATTGTTGTGTCCAGCAACTTACAAGAGCGAATGTAGCCCATATGCACATGAGTACTTTGTGTAATTTTTTTGCTGCAGTACTCCTTATTAACAAACGTCAAAGTCACATGACACAAATACATAAAGACACGTGGTGGCTTCTCTGTGCAATTTATGGACATATAATTTATGCGATTCTCGTATCAAAGCTAGAAAAAATTCAATTTGTTTAAAATTGTGTGAAGTGTGTGCTGAAATTATGGCTAGACTGACAAATATTCAGCACGAGCGCGCAGTCGGGTTGTTCGAAAGTAGAAGATCTGTGTCAGACATCCATTGACAATTCGGTGTCAATAGGTCAACAGTTTCGCAGCTAAGAACACGTTTCCATGACACTGGATAGACAGTTGACCGCCCAAGGCCAGGTAGACCACCAGTAACCACTCCACGACAGGACCGACAAATACGTCTGTCACACCTGAGAGATTTGTTTCTGTCAGCAGCTATGACTGCAAGGCGAACCCCCGGAGCTCGAAGTAATCGCATAAGTGCTCAGATTGATACGATCTACGAGTGCGCCGCCCGTATCGAGGATTACTGATAACACCGCTAGACAGCTTTGCCGTGTGCAATGGGTTAATACTCGCACTCACGGGACTCAACTAGAATGAAATAATGTGTTATTCACTGACGAATCGCGGTTTTTCCTCACTTACGACGATGGAAAGGTGCGCGCATGGCGACGTTCGAAAAAGCGATACGCCGACGCCTGCGTTCAAGAAAGAGACTGTTGGGGGAGTGAGAGTGTAACTGTTTGGGCTGGAATATCATTTGCTTACCGTACTGAGATCCGCTTCATACAGATATTGTCAATGCTGACAGTTATCGCGAGGTTATTCTGGAGTCAAGTGCAGTTCCATTCATCATACAGAATGAGCTTATTCTTCAGCAAGATAATGCTTGTCTGCACTAAGCCACAAGAGTATGTACGGATTTTACCCTGGCCTGTATTTTCGCCCGATTAATTGCTCATTGAGCACGCATGGGGCATGCTCCGTAGAGCCGTATGCTCACGCGATCGATCCCGACCCGGCGACGCTGCGTCAGTTGCGTCACGCGCTAGTGGAAGAAAGGCACAACATTCCGCAATACAAGATTCAAGAGCTGTTCACCTCATTGGGGCGTAGATTGACCGCAGTTGAAGAAGCAGGCGGAGGATACATGCGATATTAAAGCTGGACACAGAATAAATTCAAGCGTTATGTTGTTTGTTCAAAGAACCATAACGAGGCAAATTGCAGTTTTAAAAATCGAAAAAATGAAATGTATAATTCACTGAGTTAAAGTTTATCTGACTATTTCTATTTAGCTCACATATTTGTTGCTCTATTAAATTGGTTGAGTATATATTTACTTCTTTTGTTTTTTAAAAGTTTCAATTGAATGTTTTAGAAAGCCCAAAACCTGCCGTAGGATCTGTGAATGTATTCTTTCACACACTGAAAACTCCAACACTTTGAAAGTTTTTCCAAAAGTCGACATGTTGATGTGTTTAAACTCGTTAAGTTAAACTTCTTCAACATTCAACACTTCAACACAGCAACAAAATGAACGTTGCAGAAATATTGCTTGAAGGATTTTACATTTTGTAAGTTTTGTCACATGCTATTATTCTGTGCGTTCTGTTTGAAAGGAACTGAATATAAAATGACGTCATACGTAATGACGTAATAATACCTTTAGGTAGATGGCAAAGGTGTAGTTAAGGGACCCACTTATCCGACCAACATCATTTATATATAATATAATTTGACTACTATAGGCTTATAACACATTTAAAACATTTTTTCGCAATAAAGGTGTTTAAAATCTTTAATAAATAAATATCAAACTTACATATGGATCTTAAAATGATGCTACAATTTATGCTTACAAATAGTTTTTTTTTAAATCCATACTTACATATTAATGACAAATGTTATTTTAAATGCAAATTAGTTTTTTATAGCTGTGTTCAGCAAAACTATTACATAATATTATAGAAATTATTAGATATAATATGTCATTTATTATATTATTATGTTTATTATGGACAATATTTTAAATTTAATTGTTATTATTTATATTGTCATATGCTATGATATTTTTATGCCATATATATGCTAAAACGGTAACAAGTATTGTGTAAAAATAAATAAAGTTGACTAGTGTTTAACTACTAATTTACTTGACAAAGACGAGTTTCTGACAAGTCTAAACTCCTCATCTTGATGTTTGGACGTGTTGAAAAAGGTGAAAATTTCCGTGCAGGTTGGAAAAAATCAATACAATAGCTTTTTGTACTTTTTTATTTCTTGTTGTTTTAAACCAACTTAACTCAGACTTAAATCGACACTACTTGTCACTCCTTTTAAGCCCCAAGACATGTGCATGTGTTTTTCTTTTCACAATAATGTTATTTTTACACCATGCCACTGTAAACAGTGCCATTGTGAAATGTTGTCCAGCTCACCTTGTAAAGTCTGTGTAAAAGACATGCCTGTCATACACCACTGGTGGTTTTAAGCTATAAACATTCTTCACTAGATCAAACTGAAATATGAAATAAAATCAAAGTAATGCTGAAAAAAGCGAGGAATTCTTTAAGTGTTAAAATCCTGGCAAATGTACAAACACATGTTATGTAGTGAAATGTTATGTTATTTTAGATTCTAAAACGGTTTACTGAAGCTGTAAATACGCTGGTGATTTGAATCAACAACCTGTTTGTATATTATTTTTGTGGTCATTCGTCGATGTTTTATGTTTTTCTGACTGTAATCTTACATGGCTCTAGTTTTGTTGTACTTTTGTGCATGTGATCATTAATTTCATCTCTATACGTCTGTACGTTTGCTTACTAGTTTGCCTAGGTCGGTTTTGGTCAAGTACTTACTACTTTAATTGTATCTACTAGCTCATTAGGTCAAGTGTATCAGTCTACCTGTATCCTCACTAGCTCAGGTGTATCAGTCTACATGTATCCTCACTAGCTAAGCTGTATCAGTCTACATGTATCGTCACTAGCTCAGCTGTATCAGTCTACATGTATCCTCACTATCTCAGGTGTATCAGTCTACATGTATCCTCACTATCTCAGGTGCATCAGTCTACATGTATCCTCACTAGCTAAGCTGTATCAGTCTACATGTATCGTTACTAGCTCAGCTGTATCAGTCTACATGTGTCCTCATTAGGTCAGGTGTATCAGTCTACCTGTATCCTCACTGGCTTAGGTGTATCAGTCTACATGTATCCTCACTAGCTAAGCTGTATCAGTCTACATTTATCGTCACTAGCTCAGCTGTATCAGTCTACATGTGTCCTCATTAGGTCAGGTGTATCAGTCTACCTGTATCCTCACTGGCTCAGGTGTATCAGTCTACATGTATCGTTACTAGCTCAGCTGTATCAGTCTACATGTGTCCTCATTAGGTCAGGTGTATCAGTCTACCTGTATCCTCACTGGCTTAGGTGTATCAGTCTACATGTATCCTCACTAGCTAAGCTGTATCAGTCTACATTTATCGTCACTAGCTCAGCTGTATCAGTCTACATGTGTCCTCATTAGGCCAGGTGTATCAGTCTACCTGTATCCTCACTGGCTCAGGTGTATCAGTCTACATGTATCCTCACTAGCTAAGCTGTATCAGTCTACATGTATCGTCACTAGCTCAGGTGTATCAGTCTACAGGCATCCTCATTAGCTCGGCTGTATCAGTCTACCAGTGCTTTAAATATCCTAACAGTGTCCTCACTTTATCGCTGAGACATGTGCTTGCCGTTCAGATTTGGCGTGTGAACAGACAAAGCTCATCATCTTTCAATAATTGTTCATATAAAGCCTAGACTCCTAAAGTAAAAAGCTTGAGTTGGTTGAGACCCGTGCAACTTTGATTGCAGTGTCATTCTGTACAAATAGTATTTGTCTCCTTCTCGAATACACTGATGTATTCGATCGGTTGAAAATGAATACTGCATGAGTTAATATTTTGTAGACTCTTGTAGTATGCGAATTTGAGCATATTGTCAATAGAATTCAGTGCCTTACTTTTGTATGCCATACACTTAAGCGTATGTCGCATAATTCCCACAGATTCAATCTCTTAAAACCCTCAAGGGGGTTTCAGGCTCTGGAGGGGAACAATAGGTTTGGGTGTTACCAGTGTGGTCGTCAGTCCGATTTCGACCCATCTATCCGCCCATCGCAGGATGTTACTCCCAAGTCGTTTCCTTCGATGTTGGTACATAGGTGACCTATCATGGTGGGTGGGTGCACATGATTTATACCTTTACAGACAGACTGACCACCATCTTGGATTTTAATTTCAATTGGGGGCTCTCTACCATGATTTTTAAAAATTTTCTCATACAACTTGTCTTAATCCGATGCCAATCGGTTTTTAATAATATTTTTAATATTTTAAAACTCGATTGTGAAAAAAACGCAGTGAATAAACATAACATTTCTTACCTGTTGAGATATATTTAAAAATCGTTCGTTGTACACATGCGACCTGTTGACAAAGAAATGATTCTGCTTAGCAACGTCACGCATCAAGCTCACAACAGCCTCACTTCCACATTTTGGAACCCGGTTGTAGAACACGTGACCAGAAGTTCGCGCGTATCTAAAAATATCTTTCAATCCTTTTGGCTCTTTAAGGAAATTTGATGACTGTTTTATGGAAACTTTAGTGTCTTTATGATTATTGTCTGTATTGTTTGTATTAACCTTGATTGCAAATGTTTCCGCGTTTTGTGTTGCATTTTTACAACCTTTGATTGCAAATGTTTCCGCGTATTGTGTTGCATTTTTATAATGAAGGTCCAAGCAAGGGTCACTGTTCTTTTGCAAGGTTGAGAATGGAATTACTGATATTCGTTCTTTTGCAAAGTGATAGTCTGAGTGAAAATATCGAAAAATTATCCAGTTTATGCATAATGTCACGAAGCAAATGATATAAGCCATTTTACTCTGCATTTTTCCTAAAGCTCTTTTAAAGAAATACATCACAAATACATAGACTGGAAATTACATTAAAACTGCTTGCAAAGTCTACTATATAAAGCTAATGTATTATTTTCGCACGTCAGTACAGAATTTAAATATACTGAATACTTTGTAACAAAAGAAAATAGTGTTTCATGCTTGTTCTGCACCAACGCTTTGCTTTGGCAATTTTACAGCTGCGTGTCTCCTGTAGATCTGCCAATGGGTTGGCGGGTGGGTAAGGCATGAGGGGAAAGGGGCGAAAAGTTACACATTTGAGTTTAAAGATGGTATCTTAGACTGTTCTGTCATATTCATTTGCAGAAAAAAAACACAAAAGTGGCCACTCACTAGTAGGAAAATTTTTCAATAATACGATTCGCGATTCCGTGCTTTGTGAAAAATCTCGGAAATCGGAACGTTTTATTTTCTATGATGGTCGTGTTTTTCGATTGCTTTTGTAACAAGCGCGTATCTCATATAGATTTTCAGAGCGGACTGAGGGAAGAGATGAGCGGATGAGGGTGAGAGAAACAGGAACGAAAAAAAAAAACGTTTGAGCTAAGACTTTTAATCTTGTCAATTTTTGCCAGGTAGATTGTACAGCGCTATCAATATGAGTGTGTACCCAGTTTTTACAAGTGTAAACAAGTGTAAACAAGTGTAAACATAGTGTAAACAAGTGTAACACATATGATACCAAGAAGCCCTCTTGGAACGTTTAGTGGCTCTTCTCAATAATCAAAATCGTTGAGATTGAAAAAAAATGATGTCTATTGTTATCAACTAACTTTTAATAATCAAGCACATAATCGCTAGTAGTGAGAAATTAGCTCAGGTTTACAATTAATTTTTATTCATAACAAAAAAGACTGAGATTAGTGTCTGCTATTTTAATTGAAGCGACTGTTTTGTCTATTTTCTTCACAGGTGAACGTTCTGCCGTGAACGATCCGCCCGTGGACCGCCTGTCCGTGGACACTCTGCCCGTAGACGATCTGTCTGTGAACGACCTGTTCGTAAATATTCTGCTTGTAAACGATCTGCCCTTGGACGTTTTGTCTGAGAACGATCTGTCCGTGGATGTTCTGCCTGTGAACGATCTGCCCTTTTATGTTTTGTCTGATAACGATCTGTCCGTGGATGTTCTGCCTGTGAACGATCTGCCGTTGGACGTTTTGTCTGATAACGATCTGTCCGTGGATGTTCTACCTGTGATCTGCCCGTGACCGTTTGTCTGATAATATCTGAGAATGGACGTCCTGATGGAAACGATTTGTTGGTGGGCGTTCTGTATGATATAGTATGTTCTTTGACATATTGTCTGTGAACGTTATATCTGTAGGAGATCGGTCCGTGAACGTTTTGTCTGTAGATATTGTATCCCTGTGCGTCACATTTTTTTCTTCTTTGTCCATTTTTGATAAGGTGTATCGGTACAGGAATATAGTAATTCCAAACTTAGTTTTATTTCAAATAGTTTGTTAGATATTGATATTTACGCTTTTTATCGGAAATTATATCACTATATATCAAAATTAAAACCTTCTGAAAAACTTTGCCTGTACCTACATAAAATTTGTGCCAACTTTTACCACATATTTTAATCAACTTGTACCACATGCTTTGGTGAACTTGTACCACATGTTTTGATTAACTTGTAATGCATGTTTTAGTTAACTTGTACTATATGTTCAGTTAACTTGTGCCACATGTTTTGGTTAACATGTGCCACATGTTTTGGTTAGATTGAACCACATGTTGTAGTCAATTTGTACCACATGTTTAGTCAACTTGTACTACATGGTCGCTTAACTTGTCCCACATGTTTTGGTTAGCTTGTACCACATGATTTGATTAACCTGAACCACATGTTGTAGTGAACTCGTTCCATATGTTTTGGTTAGATTGTGCCAGATGTTTTGGTTAGTTTGAACTATATGCTGTAGTCAAGTTGCACCACATGTTTTAGTTAGCTTATACCACGTATTTTTTTTTATCTTGTACTATATATTGTAGCTAACTTGTACCTAGGCATGGAAGAAATTCGCTTTTCTGCAGGGACGAGTTACAACTGTCAAAAAGTCGCGGCACACATCCGAAAACATGAACTATTAACAATTTGCGGGGTCACAACACACATGCTAATACATGAACACGTAACAATTTGGTGGGGGGGGGGGGGGGTTGTTGAAAAATATGCAAAGTTGCACAAGGTTTGCATTTGCATTTTTCTCTTCCCTTTTGAAAGAATTTCCAAACCCAAGAACTTTTTTCTGCCATGTTTTTTTTTAAATTTGATGCAATGCTAAATGCACGAGTACACTGAAGATACCGTGTCCATAGCTTGTACCGTGTAATTACAATACACGTTGTGAAAGACAGTGCGCCGGATCAATAACTACACGGGGAGGGGCATGCCGTTATGATACAGCGCCACAGCCACAGAGCATCACATTTTTTTCGTTTCGCTCAGAGCTCATGAAGCAGTTCGTGTATCGTGTAATGGATTTTGGATCCTTGTAATGGCAAGACACTACATGGTACTGTATACACGAAGATCCGCTTTTAGCTCTAGGGGATAGGTTAACTCTAGCAATCCCAAGGTTCCCGGTTCGAATCTGGCTCGAGGTTGTAAGCGAGGGAACAATATTAGTTCTGATTATCTAAGCTAAGCGAATGCGGTTGGTTAGATCACCTATTACGAAATTCAAAATCAACAGCCACTGAATCATTCAGCTATCCTTTAAAACTTGTAACATTTTGCATTTTTAAATTTCTTCTGATTATTTTCAAAATTAAAAGTCTTTCAGTTGAAAACTGTAAAAAAAGTCACGAAACGGCAGCAGGTTGTATGTTATTTGAAGAAAAGACCTTTAATTGAAATACCTTTTAAATATAGTGCGGGCTATATTTTTGTCAATGTGTTAAAATACCTCAGATAGAAAATTATATGGCTTTCGTATTCTGCATTCAAGTTGGACGGCTTTCAGGAGTGACATTCCTAGTGCTTTTCTTATGTGATGATGTTGCCCTAGTGAAATGTTGTCGCCTTTCTTACCGTATTAGAAACTTATACTTGCTATACTTGGATAATTATTATGTCATAAATTGGCAGGAAGGTTAGACATTGGATAGCCAACACGCTTAGCTAATCTGCTATTCCCAAAATAAGTGCATGAACCCTGCTAAAGAAAGAACACAGGTACTAACCTTGTAACGTTGAATGACCTTTTCCAAACCCCATACGAACACACATCGTTATAATATGGTTATTTACGTCTATGCACAGACTCTCCTTCACCCACTACCAGCTTTGGGAAATAAGCGTACTTTCTAAACTACGAAGGTAAGCTATCGATCCACAAAAAACAATCCTCGAGTCCATGGTTTAAAATTAAAAAAGCACTAAAAGAACAAGGAAAATGTCAAAAATACCAATCGATTCTACAGCAATTTTTAATAATTAAGGAAAATCAATAAGATATATGTGCAAAAAAACAAGTTTCCACATAATTAGTGTTATTTGATGACTTAAAGATACATCTGATCAATTTTATGTGCTAACATCTTAACAAAGAACAAAAAAATATCGCTAGTTGTTCAATTATTATCTGCAAGCTTTAAATTTGATTATCCATTATATCGATTGTGTTCGATGTTTTTCTTAGATTATGCTTGGATATGCAGAAACAGCCATTTTTTCGAAACCCTATGTAGGATAACATAACATAGACACCATGTAATGGTTCAGCGTAATTGAAGTCCTCAGCCAGAGGAACTACTGTAATAATAAAGTTATGAAAAAGTTCTTTTCTAACATGATATATAAACTAAGCTAAATATATATAACCAAATATAATGTAAATTTTGTGGTTGCATATAATGCTTTTAAATCGAACTCTTGTCAAGTGGATATCATGGACTGCACAAACTCGAGCTGCTCCTGTTTCGTCATAATTCAGAACTCTATCGAGTGGATACCATGGACTGCACAAACTCGAGCTGCTCCTGTTTCGTCATAATTCAGAACTCTATCGAGTGGATACCATGGACTGCACAAACTCGAGCTGCTCCTGTTTCGTCGTAATTCAGAACTCTATCGAGTGGATACCATGGACTGCACAAACTCGAGCTGCTCCTGTTTCGTCTTAATTCAGAACTCTATCGAGTGGATACCATGGACTGCACAAACTCGAGCTGCTCCTGTTTCGTCATAATTCAGAACTCTATCGAGTGGATATCATGGACTGCACAAACTCGAGCTGCTCCTGTTTCATCATAATTCAGAACTCGGTTGAATGGATATCACGGACTGCACAAACTCGAGCTGCTCCTGTTTCGTCATAATTCAGAACTAGGTCGAGTGGATATCATGGACTGCTCCTGGACACCATCTTTGAAAATATTTTCAGATAATTGCACACTCTTACATAGGTAAAATGTCACGAAACTTTTCAGCGTTAGTGTTGACTAAACTAATTTAATGTCTGCTATTATTAGCAAGCACACGTATACAGCAATACCGCTGAACTAGTTAGCATACATACACAGAAATACAACTGAACTATGAGCATAGGTACACAGTAATACAGCTGGACTAGTTAGCATACGTACACAGTAATACAACTGAACTATGAGCATAGGTACAAAGTTATACAGCTGAACTAGTAAGCATAGGTACACAGTAATAAGACTGAACTATGAGCGTAAGTACACAGTTATACAGCTGAACTAGTAAGCATAGGTACACCGTAATAAAATTGAACTCTAAGCATAGGTACACAGTAATGCAGCAGAACTAATGAGCATAGGTACACAGTAGTACAACCGAACTATGAGCATAGGTACACAGAAAATCAGCTGAACCAGTAAGCATACTACACAGTAATACAACTGAACTATGAACATAGGTACACAGTAATACAGCTAAACTAGTGAGCAGTCGCGCATTTGAAGTAATAATCAAAGATACAGAATACACTTGCGGAATGGCATGACTGAAAAAATCGTGTAGATTTTTTATGGATGAACTTAGAAGGAGCAGAACTAGGAAGTTCGTGTGGAGGTTAAGCTTAAAAAGAACACAGAGGATGCCATGTGAGGTCATATAAGTAAATGTACAGACCGTTGAGACTGAAACTTTAAGCCCATCTAGAGACTGTTTTCAGCATTTCTTTGATTTTATTGCCCCTTTCAGCTTGATTTAGTGAAGGCTGTTTATAGATTTAAAAAAAACAGTGGTGTATGATAGACACGTGTATTGTACAGATTTTATCAGGTAAGCTAAACAACGTTGAGGTCATAACAATAGTTAGGAATATATGAATGCACGTTAATTCATAATCGCTCATTTGCTTGAGCTTAGCATCAATTCAGCAAGAAAAATTGTCCCGTTTTAAAGATAAAAGATAATCACTAGACGACACTACACTATGTTAATATATATTAAACATAGATAAATTGTTTGCATCCAACTAATAGGAAAAAGAAAAAATAATGCAAATAGACAAGTTAAGGACATAGTGATGTTGAAAACAACATCATAGTGACTATTTAGATATTCACTATATATATATATATATATATATATATATATATATATATATATATATATATATATATATATATATATATATATATATATATATATATATATATATATATATATATATATATGGCTGACTTCATGTGCTCTAATTTATTTTAATAGTAAACAAAACATATGACTGCAAAGACGGCTACCCGCAAGCTTATAAAATTCACCTGAAATGTTTCATTTCATGCAAAGAGCATTTGTAGGTCACTGTGTTTTTTCATTTTATTATTGCAAATGTTAACTTGTTGTTCCGTTCGTTTGTATGGTCGTGAGTATGTAAGAAATCATTGATCAGGAAAAACATCACGCTTTCTTTGTGTAAAAACATCAGGAAAAAACATCATGTGTATGTAAATAAATCTGAGAAAATCATCACGCTATATGTAAACGGATCAGGAACACTATATAACTTAACAAAAAAATCCTTGCACATTGTATAACGTCATCACAGGATTTTTTAGTAGAATTCATTTTGAGATTGGACCGAATAGATTAGGTTGAGCTCAGTGGTACATAGTAGATTGATTTTGTCCCAGAGCTTTCGAATGCATCTAACAAAGCTACAGAAGATATCCCCGTCAAGTGATACAGTAATGATAACATTTTGGAACGTTCATATAAAATTTTATCAAGCAATCAAGTGAGTTGTGAAAATGAAAACATAGATCATTTTTAAATTTTAATGTGACCGAATATTCGTTTTTATAAACATGACACCACAAAAAATGTAGACAATGCATATGTTTGAATATGCTTTTAAGAAAGGTGATTTTAAGATTTTAAATACAAAAAAAACATATAATTTATAGTTTTAAACAGGAGAGAAATGCAACAAAAAACTAAGAATAAAATACAGCAAAAGCGTGCAGTTCGTGACGTTTCTGTACACCAATAACTACGACGTCATCTCTACACAATGTAGCGTTCCTGTGTGGTCAATGGGTTTTCGTATAATAGTTACTGTGACGCTGGCAAATAGCCTCAAATAAAGCAGACATGAAAAACCTACACACTCAATCAATCAACCAACCAATCAACCAACAAACCAATCAACCAATCAATCAATAATTCATCAATCATGTGGTTATTTGCAAAAATGTCTGGCACCGCGGTTTGCCACGCCGTACCAGCCTGACACTTCAGATCAAATACGGCAGCACCTTAAAGGTCAGTTCTACTTAGAATATGAATTCTATGAATTCTATCAAGGAAATGATCCAAAGAAGGCTAGAATATATGGATTCGATACATGAAAAATATAAACAGTTGACAGAATTCAAACAAACGTGACTGTAAAATGTATACAGTTATATCGAGGCTATTTTGGGGGAAAGTGGTGGAGCGGACTTAGTTGGTAGTACAGAACGTAGCCATGACAATGTACTTTGAGTATTGTAAGTACTCCGCACTGTATTTTTAACAAAACAAAACAGTATTCATTTACTAATTGCCCTCCTTATGTACAAGGAAAATAAAAAATTTGCCGATATAAAACTATTTCGTTCCATTTATTAACACTTGACAAGCCTTTGGCTTGCAAGAGTTATATGAATTTGTGCGAGCAAAATTCGTCCTTTTTTTTTCTTCTTGACACTTTTTCCGATTTTTTGTGTCTTCTTCTTCTCTGACACTTTGGGCCCCACGACCATGAAACTTGGGACTTATGAAGAGCTTGATCTGAACATGTGCATGTCACTTTTTATTTTCGTCTTTGATTTCGTTTTCTTTGTTAAAACGCCATGTGAAAAGAGTGTATTTTTTGCAAGTAAATGCGTAGCATTTAACCCACATCACACAGTTGTGTGAGCTTTGTGTGAGCTCTCACTCCGCAAATAGCTAACACGGAGTATGCTAGACCAGTCAATAAAACCTTAAGTCAACAGAAACCAAACACTACTCGGCTTATAAGACGTATTCAAACTGTTTTGTTTGCAATATATTATTCAAGAAATAACCCATTGAAAGAAGTATTTTTGCGTTTTAATTTTTGTCAAGTGTTTAACATTTCGCTGGCGAAGTGAGGTTCTAGTTAGAATTAGAATTCAGTTTGCTACAGTATTCGATTAAAATGTACGCAGCATTAGAACTTCATGCTAAACATTCTTGTAAAGTGAATGGAATTCACGGCTGATAATTGCGTTGACCGACTGATCGCAGTTTTCTGTTTCCAAACAATGGGAGTTCTCAAGATAGATAAGATAAATAGGTCAGATAGATTATCAATTTATTAAGATAAAATTTAGGTTTTAGTGTTATAATAGTGATCGGATCGGATAAATGCAAACCGAATTCTTCGTTGAAATGAAAATACCATGTCGTTAAAGGCTATTTTATAAGTGAAATCCTCCTCTCCCCCTCTCCCCTCCCTCTACCCCCCCTCTCCTTTTCCCCATCTCAATGAACGGAATCTACATAAAACCATATCAGTACAGATTGAAATATCTTTCCACCCATAAAAATAAATAAATATATATAGAAATAAAGATAAAAAACTGATTTAAAACTTGAATGCATTTAGTTTGAACAGTAAGGACAGAAGTTAGGGGATTGTTTTGGAACGACCCTCCTCGTCCAAGAAACAGAGAATTCCGAAAATTTGTGCATAATTGGAAGAAAGAGTGAAATCATATCTAAGATTCAGCGTTTTAAAGGGGTGTCTGAGTTCAGTTAAAAATGTAGGGGGGGGGGTCTTTTTTACTTGCCTCTCCGCGTTTAGGGGTCGTTTTTAAGTCATGGACACACGTGGTAATCAATTTCGTACGTGAGTGCCCTCGGGTCTTGGACACGCAGGATAACCAATTTTTACTTGAGTGCCTCCGGGTTAGGTACACGCAGTTGAGCATTCCCCCTCCTCCCGGACAACCCCCCCCCCCCCCCTCCTTTTTGTTTAAACAGAGATACAAATTGAAATTGACCCTTGAAAATAATAAAGATTTTTTTCGTGCACACAAAATTAACATGCATCAGGTAAATCCTACTGACAGGGAGACTAACGGATTGGCAATTTTTGTCGGCGGGGGGGGGGGGGGGGTTCGGTGCCCCAGTAAAGAGGTTTTTTCAATAAGGTGACGCGGATTTGGGGGCGGAGGGAGGGACGGTGAAGGAAGGGGGCGGGGAGGAGGGATAAGCATGGCTTCTCTCTTTATCCGACATGCAAAAATCATACCAAATTAAATAGCAACGACTTTTAAACCCGTTTCCGGCTGACTGTGATTCTGGAAAATAAGCTTTCGTTCTACTTTCTATGAATGCCATCTGTGTTTCATAATCCTTTATCAATCTAATTTGCTATTCATATCGCTTTCATGATTGATTAAAATAACTGTGGATAATAGCAAAAATGTACTGATATTTTTTACCTACTTCTTCTGTACAAGGCTAAACCCAAAACCCCGCTATTTGAATAGTGGGCATTTGGTATCAATGCTATATATACACACACACTGTACTAATAATGTGAGAACTTAATAAGTACACTTGGACAAAAGCTAACACATACGGATAAATCAAGCAAACATTTGTGGTTGATGTTTGAATCGTTAACACTGTGTAATGGCTAGTTTATACTTAATTTTTGCGGTATTTTGTATTAAAAATGCTTATTATGTAAACATGGATATAGAAAATACTATGAAGCAATAACAAACTGTTTGTGTAGAATGGTGCTACCTCTTTTGTTGTGGATATGCAATACATACACATATATCTATGAAAACGGCTGAGTAGGGGGCGGGGGGGGGGGGACGTTCATCAAACGTTTTGAAAAATCTCACCCTTTTTTACAACATGTTTGTCTACACAGATTCGCCACACCTAACGCCACCCACCCCTAACCCCCCTCCGTCTCCCCCTCCCTCTCCCTTTCCTCTCTCTACCCCCCTCCCCTCCTCGCCCTCTCCCCTCTCCCCCTCCCTCTCCCTCCCCTTACTCTCTCCTCCCTCTCCCTCCCCTCTCTCTCCCCTCTCCCGCCACCCCAAAAATCTTTCCAGGATAAAAAGACCAACTGGTGGTCGTTGCTGATTTTTCTCGAAACAATGAAACTGGACTTTTTTATTCTTTGGTATCTTGTTGACCAGGGGAACTCGTTGAGGGGAGTCTTGCTGACCAGTAGATCTTGTTGACCAGGCCTACATTCTTAATTTAAGAAACATTATATCCTACAACATTTCTGTATAATTTAATTTATATATTTTAAACTTAGAACCATTTCTTTTATTGTCTTATCAGACATTAGTGACTGTCAAAGCTGTCAGAGTAAAATTTAAATAACTTGATTTTCAGGAAAGCTAGCTTTTTCTGGATAAATTTGGTCCCTTTTCAACTCTCCGCAGTCAATCAACATGTAAAATTTCTCTTTATTGGGTGTATTTCATCTGGCCCTTTTTACGTTATATTTTATTAGTGGGCTTTTTTTTATTGAATCTTGTAAGGGGTAGGGAATCGGTTTCATGTTTTTCAAGGTTTTTCAAACTGAAGGTCTCCCATCAATTTACGAACGCAATGGGGATGGGGTTGTAGCAAAAAATGAAAGGGGAAACTCACAAATTATATGTACAGATGACAGGAAATAGTACAGAAAAAAAGCCCACTGTCAAAAGTGATAAAAAATTAACAAGTTATAAATAAATAAATAAATAATAATAATAATAATGAAAAAGTTATAATAATAATAATAATAATAATAATAATAATAATAATAATAATAATAATAATAATAATAATAATAATAATAATAATAATAATAATAATAATAATAATAATAATAATAATAATAATAATAATAATAATAATAATAATAATAATAATAATAATAATAATAATAATAATAATAATAATAATAAAAAAACCAGTGTTTAAGACAAAACTAGATTTGAACCAATAAAAATCTCTGTTATCGGTTTACCATAAGATTTAGAAAATAAGAAGTTGTTTCTAATTAGTGTACCTTTTTTATAGTCACCACGGAGAGACAAGAAACTGCTGAGCAAGTAAGACAATGACGAAAAGAACATTGATTTTAGGTGTTTTTGCGGGATCAGTTTTTTTATACGTCTTTCTGTTTCGATGTGTGAAATTTAACTCCATGAAACATGCGCCAGACGAAATCAAAATAGACAAACATAAGCAGGATTTCAATAGAGGAGATTCTGGTGTACACAATAATGGTTTGTCTCATTCTTCCTCAAGCCTGGATAAAACAGTCACTCCTGTAGAATTGTACCTGATGTCAAACACAGATAATCAAGTTTCCATAGAAACAGGATCATTCAACAGAAGCGCTCTTGTGGACAATATAGATAAAGCAGGATCGCTTAAAAGTAAATTATCTCTACTCAGCCAGCGGGAGGAGTTGTTCAGGCTGGAGGGTCTTTTCCGTCACGCGAGTCGGTCAGAGAGAGTCGTTTATAACCGCGTCCCCAAGTGCGGCAGTGAGGGGGTTGTGGCGGTCATGCGGGTCTTGTCCAAGTCCAATCATTTCCACGTCAGCAGATCCAGGATAAAGCAAGAGCGATTTCTGAATGAATCCCAACAGGTAAGATGTGGATTTTTGCTCTCTCTCTCTCTCTCTCTTCTCTCTCTCTCTCTCTCTCTCTCTACTCTCTCTCTCTCTCACTCTCTCTCTCACTCTCTCTCTCTCTCTCTCTCTCTCTCTCTTGTTCTCATAATGGGGGATAAGTTTGGTAGAGTTCATAAATTCAAAAAGCTCTCCAGTGTAATGTAGAAAATTTAATTCGACAACGTCATGAACAGGACCACTGTTCAGTAATCCCTTAATATTAGTGAGAATAAACCCCTGCTCCTCACCCCCTGGCCCCCACCCCCTGCTCCCCACCCCTGCTCCCACCCCCTGGAATTAACCACTCTAGTTCATCTCTGACAACTGTTTATAAGTTTATTTTTATTATTCAGTTAATTTATTGTGTTTTAAACTTGTAGCTGATCCTGTGCAGTATTTTCAACACCTTCACCCCCTCCCTGCCACATGGGTGGATCTAGGTTTTTCTAAAAGGGGGATACAACCCCTCCCTCCCGCCTTTTCCATAGCTAGGCAGAAAGACAGATGTCTTCAGCAGGGCAAAAAGTTTACTTTTCAGCTCGGGGTCCCGCGGGACCCCAAGCTGTGAAACCAGGGGTCCCGAGGTAAAGTGGTGGGGTCCCGACATTTTCGGGCAATACACAAAAGTTAAATTCTATAAAATCAATTTTATTGCAACAAAAAAAATAAATAAATAACGCGATTAGTGGTTTCATGCAAATCACAAAACTACTACTTCTAACAACAAAAAAGAAAAGCTGAATGATGCTACATTAAACAATGAAAAAATCAATCATTTTCGATCCTAGCGGTGATTCTGAACAGTTGCAAGAGAACACCGTCTTTTTTTCTGCGGTCCCGCGGGACCCCAGGGTCAAATTCCAGGGGTCCCGAGCCGATTATCAGGGGTCCCCGGTACCCCGGGATCCTGTGAACTTGATGCCCTGCTTCAGCATTGCTACAGAAGAGGGGGGAGGGGAGGGGATGCCAAGGTAGTAGTTGGGGAAAAGGGGGTGCGTGCCCGATGCCAACTCCCCTCCCCCCCCCCCCCCGTTTGGATCGGATACTCTGCAAATGACAGCATGTTCTGCCACGAATTCGATGTCATTTTTTTGGACTTGTAGCAGTTGGTTCTATTGAAGTATATTCAAGGCCTTCAGCCCCTTTCCCTCCCATCCCCACCCTGCAATGACAGCATATCAGCAGTTTATGCTATGAATTCCGTGTTGTTTGTTTTTTAACTTGTTACAGTTCGGTCTAGTGAAGTATATTCAAGACCTTCAGTCTCCTGTGGTGTTTGACAGACACGTTTACTTCACCGATTTTACAAAGTGAGTTGCAAACGTCCAAGGACATGCGCACAGCGAACGTCCTGGAACATAGGCTTAGCTGAACTTGGTTAAGATAAAAAACTCTTCTTTTTAATGGTATCATCTTGAAGATTTTCTTCACGTTTTGGTTCAAGTAAAATAAATTGATTTTTCTATTATTTCATGTATTTGCTTATGTTTGTTTAAAATGATCTTAATTTATTCTCTTTATCATCTGAAAAAGGACCATATATCATAATTTTTTTTATATTTTCTGAAAACAGCTTCGCATATTGATAGACATTACGACAACAACGATAAAGTTTACACTTTTTAACAGCACGGGGAATTAAGGGGGGCAGGGGATGAGGAGGGGGGGAATGTACGATCAGGGGTGATTTATGATCCTGCCATTTTTAGGAGGCTGCGGGGTGGGGGTGGGTTGGAAGTGGTTCTTTTATTCATTGGAGGGACATGCCTACCCCCAAATCCGGTCTTAAATCTTGAACTGCTGTTTAAAAGAATGGCCAAAACTCGATTTTTTTGGCTTATATCCCCGTCGGAATGTTTTACCTGTGATTCCTTAAAAGATAAATTATTCATTTACAATACTTCTACGAAAGTCACATTTTGTTACATTAACTAAAGAAATGAATATTCATGCTTAATGTAAATCCGGTAGGGCCTTTACATAAGTCCAGACCCACTCTAAATCCCACCCCCTAACCCCGCCTATAACCCCGCCCCCTAACCCCACCTCTAACCCCGCCCCTAAGCCCGCCTTTGTTTTGCCCGCTTGTCTGCTGATCCATAATGGAATAGTCTCAGAAAGAAAACCACCCAAAAATTGAGACCACTCTCCATGTAGTTCCGCTGGTCATCTATTTTTAACAGTTCCATTCCGCATGCATATTTATTTATTTATTTTTTGCAGGTTTAATAAAAGCATCCCAGTGTATATAAATGTCATACGTGATCCCGTGGAAAGATTTATCTCTTCGTACTATTACAATAAGAAGCACTGCGACACGGACGAATGCGTAAATGAGGTAATATATAGTGAATGTTGTTGCCATTTTTGTTATAAACTGTCGAAAATCAGGTTTAGGACTTTTATTTTAACGCAACTGTCAATCAAATCTGAATCCGGGCCCGTCCTCAACACAACACTTAGCGCAGTCACTGTCAATCAAATGTGAATCCAGCCCTCTCCTCAAAACGAAACTTAGCGCAGTAACTGTCAATCAAATGTGAATCCAGCCCTCTCCTCAACACAACACTTAGCGCAGTAACTGTCAATCAAATGGGAATCCAGCCGTCTCCTCAACACAACACCCTAGCGCAGTGATTGTCAATCAAATGGGAATCCAGCCCTCTCCTCAACACAACACTTAGCTCTTAGCTTTAACTTCAGTGTAATATTTTACAATAGCTGTCAATCAAATGCTCCGCCTTCTCCATAGCTTTGGCTTCTGAGGTGGGGCTCTGGATCGAAGGAGGGGGGGGGGGGGTAATTTAGTGCTGTAGAACGCGAGCTACACTTTTACTCGTGATAAAGGTTTTATAAAAAGACCGAAGGAAGCTTCACTGCTAGCAATAAATATCAACAGTAACGAGAGAAAAAAACGCATCAATGAGCAACTGACTGAACGCAAGATGTTTCGTAGGCTCCCGGTGAAAACCCTGCTCGAACACGGGGCTATAAGGGAGAAGCATTCCCCACACACCCTAGTAGTAACACCCCTTACCCCTTTCCCGCAACTCCATCCAAGTTCCGAGGCACGAATCGCCTCGACTGCAACCGAGCGCAGTACAGTAAAACCCCATTTTGGACAAACCCTGAACAACCGGACAACTGCCTATACCGGACAAGAATTCTCAGTCCCGTTTTTCTCTATTGGTTTACATGACCCCTGAAATACCGGACACCTCTATATACCGGACAAAATCCGCCAGTACCCCCGTTGTCCGGCTTAGACAGATTTTACTGTATGTTGACACTAAACTGCTTTGACTTAATAAACAATAAATAACTACAATCTCCTAACATTGCATTCAAACTCAAACAACCAGCGGCAGTCTGAGAGCAAATAAAAAAAATTTATGACTAAAAACCAACAGCTTAAGTGATGATCAAGCATTTGTAAATTGAAGCTAAACTGATGAACTTGCTCAACCTATAAGGCCCTTAATGACTAAGAGCCTCAGGTAGAAAACAGAAAACTGAGGCCCTAAAGGCTTGACTAAGGACAACATTGTCAGTGGGGAAGATCCCGATCCTTTGCCTTACTCCGAGCAGTTGTGGGAGACTCGTATGCTGACGTCATACGCCACACCCCTTTTTGCTCCTCCACAGGCTCCAGTCACAGACTGGTCACACAGTTTGGTCCTGAAAACGGGAAGAAAGGGAAGGAGATGATGGAAAAGAAAAAGAAAATGTATGAGTAAGAAAAAGAAGTAGAAGAAGGCGAAGAAGAAAAAGAAAGAAGAAGAAGAAGAAGAAGAAGAAGAAGAAGTGGAAGAAGTAGAGAAGAGGAAGAAGAAGAAGTAGGACAAGAAGTAACAGACGAAAAGAAGAAATGGAAGAAGAACGAGAAGAAGAAGAAGAATCGCTTACAATAACACAACGCTCTGAATTTGCTTTAAGGGTAAAATGGAACGATCAGTAAAGAAAGCAAGTCATCAATATCTCGCCTTCAACGGAAAATAAAATGCCATAAAAATCATACCTTTGGAAGCATGAGTTTTTCTAAACTGACCTTGAAGTAAAACTGAAGTGATATTGAAACATACTGATTATTAAATACATGATTGTTACCTTTAACATTAAATTAAAGGCGTGGTATGCTTATTTGCTGGGTAGGGGGGGGGGGGGGGGGGGGGAATTGCAACCCCTTGGTATGTAATTTCGATATGAAGGGTTTTCTGTAATTGCAGTTATATATTTATGGATCTGTTGAACCTCTGAAAATGGTGGGTTTTTTTCAAAAAAAGTATCGCTATATCTATGGAATGCCCTTTTTAATGCTTATTTTAAATATCAAAATATAATTAAAGAGATCAAGAAATCAATGTAGATCTCATTAATTTATATTTTGCTATCAATAATTAAATTTTAGATGATAAAATTTATTTTGAAATCAAAAATTTGCAAACTTAAAAAATCTTAAAGGAGGCATAAAATTTAACGAATCGTCAATTAAATTTTGGAGATGAAAACTTGAATTATTGAGATCAATATAACAACACATTTTTTTTGATCTCAAGACTTGCTTCTTTTTTGTCCAGTAAAAAATTTAAAGAAAGATTCTACATACAAGGGCCAGTCATTATTAATTTAAAGATATGTGCTTCTGAATTTTCTATTTAAAAATAGACTGATATTTTGATATCAAAAATCAATTTTTGAGATAAAAAAATCATTTGCAGATTTCAAAATACAAATTAAAATAGTTCCATTCTGAAATAATGATATCTGAAATAAATTCTTGATATCAAGAAAAGGAAAAGGAATTATTGAACTCAAAATGGATATTTTGATATCAAATATTTCATTTTTGCGATCGGTTTTCTCCCAAAAAATCAATTTCGTACATCACTAAATAATGTTTGATATCAATAAATATTTCTTGATATCTCTAGATATTGATTGATATCAAAATTTGGATTTTTTGAGATCAAAAATTAATTATTGATATCAATAATTCCCCAATAAATGTGAAAACGGCATTCATATATATCTGTCTGTTCCAAATATGCAAGTTGTGAAAACACTACTTTTATCAAACAAATTAAGCTTCAAGTGACTTGAAAGCATTTATTTTAATTTTCAGTGAAAACACGTCTCAAAAAATAAGCAGAAATCATTCCGGAGATTTCTCTCCAGTTTCTTTGTGAAGCCATAGAAAAAACACCATTTGAAAATTAATTGTAATGAAATTAAAGATTGCAATTCGGTAAATAATTGCAATTGAATCGATTGCATCTCCGAGATTCTGTTACAGACATTAGAAGTTTGTATCGCCGAGGAGCGCCCTCCCTGTGTCTTGATTCCTCCCCCGAATAAACATAACCGGATGTGGATGACGATCCCTTTCTTTTGTGGGCACGAACCATTTTGTAGGTGAGAATTATTCCAATAATCTTCCATCAGGTTATCAAATCGCCCATCAGTCTTTGAAATGGCCATTTGAATATTAATTTCACAAACTCAATTTTTTTTTTGGGGGGAGGGGGTGGAGGGGGACAGGGAGGGGAGGTTGGGGCCAAGGGTGAAGTACCAGGAAATGGGGGGGGGGGGGGCGGCCATGGAAAACGGGGTGGGGAGGGGCGGAGGTCTGTTACCATGGGATAATCCTGGACATGGAACCGCTTCAGTTCAACCCCTTAAGGTTGTATTTCCGTGGACTCACTCCACTCTTTTGCTGTTGAAATTTTGCAAAAATAAATTACAAGATAATATATATATATATATATATATATATATATATATATATATATATATATATATTTATATATATATATATATATATATATATACAAGATATAATATTTTTGAAATTGCTTTATGCATTTTCTATGCTGATAAAAAGTTAACAAATAATATATTATATATATATATATATATATATATATATATATAAATTCTGCACTCACGACTAGATTTTGAAAGCTTTTGCGTGGAGGATTCTTTTAGGGGCAATCCGTTTCTGTTTGCTTTTTTTCAGAACGCCGTGTCGAGATGCTTTAGAACTTGCCAAGAAAAATGCCAAAGAGAATTACCTCGTAGTGGGAATCTTAGAAGATTTTGAAACATTTTATTATATTCTAGACAAAAGCATGCCTCATCTATTGCTGGCATTCACCAGGTGTACTTAAACAGAAGTAAGTTCTGCACATAAAAAACTAATCTTTAAAGTATGGTTGTGTAGAGAGAGAGAGAGAGAGAGAGAGAGAGAGAGAGAGAGAGAGAGAGAGAGAGAGAGAGAGAGAGAGAGAGAGAGAGAGAGAGAGAGAGAGAGAGAGAGAGAGAGAGAGAGAGAGAGAGAGAGAGAGAGAGAGAGAGAGAGAGAGAGAGAGAGAGAGAGAGAGAGAGAGAGAGAGACTCTGTTACGCAAAACTGATCACCCCCTCCCCACATACCTGCACTCCACGCCACTTATGGCTTATGACTTGTGACTGCCATCATCAGCGCTCGTGAAAGCGCACAATGCCCACGCCCCTTCCCCCCACCCTCAATCTCCGACCCCACCCACGGGGCACAGAAAAGTCAAGATATCCGCTGAGAAATGCTGAACAGAAAGAAGTAAACTATATTTTAAAGGATGTTTTAAAGAATTGTATGCTGCATTTACTTAGTATTTTGGTTTATTTCTTAACTACGTACATTTTATGTTGATGTTTAAAAAAAAAACCATGGCAAACGTTATCAAAACAATTTATTTTTTTATTAAAAAGTCTTCTAAAATTTAAGAGGTTGCGATTCGTTATCGGCCTTACTCGGGTTAGTTTGTGGTAGAATCATTTTTCAAAACGCATCCGTAACAGTACAAATATATCAACAAATAACATGAGAAATAGAAAGAATAAACAATAAAAACTGGAATGAAAAAACCATACATACTGTACTTGCGTGTCGAATATGTAAAGCGTGCCGAGGAACGATCGATGTCATATATGTAGTGGTATATTTTTTGTGATAAAGATAACATGTATTTATTTTGTCAGAGAACAGTGGTTCAGCTGTGCACCATTCTACACAATCTAAGCCGCAGACGACAGACAAAAGCCGCCAGTATCTCAAGCAACAATTTCAACTTGAGTACGAGTTTTATGAATTTGCCAAAAATCTGATCAACAGCAGACTGAACTTTATTGAGTCTTCGGACTTATTCAAAACTAAACGAAACTAAAAAGTACAATTTCTACATGTATTCAAACGCGTATATGAAATGCCAGATAAGCAGCTCTACTTGGGTACATTATGAAATCTCACACTGGTGGAAGAAGAGGGCGGGGGGGGGGGGGGGTGGAGAAGTCATATCGCTATTTTTCCATTGTCTTGTTGTAGTATTTAATTAGTCGTTGAATATATCGATCTTTTTATTAAATAAAAGCAAAACAGACGTGATTTTTGATGTCTTTTACATCTATTTCGTCGGTACAATTTGTGTATCGATTATTCCTATATCTTGGCTGCTGATGTAAAACATTACAATGTCTGTTATTTGTATAATTATAACAACATCATTTTCTACGACAAAAATTAAAGAAGAGCTTTAACTAATCAATATTAGAAATTACCTTTCAAAAAGATATTTCCTTTTTTTATGAGTGATCTGCACTGAAAACGAGGCTACCCAGTAAATATTGCTACGTTCGATAAACGTTGGATAGACGCACACTCGACGTTGGATAAAAGTCGGATTTTCGTTGCTTATAGAAGTCGAAAAAAACTCTGCCTTTTGACGTTGGATGGGCGTCGATAATGAGAGGCCTTATCCATGTTACGTAAAAGTTGCAAATAAAACTCGAAACAATGTCTCCAGACATATTAAAAACATCGGGAAAGCGATGATGTATAGATCGCGGGACAATAATAATCTAGATTCGCCACATGAACAACGATAATCACAGCGGTGTCACTCTCAATCACAGAACCCCACCCTTGGATTCTAGATTCGCCATATTGACAACAATAATCACAGTGGTGTCACTCTCCATCACAGAACCCCACCCTTGGATTCTAGATTCGCCATATTGACAACAATAATCACAGTGGTGTCACTCTCCATCACAGAACCCCACCCTTGGATTCTAGATTCGCCATATTGACAACAATAATCACAGTGGTGTCACTCTCCATCACAGAACCCCACCCTTGGATTCTAGATTCGCCATATTGACAACAATAATCACAGTGGTGTCACTCTCCATCACAGAACCCCACCCTTGGATTCTAGATTCGCCATATTGACAACAATAATCACAGTGGTGTCACTCTCCATCACAGTACCCCATCCTTGGATTCTAGATTCGCCATATTGACAACAATAATCACAGTGGTGTCACTCTCCATCACAGAACCCCACCCTTGGATTCTAGATTCGCCATATTGACAACAATAATCACAGTGGTGTCACTCTCCATCACAGAACCCCACCCTTGGATTCTAGATTCGCCATATTGACAACAATAATCACAGTGGTGTCACTCTCCATCACAGTACCCCATCCTTGGATTCTAGATTCGCCATATTGACAACAATAATCACAGTGGTGTCACTCTCCATCACAGTACCCCATCCTTGGATTCTAGATTCGCCATATTGACAACAATAATCACAGTGGTGTCACTCTCCATCACAGAACCCCACCCTTGGATTCTAGATTCGCCATATTGACAACAATAATCACAGTGGTGTCACTCTCCATCACAGAACCCCACCCTTGGATTCTAGATTCGCCATATTGACAACAATAATCACAGTGGTGTCACTCTCCATCACAGAACCCCACCCTTGGATTCTTCTACTTCTTTTAGAGAATCCCACTGAAAACGAGACTCCTTCTTTAAAAGATCCCCAGTGGAAATGAAGCTCTCCTCGGTCTGTGGTCAGATATCCGCATAAGTCTCTGCTACACCCTCTATATATTAAGCCTGGTACTAGGATTGAGCACAATCAGCTAGGCGGACTTATCCTCTAGGGTATGCATAAGCTAAGACAGTTCATCCCCTGCACATCTGATTTTACTTCTGGCTTCGGACTAAATGTGAAGGTGCTCAGTTTCTTCCATTTTTCATTTCCATCTGATTAAAGCAGAAATCAAGGTGTTTTTCCTAAGATATACCTGGTAGGCAAGTCATCACGCTTTTATGGGGTTCTTGGATGTCATCGTCATGTGATTTAATCATGTGTACAGAGGTAGGAACAAAAGAACCTTGTTCAGCAGACGTTGTGCCCGCGCTCGTGTTTCAAACACTAACACACATACCTTTGTCCTGTTCTGTTGACATGTTGTGTTATTTAGCAAAGTGCACTGTCCTCCAATACGTTGTTTGAATAAATCTGCCTTAGCGTTTGGGCCACTGTCTTCACGCGCTCTTCACGCCAATACTCTGAGTTTATATCACGGGGTTTTTCTTTCCCCGACAAGTGTTAATCGTGAGTCTGCACCGTTTACTGGAATGGGTGTGATGGCTGACGATCCATAAAAGGACACGAGTCATTTCAGTTCGCTGACGTCTGTCCTGATCTCAAGGGACTTCCTGCCTCTTGGTCGCTTGTGGCCTAGCAAAGTAACATGGTGCACCTTAGCAGACTGCCAATAACTCTTGAGCTGAACTAAGTTACTTGATTACGTTGAACGCAGAGGGGCTGATCTTCAACCGTCTCGGCTACTCCAGAGTGTACGGACAGGAGTATCAACGGGCTTACCAAGCTTTGGTTGCATTCGGTATTTGATATCATGTCCGCACCACTGCTAGTTTAAGATAAGGTACAGGAAAGATACTAGATACTGGGTACATGAGTATTGGCTGGATGGCTAGATGTTGACTCACAGCTGTGTGTTCGTTATCAACCAAGTAGTAAACACACAAACTTTGGTTAATAACCAAAGGTTGGTGTGTCTTGGTCATTTGCGCATCAACTAACAAGCATACTCACAGACCTTGGTTCGTAACAAAGCATTGGTGCATACTGGTCATTGCTGTGTCACCGCTGCGTTCGTACACGCTAGTCACCAGTTCTAATCTTTCTACTACTAGTGACTTGATTCAGTACGGACTTCGGTATTCTGAAATGACTGATAGTGATTTTACAAGAAAGTTACTCATACATTTTTATGTTTTGCTTTGTTTCAGAAACGACACAATCCAGTCCTCACCTCATTAAATCCAAGGTTTCGTGCATAGACCCTGTGTCAGCTGCCAACTCACACTCATAACGCTGTATGACCACTACATATCTGTGAGGAGTGCGTAAATTTTTTCTGCACAATACTGGGACGCACTGGAGAAACTTTGCACCAAGAACATTAGGCGTAGAGTGCTTCGTTAAGTTCACTAACTATCTTTATGCCAACAGTCAGCTTTCTCATCCTCGGCCAAGTTTCATCTCCGATTTAGTCAGACAGTAGCCTAAGGCGGCTACAACATCAGAAAAAGTGACGGGGGCGGACTTGCTAGGCGTCGGTAAACTGGCAACGGAGACAAAGCTTGGTCGACCGTGCAACAAGAAACTGAAAGACCTTTCTGAAGAATTTTACTTTGTGTTGCGTGGGTAACAACCCATCCATACACCATCGCGACCAAGGCCCATGCAACCAAGTTGTCCACTACGACCAATACCCAATTGCGCATCAAGTCTACTTAGTGTGCAACTGAGCGATAACGGAGGTGTCCGAAAATGTCAGAAAACCAGAAGGGGTTCTTAGCAGGGTTATGTTTCAAGTACCCAAGAAATAAGGGAGCTGGCGGCTAGTCATAGACCTGTCCACCCTGAAGCAATTCCTTCAAGCGACGTACTTTCAGATGGACACATTTTAGGTCATAAAGGACTCACTGGACGCGGACATGTGGGGTACGTCCGTCAATTTAATCGAGGCCTACCTTTACGTGTTGTTGCACCCCGTAGGCTAAAAATCTTGCTTCCAGGTAGGGCAAAAGAAACGTTGGCATCTGCTTGTGTCGTTCGCTCTCTCCACGTTGCCCATCATCTTCACGAAGATCATCAAAATAGCCAAGAGTGGGCTTGAGTACAAGGTATGATAGTTTTCAAGTACTATACGACTCGTTCCTAGCTCACCACGACCAAGACGCAACACAGGAGCAAACTCAGGCCTGCTGATAGATAGGTGCAAGCTTGGTCTAATGGTGATCTCGCCAAGTCATAACTCGATCCAAAGCAAGTGATGGTGCTCTTGGGATAGAAGTGGGATACAGGCCTAGCTTGGGCTTACCGCACGCCGTAGCGCTGAGGCAGGATTCGAGTTGCCATCCAAGCCATCAAACCAAAGACAAAGGTATGTTTGGTCAAGATGGAATCTTTCCTCGGGTTACTTGGTAGGGACACAGAAGATAGTACCCCTGGGAAAACATCATTAGATTTTTTCAGACAGAAATCAGACGAGCTTTGCGTCAAGGGAGGCATCCCAAGGCCGCGATGACTGTGTTCGAGCATAAGCTTGGTGGTGCGATTCTCGGATCATGAGCCAAGGGATGCCCTTCTCAAGCTTACTACCAGAGCTAGAGATACAAGCCGATGCGTATGCGTATGTGAAGAATCCATTTCCAAGGCAAGATGTGGCAGGTTTCCTCTTCAAAACAGTAAAAAACCATCACAAAACTTGGTTGGAGTTCCAATTAGTCTTGATAACCCCAATCAACCTAGTAGAGAAGATCGAAGGTAAATACATACTAATGGGTATTATGTGTTCTAAGACAGACAGTAGGTGAAACAGACTAACAGGTGTCATGCGACTGAAGACTTTAGTAAAGAAATAGAAAGCTAATTCTAACCTGAAATATTTTGCATACTCACTCAATATTGTTGCACCTCTAGAACTGAGCTGAAACATTCATTCTTTGCTAAGAAGCAACGTGTGGAAAGTTTCTCAAGTACTACCTTGTCACCAGTCTGTGTCCGTATTTCAACAAAACTAGATTGTATACAATTGACTTTCTAAAAATAATCATAAAAAATTTTGGCATGATTGACAAGTACGAATCTCTGATTGAGTGTAAAGTATAGATATCTTGAGGTTTATTTATACTTGTCTTACCGTGAAAAGTCAGTAAGAAACTAGTCTCCGTTGTGTGAAGCAGGCGCTGAAACACCCCAGTAAAACATCTGCCTGCACAGTGAGAATGAACGTATTAAAAATTGAGTAACTGACGAATTGAAGAAGAGGGATACGTTGTTTGGGAGATATTTGAGATCTAGTACTTTGATAAGGCTGGCTTATATGACCCAGCTGCCAAACAAAGAGATTTTATTCCCGCAAAATATCAACACTGTTGCAAGAAGAAAATGACTGGCTATCGTCGTGTGCAACAGAAGAACACAATGATATTCAAGACTGCTACGTGGGAGTGTTCAGTTTGAGTATAACCACAATTAACATTCTCCACGCACTTGCCATGAAGTATTATTTGAACCATTTCAAATTTAAACTCAAGCTCAAAGCAAAGACTATAAATAGTGTTTAACAAAAGAGTTATCTGTGAGGACTACTTCTGCCTGATGGATACCAGACATGTTTTACATTTAGTTCACATTTTTACATAATTGCATATATGTTAATAACCCATTGAATTGCTATTGTTTATTTTGTATAAAATTATCATCGATTCGGCGTATGTGCATGCAGCAACTAAAGCAAGTATGCAACTATTTCAAGTCCGTTATAATAAAGATAAAAAACTATGTTATTTATTTTTGACAACCATTTATTATTCTATATATTACTCAGTTTGCTCCTTTATTGTTATTGTGATGACAATTTTAAAATAACCTTATAATCTATATGTTAGTCTAAGTACTTATATCGAACTTCTAGCGGGATAAATTTCCCCCTTAACCCTATTGAACACCCATTTATACGTGCGCTCAGCTTTAAGCATTGTTTATAGTACTCATAGTAGTCTCAAGTGAAATCGTGATCCATTACGGTCGCCTCAGCAGCAGACATTGCTCATTTTGTACCGATGGCCGCGTTCAAATAAATGTTTATACCAGGTAATGGTCTGGCTGGACCATTAAGTTTGCAAAATACGACAAATTGCTTGCTCGCTTAAAGCCACTACGGGGACGACAATATATAATCTTTTGAAGACAGGGCGTTGGCAATCGGCCAAAAGTTTAATTAAAATTTACCTTCAGGTCTTTACTAGGGATTCGTTCAATGATCTGTATAGCTGAGCTACCATTCATAGTTAATAGTGTATAAATAGTGTTATATATTTATACACTATTAATTACATTAAATATCTCCTCCCTGTGTATAAGTAGTGTTTTAGTAACCACACGGCATTAAATATCTCCTCCTTGTTTCCGAACGTGTTCCAGAGATGGTATAAGAGCATCGGGGCCAGAGACAAAGATTAGGGTCGTTAAGCGCCCACAATCACATATATTTTTAAAGTCAATACAGCAACAACATGGATATTGGTTTTACCTCGAAAAAGCTAACGTTTGCTTACCTCCACCTTTAGAAAGAATGTCTCTCATTTGCGGTATCAACGCATAAATGGTGAATTGAAATTAATTTTCTATATGTATTGGCGTACATTGTATTGAATATTGCCAAAAATTGCCTTGCAAGGTAACATCGGAAACAGTAGAGTGTTTGAGACTGAGTGACATCAGATTACTTACATTATTTTTTATATGCGAAACTGTGACGTATTTACGTATTTTGTTGGTGACAAGAATCTTTCAAGATCTTTCACCAAGTTTCCAGGACGAAAGATGCTTATTTGGTTTTTGACTATATTTATACTTACGCGTAACGCGTTTTGTGTTACGCGGGAGTTTGAACGTAAAGCTAAATTGCACCATAAATCGTAGCTTTGACCTCGAGTAAACACTTTGTCTTATTCCCTCTACCGGGCATCAGATTCAGTTTTACATGGAGACACTAGGAGCTGTGTTAATCTGAGTGTCTTCTGGGGCGCGGAGACAGGCGGTGGCGCTGGTAAGTTATCCCGTTACCTTGGTTCTTCATTGCTTCATGTAAACCCAGCGCTTTTGGCTTGGGGCCTTAAGGGGCACTACCAACTGGGTAAAGGCACTGATTTGATACACTAGAGTCAAGTGGCTCTACCCACTACGGTAGCAGGGTTAGAGTGGGTATTCCCTTGTGGCTACACCCACGTGGCTCTACCAACGTGGCTCTATCCATACGGGTTATCCCTCTTGCATGTATCCCTCTATATAGGTGTAGTCTGAGACAGAGTAGATAAGAAGTAATCAAAAAGGCTTTGTTGCATGATTGCTCACCACAAAGTTTTGATGCAGGCATGGCAGAGACAGAAACATATAGGCACCTGACAGCGTGTGATCATCCATTGCTCGCTGGCAACCACCACTTCCTCTGTGACAAGTGTAGATTCGCCGGAAAAGGCTAAACTGAACCGCTTCTTGCCTTCAGAGACGGTGGCAAAATTAGACACAGAAGACAGATTAATTGAGAGACACCTGGGTCTCACAACTCCAAAGAGCGAGACTTTAACTGAGAAAAGTCAGTCGCAGCAGGTCGCCTGTGGTAATTATGCAGAAGGCATCCCCCTGTCACAAACTCTGGAGCCACAGAGGTCTAGCCCTCAAGCACCACCGTCAAGGGGTGGCTTCTGAACCCGAATGGGCAAAAGAGATGGCTGCTATGAGAAAACTACAGGAATAAACACACGCGCAACTTGCTTCTCTGCACGCCATCACCGTTAAAGAGCCCCTCCTGCGGCATTGTCGTCTTCGAGAACCGCAACCCAGTGATACACAAGCCAGTGGAGAAGAATCGATGCGACTTTCTCTGTCAAGGCATATTTCAGTGCTACAGCCTCGGGATACAGACACACAGTCAAGAGCCAGGTCTTCTCTCCTGGTCATTCCCAGAGACATGGAAAAAACGTTTTTAGCAGTGCAAAATCACCATAAGACAGACGAGGATAATGTGTCATCCCATCTGCCGTCGGAGAGAGGGAAATGACGAGTTTCATTGAGGGGAAGTGGAGGCACTTACCCAACCCATCAGGCTCCAAGGACAGCAGTATTGGAGGGACCCAGCAGCGGCTGGCAGAAGCTCAAGACCTTCTTGGTTCTGGCGGGCACTAGTGCTAGAGTTTCCAACGCAGTGGCTGTCAGACAGGGAATTCCAGAGGATGGACTTCAGAGTAGGCAAGGTGATGGAGCGCCCCCAAACTTCCAAACAACTAGGGGTCAGAACTAAGGGTCACTGTAGAGAACAGTGCAAATAGCCACTGCAGGAAAGGGTTCTGTTTGGAGCAGAGCACATATTATGAAGTGATGAGAGGCATGTAATGCATGCACCGGCAGTATGCAAATAGCCACATACAAATCTATGTGCAGAGTAAAGTACATACATGGTGTGTAGTGACCACTATGTTAAGGCTATGTGTGGAGCAGAGACGGTGTGCGAATAGCCCAAAACAAGGGTACGTGCATGGAGTGTGTAGAGATTACTGCAAATAGCCCCTACATAAAAGGCTATGTACACGAGAGCTGTAACCTATGCAGATACGGTGCGCAAATAGCAACGCACAAGGTTGTGTACGGAGTGGAGTATATGGCTAGAGTGTTTAGAGAACGCCACTACATGAAAGGCCATGTACGGTGTGCAAATAACCACACACAAGGCTAAATATAGATTAGAGTGCGTGCATGGCGTGTATAGAGAACATTATGAGAATAGTCACCACATGAAAGGCTATATACGGAGCAGAGCGCACATAATCCCGTGATGGGAGATTTGTAATGCAAGGCAGTGTGCGAATAGCCACACACAAGGCTATGTACGGAGTAGAGTATATGCATGGTGTGTAGAGACCATTGTGCGCATAGCCACTACATGAAAGGCTATGGTCGGGACATTAACCCGGGATACGTAGCTGTAAAGATTTCAAAGTTATGTACAGAGGAGAGCATGAATTGTGAATTATAAACACGTGGTTTTTCAGACCTTTTGTGCTTGGTAGCAACTGTTCGAGTAGCTCTTTTATACTATCAATCGAGCAGTTTTCTAGCTTTTCTAACTCTGTGCGACCTTTTTAATCTGGGCAGCTACCTTTTTCAACTCTTGTTAGCTGCCCAGTTCCACATGCAACTTTTGTGTACTTTGAACAGCATATCACATACCACAAGCTGTTTTTTTAGTTCATATATCAGTCATCTTGTTAACTCTTGGCCGATGAATGACCACACAAGGTCACAAAAATCTAATCCAATCACAGCAAGTCCGTTTTACACAAAGACACCGTTTGTAATTCTAGCAACTAATGAAAAGATTTATGTATGTTATTATAATGTCCATAATTCATGTCTATTATCAAGTCCATTAATTCATGTCTATTATAAAGTCCATTGATATCTACTTTCTTTTTGATCGTCTAGATTGATACTGGTTCTTCTCGGCATAATTTTAAGATCCGTTGTTTGAAACGGTTTTTGGCTTGTTCTTTTTCACGTTTTTGACTTGTTCCTCTGCTGGTTGATCTGCATCAAACAATTAAAAAAAACATTTATACCCATCAAAATACCACATGTAAATAATTCATTGTGCAGCAATTTAAACCGTAGCTGATGCAGTTTCGCAGAACCTTGTTCCGTATATACTATGGCGTAGTTAGGACATGAAGAAAGAAGTGGCTTTCGTCTCCGGAAAGAAAAACAAAAATGGCCAGGACATTGTGACCAGCCGAGATTGTGACCAGCCGAGATGTAGTGAATCAAGTATCAATAGGTTTGTATAGCCGCCAAACAGTGGTAGTCATATTTTTGAAACAGGTGACTGAAACATTTTGAATAAATCTAATCAAACCTTAGCAGGCAACGCATTTTGGACTGCCGAAGGGTCAGTGTTTGAACAGTCGTACAAAAAATTTCATGGAATACGGTCAAAATTGTTGGAAAAGAAGCTAAATACTTCTTGAATGTTCTCATGTAGGCGATTTGAGTTGATCGGCAAAAAAATAACCTTCTAAGAGAGAGCCGCGTAATGAACATGATATGCTGCTTCTATATAAAAGGTTTTACAGCTTTTCACGTTTTGGTGACCTTGCGTCATTAAAGGTCAATGCGGGACTTCGAAATTTTAAATGGAATTTCCCATGAAATTAAAAGGGACTTTTTATATTAAGTAATTTAAAACCACTACTCGAATTTCAATCAAAGCTGGTATGTAGTTTTCATATAATATGTTTGATTGTTGATTAGGTTTTGGTGACCTTGCGTCGTTTTTGAAAGTCGCTGTGATACTTTTACATTATTTCGCATACAAAGATGTTTGCGAACCCCCTAGAACCGAAAATTTGTACAGTAATATAATGAACCCCGTTAGAACCGAAACGTTGTACAGTAATATAATGAATCCCCTCAGAATTGAAAAATTATGACAAGGCATGTCAATGACAAGGCGTCCACGCCGCGGCAATTTACATTAAACGAAAACAAAATTAAGCAAGCTACGTTGAGTAGTGGCGAAGGAAACACGCTCAATAAATGGCAGTCTATTTAAGAAAGACTAGATGACAGAAATGAACATAGGAATTCAAAATACATTGATATAAATGTTAGTAATAGACGTGGGGATTCAACACAAATTGGTAAAATGATAGAAATATACGTTGAGATTCAAAACGTGTTGATAAAAATGACAGATACATACGCGGAGATTCAAATTACGTTGAAAAAGGATAGAAATGTGCGTAGGGATGCCAAACACGTTGGTATAAATGATAGAGATATATGTGGGGATTCTAAATGCGTTTAATATAAATGATAGAAATACACGTAAGGATTTAAAAGACGTTGGGACAAATGTTAGACATGCAGGTAGGGATTAAAAATACGTTGGAATAAATGACAGAAATATGCGTGCTGATTTCAAAATACATTAGAAAAATTGAAAGAAATATACTTAGGGATAACCTTACTATAAATGATAGAAATATACTTGCTGATTCAAAATATCTTGGCTTAAATTGGATAGATTTGCGTGGTAATTCAAAATACGTTGATTTAAATAGTAGAAGTATACGTGAAGATTCAAGATATGTTGGTATAAATGACAGAAATGTAAGTTGGGATTCACAATACGTTGAAATAAATGATAAAAGTATGTGTGGGAATTCCAATTACGTTGGCATGAATGATAGAAATACACGTAGTGATTCGCAATAGAAAGCAAATAGATAGAAATATCCGTGTGAATTGAAGAGACGCTGGTATGAACTGTGAATCCCTAACTATATTTTTATCATTCTTCGCCAGGTATTTTGAATCCTCATACGAATTTCTATTATTTATACCAACGCATTTTAAATCCGTACTTAAATTTCTCTCTTAAATACCGACGTATTTTGAATCCCCACGTATATTTCTATCATTTATACGAACGTATTTAAAATCCTAATCTATTTTTGCTTTCATTTACACCAAGAAAATAAGAACCGCCAATTATATTTTTAACACTTATACCAATGCATTTTTAATCCAGAAGTAAATCCCTAATTTTTGTTTAAGCATATTTTCCTTCTCATGTATCTGTCTACCATTTTTATCATGAAGTGTTTTGAATCCCCAGGTATATCTCTATCATTTATAGTAAGGGATATATCAAGTATACCAGGGAATATTAAAGTCCCATGCATATTTTTTTATCATTTTTATCAACGTAGTGTGAAAACCTAAGAATATTTCTGTGATTTATACCAACGTATTGTGAATACTAACATATATACATTTATTATCTATACCAACGTATCTTGTATCACACAAATGTTTCCATCATTTAAATCAACGTATTTTGAATCCCACGTATATTTGTATCACTTATACCAACGTATTTGGAATTCCAACGTATATTTGTATTTTTTTAAACCAACAAACTGTGTATGCCCCGTATATCTCATGCATTCATACCCAGGTATTTCGAAACCCCATAAACAATAATGTTGGTAATTTTTATCAACATATTTTGAATTCCCATTTCTATCATTTACACCAACAAATTGTAAATCAAACCGTATATTTCTATCGTTTATATCAACGTATAGTGAATTCCAGCGTACACTTCTATCATTGATACCAACGTAGTTTGAATTCCCACGTGTAAATCTGTCATTTATAAGAACTTACATGGGAATATATTTCCATCATTTATTAGAACGTATCTTGAATCCCCACGTATATTTCTATTACTTATAGCAACGTATTTTGAATTACCACGTGTAGTTGTATCTTTGAAACGAATGCGTTGTGAATCAACACCGGTATCTTTATCATTTGTACCCATGTATTTTGAATCCTCAGATATATTTCTGCAATTCATGGCAACGCATTTTGAACCCTTTGCATATTTCTTTCATGTATACCTATGGATTTTGAATCCCAACCTTTCTTTCTCTCATTAATACCAACGTAATTTAAACTCTTGCGTATATTTCTATCATTTATTTGGAGTTCCAACATATTTCGTCTATTATTTATACCACGCAATATTGAATCCGTGCTCATTTTTCTAACATTTATCCTAACGCATTTTTATTCCCCAGGTGTATTTCTAACATTAATACTAAATTATTTTCAATCAAGCGTAAATTTCTTTCATGTTAGGTATTTTCAATCTTCATGTATATCTCCATGATTTATTCCAACGTATTTTGAGCCCATACGTTTTTGCTGTCATTTGCATTAACGAATTTTAAATCGAATCTCTACGTATATTTCTATCATGCATACCAAAGAATTTTGAATTGCCACGTATATTTCTAACATTTATACGATTGTATTTTGAATCCCCACGTAAATTTCTACCTTTTATGCTAACGTATTTTGAACTACTATGTACATTTTTGTGATTTATCCCAATATATTTTGAATTAAAACGTATATTTATGTGATTTATACCAATGTATTTTGAATTACCACGTAAATCTATGCAATTTAAGCCAAGGCACTTTGAATCTGCATGTATATTTCTATCATTTATAGTAAGGTGTTTTGAATCCCCAAGTATATTTCTTTCAATTATTCTAATGTATTTTGATATTTACACGCATATTTCTGTCATTTATACCAACATATTTTGAATTCCAACATATATTACTCTCATTTTAATGAACGTATTTTGAACTCCTACCTATATTTCTAACATTTGTACCAATGTATTTTAAACCCTCACATGTAATTCTATCATTTATATTAAACGCATTTAGAATCCCCACATATTTTTCTGTCATTTACAATAAACTTATGTTGAATTCCCACATATATTTATATCATTTATGCAAATGTATTTTAAATCCCTACGTGTATCCAGATCTATATTCTTTTTATTTTGAATCCTTACGCATATTCCAATCAATTGTACTAATAAATTTTAACCCTACGTACATTCCTATCATTTAGGCGAACGTGCTTTGAACCCCCACGTATATTTCTAACATTTATGCAAATATATTTTGAATCCTCGCGTACATCTTTACCATTTATGCCAGTGTCTTTACAATCCTCACGTGCTTTTCTGTCTATATTTCAATCCCCACCTACATTTCAATTATTTATACTAAAGTATTTTAAATCCCCACTATCATTTATACCAACGTATATTGAATCCCACGTACATTTTTATCATTTATACCAACGTGTTTTAAAACCCTGTTTATATTTCTCTCATTTGTCCCAACGTATTTTGAATCCCCATCTATACTTCTAACATTTATCCCAATGTAATTTAGCAATCCTCGCGAATATATCTGTCCTCTATACCAAGGTATTTTGAATGCACAATTATATTTCTATCATATATAATAAGGTATTTTGAATCGCAATATATATTCCTATCATTTAGAGCAACGTATTTTGAATTCTCACGTATATTTGTATCATTTATAGAAACGGATTTTGAATCCTCACGTGCATTTCTATCTGTCATACCAAAGTATCTGAGACTCGCACGTGTATTTCTACCACTTATAACAACGTATTTTGAAATTTTAAATTCCCACGTATATATCTATCATTTATGTTAATGTATGTTGAACACCAATATGCATTTATATCATTTATATCAACTTGTTTTAAATTCCCACTGACATTTCCATCATTTGTACCAACGTGTTTTGGATCCCAACGTATATTTCTATCGTTCTTACCAACGTATTATAAATTCCCTGGTATATTGCCGTCATTTATACCAGGAAATTTTGAATTCCCATACATATTTGTATCATTTATATCAACGTAGTGTGAAAATTCACAAACATTTCTGTCATTTGTATCAACATATTGTGAACATATATCTCTGTCATATGTACCAACGTATCTTGCATCCCCACATATGTTTCTATCATTTAAATCAACGTATTTTGAAATCCCACGTATAGTTCTATCACTTATACCAACGGATTTAAAATTCCCACGTATGTTTGTATGTTTAAATCAACGAACTGTGAATGACCACGTATATCTCATGCCCAGGTATTTTTGAAACCTCATATACATTTCTATCATTTATATCAACGTATTTGGAATCTCCATGTGTAGTTGTATCTTTGAAACGAACGAGTTGTGAATCCCTGCAGATATCTTTACCATTTATACCCATGTATTTAGAATCCTAATATATTTTTGTCATTCATAGCAACGCATTTTGAACCCTTTGCATATTTCTTTCGTTTATACCAACATATTTTGAATTCCCACCTATATCTCTTTCTATTAATTATTATTTCTATTAAAAAATATTGAATCCTTACTCATATTTCTATAATGTAAAACATTTCAATCCCCTCATGTATCTCTAACATTTCTTGAATCCCACGTAAATTTCTTTCATACTAAAGTATTTTCAATTCTCAAGTATATTTCTATGATGTATTCTAACATTCCTTAAATGCAAACGTATTTTTCTGCCATTTGTATCAACGAATTTTGAATTTGTACGTATATTTCTACCAAACAATTTTGAATCCCCACGTATATTTATATCATACATTCCTTAAATGCAAACGTATTTTTCTGCCATTTGTATCAACGAATTTTGAATCTGTACGTATATTTCTACCAAAGTATTTTGAATCCCCACGTATATTTATATCATACATTCCTTAAATGCAAACGTATTTTTCTGCCATTTGTATCAACGAATTTTGAATCTGTACGTATATTTCTACCTAACAATTTTGAATCCCCACGTATATTTATATCATATATAACAAAGAATTTTTAATTCCCACGTAAATTTCTATCATTTATTCTAATGTATTTTGAATCCAAACGTCTTTTTCTAGCATTAATACCAATGTATTTTAAATCCCACGTGAATTGAGATCTCTATTCTGTTAATTTTGAATCCTTACGTATATTGATTTCATTTACACTAATGTATTTTGAATCAATGCTATATTTCTATCCTTTATACCAGTTTTTGATGCTCTGGTTGTGTCACCGAATAAGTCCTTCCTGTTTTATGCGCGTTCGGGCAACAGGTTGGGGGAGGGAGAGGGGGTGGTTAATGCCATATATAAACTCTGGTTTGGTCACTTTGAATCGTTAGACCCACTGTTCGGACACAATTTTCGAATTTAACAATTGCCTGACCCCGTTTGAAAGCAATTCCACAAAAACCGCAAGCCAAAATAAACAAATAAGCATTTTAAATAAAGTTTACACAAGTACATGTGAACGGCAGACGCCTCTTATGATTGTCACCAATACGAAAAAGCCGAAAAAAAAGACAGTTGCTTGAAGTTAAAAAATGAGTTGCACTGTGTTATTGTGGTGTTAGGTTCTTTGCTTGTACTAGGGCGAGGGTTTTGTGGGGGAGGGTGGAAGATAAAGGTGAGGTTAACTGTAGCAGAGCCATGCTTATACTGGGGTGGGGTGTAAGGCGGACGGACGGTGGTGGATTCTAAAAATGACAGACTGTACGGGGACGGAGGGGGAAAAGGAGGTTGTCCACATAAGAGGCTGCTAGGACTCGAGGGAGGGAGGGAGGGAGGGAGGGAGGGAGGGAGGGAGGGAGGGAGGGAGGGAGGGAGGGAGGGAGGGAGGAAAGGGGAGGTTGATTCTAGAAGTGGTAGACTGGTAGGGACTTCAACTGAGGTGGTGTGGCGAGGAGGAAGGGAGGGGAGGTTTTTCTCTAGGGGTGGCAGACCACCAGGGGGGGGGGGGGCTCGAAATGAGGTGGGATGGCGAGAAAGGGGGGGAGGTTGACGCTAAAAGAGGTAGACTGGTAGGGACTTGAATTGAGGTGGGGAAGCAAAGGGGGGAGGGAGGTTGACTTTAGAAGTATTAGAATGACACCACTTATCCAGTGAAGAGCTTTTGACGTTTTATCAGCATATTTGCACACTTTTCCATTCTGTTTGATAAAACGATCAACATATCTATTTACAGACTTACTTTTCAGCATAAAGTGCACTTATTAATCAAACTTATATTTTTGCAGAGAATAGTTACGCCGATCATCCACCCCCAAATTAACGCCCGCATAATGCGACCTATTACAAAGTCATTTCAAAGGTCAGATAAAACACAACAGTGCAGTTACAGGTCTGACATAACAATAACCCGGTTCAAACCTTCTCATTTTCATATTTTTTTTAAATTTTGAAATTCTATAGATGCCCATATAGCGGTGATCTACGTGCGGTATGTACACACAGACAGTCACAACAGCACGACTGCGTAAACGGTGTACATCACTTGCTTTGGGATTAAATAAAGTAAAAATTAACAGTTTTTTTATTACAAGTAAATAACATTCGTACTTCGAAGGATAATATTGTAGTGTTGAACTGGTGGCCACCTTTTTTTCAATATATAAATAAAATCATTTCAAATCTGCTTCGGGCAAATGAAAAGAAAAGACTTTTATTTCAGTGACACAACCAGACTATGTCAGAGGTGATATTCTATACTGGTACTTTTGATTCAAACTTGATACTTGTTTTTACATAGTACAGCGAAACCCTGGGATATAGGACCAACAGCGGGATTGAACTTGAATGGTCCGATTTCCGCCGTGTGTGTGTGTGTGTGTGTGTGTGTGTGTGTGTGTGTGTGTGTGTGTGTGTGTGTGTGTGTGTGTGAAAGGGGGGAGGGGGAGTGTGGAGTGTTAGGGGTATTGGGGGTGGAGTGTTATAGTTACTGCGTGGTCCTATCCGGGGGGGGGGGGAGGGGGCTGGAGCATGGAGGTTGCCCATTTGTACAAATTCGAAAGTAGAAACGTTTATAGAAGTTTTCTTTGCATTATTTTAGAGATAAGAACAAAACAACATTTCACAGTGATCATAGACACCTTTTGTTTAATGCAGTTTTATATATCTATTCTACGCAACTTGTGAACATTTATATCACAGTAACAACTGTACCACGCAAATCAGATGGCGTCATCTGATATCCACTACGCAAGGCCTGCACATAAGCAGAAAATGAAAACTGCATTGTAGGAAAAACTAACAACATACATAAACCAGTACTACACATGCATTTCCGTGGTGCTGTTGTTATTTAGTAACTGTGGGGATAGAGAAAAAAATGAAAGAACGTTGCAAGAAGTTGTGAAGGTTGCAGAATGTTGTATAAAGTTGTACAAGTACATATTCATGAGGAAAAATCTGTACGCGTTTTTGAGTGTAGTTAACTGTTATGTATCGTTCGTCAACCGCACTCGCTTTTCCGGGGGGGGGGGGGGGTAACGGTTTTTTTGTGGTTTCCGTACAACGCTTAGCTATGAAAGGAACTACGTGTGTTTTCAGTTCAAAAAAAAAAAAGTAAAGTATCCCGCATGTTCCAAATGTTGTTTGGAATAGTTTTGAGCAGTTAGTCTCAGGCCTGCCACGGTGTTAACAACTCCGTATGTTTTTGTAGGAACAAAAATATGGCAGACTGAATTGTCAAGAAGCGAGATAGATAACCAGTAGATAGGAAGAGAAGGAGAGAGAGAAAGAGAAAGAAAGAGAGAGAGAGAGAGAGAGAAACGGAGCGATAGAGAAAGAAGAGAGAAAGAGCGCGAGAGAGGAGAGAGAGCGAGAAGAAAGAGAGAGAGAGAGAGAGAGAGAGAGAGAGAGAGAGACAGACAGACAGACAGACAGACAGACAGACAGACAGACAGACAGAGAGAAGAGTGACAGAGAGAGAGAGAGAGAGAGAGAGAGAGAGAGAGAGTGTAAGAGAGAGACAGATGGATAGTGTGTTGGGGGGGGGGGAGGAGTGGGAAGAGTTAAAGTCACACAACACGTCATCAGTTCATTGAATAACTAGGCAAGGGGTAGTACGACGTTATATTAATAATTGTTGGAAACTTTCACCCCCGCCCCAGGAATAATAATGGTTCTTGTTGGTGCTTGGGTGGATCTTTTCTCTTTTTCCCAGGCAAGCTACTCCTGCACGTATACTGTAAACAAATGCATCTGGTCTCGCTCGAGAGGATCAGTTCTATGCTTCCATGTGAACATTCGACGTTTATAGGAAAAAAATGTTATGTTTTCATGTTGCTGTCATAAAAGGACTGAAGTATAATCTGTGAAAACTTACAAAGATGTGGATTAATTTTTGATAAGGTTCTTTGCGGGCATTTGCATAAGACTTTGTGCGTTACTAAAAGCTATGCGTTTATTCATGAAAAACAACAGTGTATAGCAAAAACGTCTACCTATAGGGGCACCCGGGAAATCGGGGTACATGGAAATGTTCTGGTCTAGTTGGTTTCAGTTATGACGAAACTCAGAGAAAGAACAACAGCGAAAATCGAACCACTTCTGTCCTAGTCTCAATAAAAAGACGGTATTTTGTTGGTCAATAGAAAATTGTTGAAGAAGTTATCCGAGGATATCGGAGATTATCTCAGGATATCGTAGATTATCTCAGGATATCGGAGATTATCTCAGGATATCGGAGATTATCACCTGCCGGTAGAGGATTATCTGAGAATATAAAGTGCTGATATCTATAAATAAAAGAATGCGGTTACCAGGATTATCTGACTTAAAGTAAACAAAGCTTCTATTTGAAAGGCCGGAGCTCCCCTGTCCAAACTCCCCCCTCCCTCCCTCCCCCGCCTCTTCCCTCCGCTGGTAGACGACTGACGTCACGACTAACAGCAGGAAATCAAGATCCAACGAGCCAAAATGATGCAAAAGAAATATGTGTTGCTGGGGTGTGTGGTCACGCTGTGCTTATACGCCTTCACGTCGATCCACATCGGACCGAATTACGCTAAAAATACGGATATGAAAGAACATACTGTGAAACGTCAAGATACACATCACTATGATTTAAGGAATAAGCTGCAATATTATAATTCTAGCAACTTTTTTAGCTCTTCGAAAAACAACGAAGGAACGACTAGAATTTTTCCAGAATCTCAGATATCAACAAAGCAACATGGAATATTTTTCTCACCACAAGATGTAGCTGAAAACTGGAATAGTCTAGAATTTATTGAAAACGAAGAAGAATCAAGTTTGGAATCTAGATCTTTGCAACTGAGCAGGGCTGATCGTACGCGCATTCTGGAGAGGATTTTCAAACATGCGCGCACTTCCGGTAGGATATTCTACAACCGTGTACCGAAGTGTGGAAGCGAGGGTGTGGCTGGGTTGATCCGCACACTCTCCAGACAGAATCATTTTTACATCACCAGATCGCACATATATCAGGAACGATTTCTCAATGATTCGCAACAGGTAAGAAGTTAAGTTTTTTTTTGTCTGACCCCTGGCTACCCCCTCCCTCCCTCCCTTCTCCCTTCCTTCCCCCTCTCCTAAGTTACAACTGTTCGTACTCCAGGGAGAATATACGGGATTCACACTACTGGTCCAGTTATATTGGATCATTGCCACTTAAAACTGGCAACAATACATATGGATTGTTTGGCTTGTAGGGGAGAGGGTTGAACAACGTAAGGGGTCGCGGTTAATTTGTACATAAACCACCTGTTGCTATAAAAATTCAAGTTGTAGATAAGTCGAAGACAACTCGTAGACAAGCGTAGACAAGTCATAGACAAGTGTACGTAGAACGTGTTTTCATTTTCGACGGAAACTGGGCAGAGGCTGAGAGTGGATGGTGCATTTTTTTTATAAGAGCAATCCCCCCTCCCACCTCCCCAAAATCATCCATATCATGCATGTGCCTGGGAGCTGAAAATAAACTTGTTATGTCGCCGGCCAAAGACAAACATTAATTAACATAGTATCGAATTGAATAGACGATACCGAGGTTATCTTTTATCATTTTTCATGCACAGGTCTGTGCGAAAATGTCAACGATAGAAAATAAATGACTAAACATATGAATCAATATGTAACCATTTCTCACTACCTATACTCCCTGGGGATGGTGGGGGGGGGGGGGGGTACTCACGTACCAACTGGCTACCATGCAATAACTTTTTCTAAGGTTCGCTGAACGCTGAGTGCTAATTTTGAAATAATACCCTCTATCTTAACCAATCGGTCAGTAGATTTCTGAAAGAACCCTACTTTTTGTGGTTAACGCGGAGTACTGAATGAAAATTCCCCGCTGTTTTAACGAAATTGGCACTAGGCGCGGACCGCATCTGACTTCAGAATTACTCCCCTTTCTCCGCGTTTTTTTTTCTGGACATGCATGGGAACGCTTTTGATACCAGGTGCCCCCCCCCCCCCCATGGGCCAGCCTCCCCTCCCCCCCCCCATATAGCGTGGGGTCAACCTCATCTCCTGCTGTAAAATTTTTGTGATGGTTACTTTTAAATTGATCCGTAACCCCTTGATTCGGCAATTAAATGTGCTTTAACAACCACCCCCAGTTTAAGCTGAAGACCCTGCTGCCGTCACACGCAACTACGTGATCTTCATGAGAGGGAGAAGTGTAGTTTCATACCCTGCTACGTTTTTTGGAAATGCACCAAAGGCTACAGCCGTGTACTGCTGTGTGCAAAAATAAATAAATGAATGAATAAAAAAAAAAAGCCCTGGAAAACAGCTCGCAAATTTCAAACACATTCACAATATGGCTTTTTTAATGCTGTTAATTAATGCTCGATGTTGTGTCACGTGACAATATGATTCCCACTAGGGCGGAGACAAGGGGGTGTTTGGGCTGGGAAGGCACACAGCATAGACCCATTCTCAGTCGGTTGGGGGCGCGGTGGAAAGTGGTGGAGGGGGCTCTGTGCGTACAGATAACGCTGTAGCCAATAGGCGAGGTCACACATTTTGCGTACAACATGATGAGGGGGGCGTGTGTGGAGAGGCCACGAGGTCACCTCTAAAGTTGCACCAAGGCATTCGTAAGGCTTTGATACTCCACGAAACGCCAAGGTTTTTTTTCAGTTCTGTACAGTCATTGGCTAAATAACTTTCATTACAAGCTGTCTACTTCTGAATCTTGAAAACTGTTTTCGGATGTTGTTTTCGTACTGGCGTAAACCAGCCGTTGTAATCAGTTAACTATACTTCTGTTTTATCTTCCTGAATGGTATGATGTGAGTTAAAACAAATCAGAATCTTTTCACGCTGATTCAGTGTGCGCCTTTGGCAAAAAAACCTCTTAAGTAACGAACTAAAAAAGGAAGACGCACCCCCTCCCTCCCCTCCCCCGACCAATATACAAATAAAGAAGTATATAGAATTAATTAAAACACTGAAATGAAAACGTAGTAGCGTTCAACCTCCAAGCTTATTGCTCATGAGACATGATGTTTTATGCTGTTCTCAGATATGACGCACACAACCATGACGTACTGACACATGACGCACTCAGACATGACGTACTGACACATGACGCACTCAGACATGACGTACTGACACATGACGCACTCAGACATGACGTATTCAGACATGACGTGCTGCCACATGACGCACTCAGACATGACGTACTGACACATGACGCACTCAGACATGACGTATTCAGACATGACGTGCTGCCACATGACGCACACAGACATGACGTACTGACACATGACGCACTCAGACATGACGTACTGACACATGACGCACTCAGACATGACGTACTGACACATGACGCACTCAGACATGACGTACTGACACATGACGCACACAGACATGACGTACTGACACATGACGTATTCAGACATGACGTGCTGACACATGACGCACACAGACATGACGTACTGACACATGACGCACTCAGACATGACGTACTGACACATGACGCACTCAGACATGACGTACTGACACATGACGCACTCAGACATGACGTACTGACACATGACACACTCAGACATGACGTATTCAGACGTGACGTGCTGACACGTGACGCACACAGACATGACGTACTGACACATGACGCACTCAGACATGACGTACTGACACATGACGTACTAAGACCTGGCATACACAGACATGACGTACTGACACATGCTGTACTAAGATATCACATACGAGGACATGACCCACACAGAAATGACGTTTTCACTCATGAGCGATCAGACATGACATACTCAGATATGAAGTATTTAAACATTGTGTTTTCGGACATTATACAGTCCAACAACAACAACAACAACAACAACAACAACAACAACAACAACAACAACAACAACAACAACAACAACAACAACAACAACAACAACAACAACAACAACAACGACAACAACAACAACAACAACTACTACTACTACTACTACTACTACTACTACTACTACTACAACTACAACAAACAACTACAACTACAACAACAACAACAACTAGAACACCAACAACAATAACAACAACAACAGCAACAACAACAACAACAATAACAACAATAAATACAGAATGTTGGAACCATAAACTAACCACGGCTGCTGCATTTCTATTAAATTAAACAACAATCATTTCCGCAACACAATTTTAAAGAAGATTCCAGAAAGTGAATTAAAAACCCCTTTCTTGCCGTTCCTCCCCCACCACCACCCCCATATAAAACAATATATCGATACAATAAACATGCCATAATTTGACATCTATTTTAATAGTTCCGACGTTTCTCTATGTACCATCGACTCAAATTGGAATGCGGGCGCCCCGAGCTTTCAGCCTGCTCCGTTTAGAAGACAGGCTATTTTGTGAGCAGGAAGGAGGGAGGAGAGAACGGTGCGGTGCTTGGCTAAGGACGTTCCGCCAAAATTGGCCCAAAGGTCTCTCTCTCTCTCTCTCTCTCTCTCTCTCTGTCTCTTTTTTTTTTTATTTTTTTATTTTTTTATTTTGCAGTTATGATGCCACAGCATACGGCAAGAGGGCAACAGTTAAAAATAATAAATAATTCTTTGAAGTTGCCGCCAACAAAGATTACTTGTTTTAAACATATTGCTCTTCTAATAGGTAATTTTCATGTTCAGCTATAGGCTATAGGCGAATCAGAAGGAGGGATAATTGTAGTGATAGCCAAGAGTTACCGAGTCCTCCTTCCTCCCCCCCCCCCCGCCCCCCCCCCATGCGCATCAAATTGATCACCACCGTGCCCGTACCCCCTTTCTCCTTGCCTTCCAATATGTTCGTGCTTTTTTTAATTAATAAAAGGACAATAACTGACGTCATTTTAATAAAGACGTTTTCAGAATAATGACGTGCACCGCGTAAGTCACTTCTATCTTTTTATGCACAGCTGTTGTTCTAACGAGTTAAGTTTCCCAGTACAGCATCGATAACACACACCAGGTGACTGAGATAAGGGAGTGCTAAAACTGCCTTTTATTTTTGATTGTTCAATCTTATCTTACCACTGGCATATTATCGTTTAAGAGAGGCCACACATCACTTTTATCACTTTTATTTCACTTTTATTTACATTCTTTGTCTCCATCCAGTAAATACGCAACGTTCCATGGATTTGGTTATGTCGGATCAACGTTGGTTGCTTAGGGAAAGTCGAACCAACGTCTTGACCCAGCGGCATTAACGCCGAGAATGCAACGTTAAGCGGGCGTCGAAGTGGGGGAGGGGGGAGGCGTTGGTTAGGCGTCGGGGGGAAGGGCAACGTCCTTAGGCGTCCGGGGGGGGGGGGCGTTAGACAGGCGTCGGGCGGAGAGGTAGAGGGCGACGTCGTTAGGCGTCGGGGGAGCGGGGAGCGGCAACGTTAAACAGACGCCGGGGGGAGCGTTGGTTAGGCGTCAGGTGGAGGGCATCGTCGTTAGGTGTCGGGGGGGGGGGGAGGGGCAACGGTAAATAGAGGGGCCGGGGGATGGAGGGGGGCGGCAACGTTACATAGACGCCTGGACGCAGATAGTTGGAAGGGGTTATGGTCATTCGGTGACTTGGATTGGGAAGACCTGGCTTCAGTTTAGTTGAGCGATATAATGAATAGTTTGATATTTGCAAACCCGCTCATGAAAGCACACCATTAACCCTGGTTGTACTTTGATTGTGGTTGGTCGCGACCACAGAAGGAGCAAAGACCCCTCCTCAGTGTTTGAACTTGCCAGTTAATTGTAAATATCACAAGATCTAATAATATTTTAACGGAAATGATTTGCCCAAAACTGGTGATTAGTTAATGACTGTTTTCGATTGATTGATTGATTGATTGATTGATTGATGTAGGACTTGTGAAATATGAAAATATATGAAAGTTACAGACAATTAAAAAATTGGAACAAGAGACAGAGAAAAAAGAAACAGAGAAAAAGGAAACAGAGAAAAAAAGAAAGTTTCAATGTCACTGCTTCTTTTCTTTGTTTTATTTCGTTGTTTTTTTTTCAGGGTATCGCGTCTCAGTGACTTGTGGGGTGGGCGTGGTGGGGGGAGAGGGGAGCGGAAGAGAAAGATTTTATTCTATATTTGCTAGGTGGCGCGTTGTGAGAAATTTCCATTCTTTCCAGACATCTCATTATGTCAGATTATCGCGGTTTTTAGTTTCCGTCTGAACTTGAAAACGTGCCGATAATTCACCATGACAACATATCAGCAGGTTTTTGCCACGAATTCGATGTTGTTTTATAACTTGTTGCAGTTGGATCTGGTGAAGTATATTCAAGACCTTCAGCCTCCTGTGGTGTTTGACAGACACGTGTATTTTACAGATTTTACCAAGTAAGTGCAAACGTCCAAGGACATGCACACAGCTGCGGCTGAGGCTTTTTAGTGGAGTCTTAAAGAGTTGCTGAACGAAGGATTGGGGTGTGTGGGGGCGGGGAAGTATTATATTAAGCATTGTCAAGTTTACTTTTCACCTGGGATAAATAAATACAGGTCGGAGCCATTTGATGAGGGGTGTTATTTTCATATAGTTCCATTCCTACTCCCTCACTACTACTTGGAAACTACATCCCTCTCCCAACACTACCACCCCCATCCTACCACCCATACACACATTCCGTCACCCCGCGTCTCCAGAACGCTAAAAAGGAACTTTGTAGTGAAAGCCAGCGGCCTGCTCATCCAAACACTTCTGTATGTAGCGAAAGCCAGCGATCTGCTCATCCAAACATTTCTGAATGCAGCGAAAGCTCGCGGTCTACTCATCCAAACACTTCTGTACGTAGCGAAAGGCAGCGGTCTGCTCATCCAAACACTTCTGTATGTCGGGAAAATCGGTGGTCTGCTCATCCAAACACTTCTGAATGCAGCGAAAGCCAGCGATCTGCTCATCCAAACACTTCTGTACGTAGCGAAATCCAACGATCTGCTCATCCAAACACTTCTGTACGTAGCGAAAGCCAGCGGTCTGCTCATCCAAACACTTCTGTACGTAGCGAAAGGCAGCGGTCTGCTCATCCAAACACTTCTGTATCGAGCGAAAGCCAGCGGCCTGCTCATCCAAACACTTCTGTATGTAGCGGAAGCCAGCGATCTGCTCATCCAAACACTTCTTTACGCAGCGAAAACCAGTGATCTGCTCATCCAAACACTTCCAGTAGCAAACACTGCTTAGCTATATCATAGAACCAAACGTTCTAAATGATGGCTGAAAACCTCGAACGACTACATAGCATGTACAAGTTCTAACAGTCAACTTTTTTCATCGTTTTTTTTTTTCTGTTTCGCTAGGTTCAGCATAGATAACCCTGTTTATATCAACGTGATCCGGGATCCAGTGGAGAGATTTATCTCTGCCTATTATTACAATAAAAAATTCTGCCGCGATGATGTTTGTCGAAATCAGGTACTACTTTCTTCCTTTTTTCTCTGGCAAATGGTTTTTTTTTCACTTCCGCTTAGCGATAATTTATCTCTTTATCTCTGCGAACAGCAGTAAACATAAAGCAGATGCGATGGTATGATTGTTTATAATGGGACAAAAAAGGAAAAAACGCCGTTGAGGTTAAAACGGTGCATTAGGAAATGGTTGATAAGTGATTTGCTTGGTTAACAAATACACGTAATATTCCATACTTTGGAAATATTTTTTTTTCAAATATCTCGTGAAAAACAAACTTTTTTAACTCCTCTTTGAAATATTAGTTTTTAAATTAGTCCATATTCGGCTGCGGCTTATCAAATAAAACCAGTTTGTGGCAACGCGATATCAATCGATTTTCTCGGAACATTGATCAGCGGCTGGAGATTTTACCTAGCAATTGGTTCCCAAGCGTATCCATGACATTTTAAAACTAGACCCTTTTAGCTAAAATTACACTTAGGGGCCACAAAAAAATACGATTCTGAACTCGTAAAAATTCGGAAGTTTTTATAAATTCGATTGTATGGAGGAAGTCAGGGTTACCGAAGTACCTCTTACATAACGCGTTTTAGACTCAAAGAGTAGAACATCAACTCAAAATCCCTCTGTCTCTAATCGTTTTCGAGATAGTGTTCAACTTCCGGTTTTTGACATTGACCATGACCGAGGAGGTCGCGATTACCCAGGTACCTCTTATATAATGTCTTTTATGGCTAAAGGGTCGAAAAGAAGCTCAAAATCAATCTCTAACCGCTGTTCAACTTTTATGCCCAAAGTTTCGACAATAAGCTCCAAATCGCTCTCTAACTGGTGAGACCAATCCAAAGTGGTTCGATTTTCGGGATGGTCCAATTTCTATATATATAGTGGTCCTATTTCTATAGTGGCACCAGTTGATGTCTGGAATGCCGGGATAAAACCAACCCGAGAAATGAAACCAGTTTTCAATAGTGCTGCTTTCGCATAAAACACTGAAGGGATTAGTACTGCATTTGATTCGTTCCACAAGTGGCCTTATTTATTAGAACATTTAAATACAGCGCCCCTAAATAATAAAGTCAACAATAATTGAAGGGGTCCATGCATAAACTTGATAAATCCACTTATCAGGAAAATGCACTATTACCACCACGGTATTTCTTGGCCTCTGTTCTATCACATATGTAAGTCTTACACCTCAAAACCGATTAGAAGTGGGCATTTTTTAGGAAAAGGCGATGGGGAAAAACCTATGTTTGTTACTAAAATTTCAAACTTTAAAAGCGTTTTTCTCCACTGCTGATATAACTGCAGTTATCAGTTTTATGCATGGACCCCTTCAACTGTGTTCTGTAATAGCAGTATTTCACGCCAGCACTGCGATCCTGTGCGTGTGATGATTGACGTTTTTCAGACTGTTGAACAATGCATAGCCAGGAAAAGTCCAATCTGCACCTTTGTCAATCCCCCATCCCGAAAAAACCGGATGTGGATGGTCGTCCCCTTCTTCTGTGGGCACGCGGAGTTTTGCAAGTTAGTATTTTTTGGCTAAAACCTTTTTTTTATTATTATTTTCATTGTTCTCCTCCTTTTATTAACATTTAATATTAGTATTTGGTGACGGTCCCTTAATTTGCTAGATTTAAGGGACCGTATCGTAGAAACCAGCGGCAGACTTAAGATGCATTAGAAAAGAAAAAAAAAGTGAAAAAAGTGCGAGTTAATATTCATTGAAAGACACAGATCAAAGTCTTCATATAAATAATACTGACAAAAAAGTTTCAATGCTCCTTGATAGCCAGAGTGAGCTTAGCACCATCCAAAATGTCTCGTTTCGAGTACACTTTTTTGAACGCATTCGGAAATGATATAAGGAAACCGTCAGACTGTTTTTTTTATTGTAATTTTGTTGGTCATATAATATATATATATATATATATATATATATATATATATATATATATATATATATATATATATATATATATATATATATATATATATATATATGCAAAACAGGAATACTAATAATGAAAAACTGTGTGCTTATATGTCAATGAGCCCGGCAAAAAACAAAACGAAACAAAGTAAAACAACGAAACTTAGACGTTTTGTCTCCGAATAGCCATTTAGATTACATTACATTACATTACATTACATTTAGATTATACACACATGAGATATCACTGTCATTGCAATCCCTTGTTTTAACATGTCAGAATCATGATATCGCATTGAGTTCATCTTTTTGCATTGATATGCTGTTTCATCAGCTGACGAAGACGGAGATCTCTTGTAGGCTTAGCTCGAGTTTAAGCCTTCGACGTGAGATCTGTTGTTGGTTTAGCTCGAGTTTAAGCTTTCGACGTGTTATCTGTGCCTTTAAATAATGATAAGAACAATAAGAAGCTGGTGGGAGGGGGGGGGGGGGGGGTTTGGGGGGGGGGCGAGTGTCAGTCAGTTCGACTTTCGGTCAGTAACGCTTTATGCACCCACATACAAAAGTGGTCACCAGTGTGTGCCCATGCAAACCACGCATGTTGTGCGCTCATGCATGATACAGCCTTAACCAATCAGGCATTTCCTCTCTGTTTTTTTAAACAGCGTGATCCGGAATAATCGGCATTAATGCTGCACCTTATGTTTCTATCATGATACATTTTCAATATTTATTTATATTTATCCATTTATTCGCTAAAATATCTCCGTCAGTTTTGCGCGTCTTTGAGTCTTTTTATCATAATCAAACAACAACAACAACAATAATAAGAGAAATAATAATAATAATAATAAAAATGAGCATGATGATCATGATGATCCTGATGATGAGCATGATGGTGATGATGATCATGATGATAGTTATGGTAGTAGTAAAATTAGTAGTAGTAGTAGTAGTAGTCAAAGTATTGATAATAATAATAATAATAATAATAATAATAATAACAATGTTAATAACATCTCCCTTTAGAGTCCCTAGCAGAGAAGCTCTGGAACTAGCGAAGAAGAACGCAGCAGAAAGCTACCTGGTGGTTGGGATTCTAGAAGATCTCACTAGATTCTACTATATCCTGGAGAAAGGCGTACCTCATCTGTTTACTGGAATTCATAAATTGTATATAAAGCGAAGTGAGTGAAAATATTTTATATTGAAAAATTTAGGTATAAATAATTGATTTTCGATAATTTATATTAAAGATACTTTGTAAAACAGCAATACCAGAGAGATTCAGCTGAAAGCATACTTCTGGCTCTGATCTACGGAATGCCGTTTTAACATTTAATGCTTATTTTTGATATCAAAATATAATTAAAGATATCAAGAAATCAATGTAGATCTCAATAATTTATATTTTGATATCATTATTTGAATTTTAGATGGCAAATATTTATTTTTGAGATCAGAAAAATAAATTTTGCAAACTTAAAAAATCTTAAAGGAGAAACACATTGACATGAAATTTAACGAATCGTCAATTAAATTTTTCAGATGAAAACTTGAATTATTGAGATCAATAATAACAACACAACTTTTGACCTCAAGAATTGCTTCTTTTTTGTACAGTAAAAAATTTAAAGAAAGATTCTGCATACAAGGGCCAGTCATTATTAATTTACAGATCTGTGCTTCTGAATTAAAAAAAAATAGACTGATATTTTGATATCAAAAATCAATTTTTGAGATCAAAAAATCATCTGCAGATTTCAAAATACAAATTAAAATAGTTCCATTCTAAAATAATGATATCTGAAATGAATTCTTGATATCAATAAAAGGAAAATGAATTATTGAGCTACAAATTAATATTTTAGAATATTAGAGGTATCAAAAATACAATAACAGACAGCAAAAATTAATTCTTGATATCAAAATATGGATTTTTTAGATCAAAAATTAAATCAGATATCAAAAAATCAATTTTTGAGATCAAAAAATAATTTTTAATATCGATAATTCTCTAATAAATGTGAGAACGGCATTCCATACTGATCCAATGGCTGTGTTGTACTGAGAAAAAGTTTACGTCTCGGGGTTACTCAAAGCCCTACCACTCTCTATGTAGCAAATAACTGAGGTGTCACTCGTCGCTTACAGCTGCTACTAATAATTTAAATTAACTTATAAATAAACAAATAAAAACAGTTATGTTTACTTTTGCAGAGATACTCGATAAGGATATACGTCACAGCACAAAGGGCAAACCGCAAACGTCGAATGAAGCGCGAGAACATCTCAAGAAACAGTTGCATTTAGAATATGAATTCTATGATTTCGCTAAAAAACTTGTCAGTGACAGAATTCATTTTATTGAGTCTTCAGACTTCTTTAGGGGTAGTCAAACTTGAAGGTGTGTGTGCTTGTGTGTGTGAATGTGTGTGTGATAGAGTCAAAGAGAAAGAAAGAGCGAGAGGGGGAGGGAGAGAGAGAGACAGAGGGGGAGAGAGAGAGAGAGAGAGAGAGAGAGAGAGAGAGAGAGAGAGAGAGAGAGAGAGGCAGGGGAAAAGAAAGAGGGGGAGGGGGAGAGAGAGATAGAGGGAGAGGGAGAGAGAGGGAGAGAGAGAAAGGGAGAGAGAGGGAGAGAGAGAGAGGGAGAGAAAGAGAGAGGCAGAGGGAAAAGAAAGAGGGGGAGGGAGAGAGAGAGAGAGAGAAAAAAAGAGAGAAGCTGATGCGTGGGTATTCTTCGTGGGACTAATTCTCTGTGGGGCGAAGGCTTCTCCGAGGCCGGATTTTCTGGGGGGGGCTGGATTCTGTGTGGGGCCGGGTTCTATTCGATGTACTGCCCCGAACGGTTTGGCGCGGGGGGGGAGGGGGTGGGGGGGGGGTCGTATCGTCCTGTACTTAGGTTTGTAAGGATCTGTCCGTTATTTACACGAAAGGGTGGAAGGGGCTTCGACAAGGCTGGGGAAGGAGGGGGATGGCGGGGAGGGGGGGGGGGGGTTGGGAGTGGCTTCAACTATGTGATGAAATACTTCGAAAAATATAGTAATTAAAACGGACAAAATAAATTAATTAATTAAATTAAAAAAGTTGATGTGTTGGAGTAGAAAGCACATATTGTGTGACAGAAGAACAGACTAATAAACAATTAACTGAATTGTTTTTTACTGGTTTATTATCGTGGCTCCATACTAGTCGGTTCTATTTGTCTTGACTTTTTTGACACTGATATATTTTAGCTTCCACCCGAGAAAACTCGTTTTTGTGTATTAAAATTATGAAAAAGTTACGTTCAGAAACAAAGTTCTTCATTTTTTGGCCTAACAGTATTCGTTTCAGAGTTTTTCTCTCTTTCCTTGTTTGGTAACTCGGCTGGTCATGTCCTTGGACATGCTTGTTAAATATCCATCCGCTTTGCGTTTTCACGTAACAGCCAGATCTCTTCAGTGCTCAACTGTTTAATAGCTAAGACCGCACACCAAGATCCTGTGCTGCATCGCCTCGCAACAGAAAACCAAATGTTACCAAAAAAAAAAAACAGAAATAACACAGTCATTATCAACAAAACATCCATCAATAACATTTTTAAGCCATACAATAAATAACCCTATATTTTTATTTATGACGCTTTGTTACATATGTAAACGTTTTACACCAATCGTTTAATTGTTACGCAGAGATGTTCCCCAGTGGTTCGCCTACCAGGGTATTATTTTTTCGCGGTTCGCCAAAACCTGCCGAAATGGCAGAACTTTGAAGTTTGGCAAAAACTGGAATAAATGGTAGTAAATAACTGAATTGTCAAACCATTCATTTCTCTCAGGACTTTTCTTTTTTTTCGCGAATGCCGAAATGATGGAATTTTAAAAATTTTGTAAAATTGTGTAAATGTCGGTACTTCACATCAATTAAAGATCGTGAACAACATTTGGAATAACATTTTATTCCATATGAGCTCTATCGTTATTAACAAAACATTTACAAAAGTAATAGATGCTTTTCATCAATATAACATTGCTTAACATCTCATTCAATTGAAATTAACTAAGCCCTCCTGTAATTACTCATTACAGGGTATCTTTAATTTCAGGGTAAGTATACTTACACTAGTGTAAGTATACTTGCCCTGACATGGTCAGGGTAAGTATACTTACACTGAAAATTTTCAGTGTAAGTATACTTACACTGAAAATTAGGGGTGAAAAAATTAAAGATACCCTGAAATGAATGTTAACCATGGAGATGAGCAAATATTGACCACCAAGAGTGTTTTCAACTTTTATTAACCAAGCCGACTTTGTCGGACTGGGTTAGTCGTATTACTATAGGGGGCTTGGATGTGTGTGCGTATGTGCGTATGTTAAACTTTTTCTTTAAAATGCTACTCCTTCAATCGTTTTGATATTACGCAGGAATGTTCGCTGGGTGGTCCCCCACCTGGCTATTACTTTTTTTTTTGAGGATTGACGAAAAACTGATAAAATGGCGGCACCATTTTTAAAATGCTACTGCTATTACAGTTTTACACCAATCGTTTAATTGTTACGCAGAGATGTTCCCCAGTGGTTCGCCTACCAGGGTATTATTTTTTCGCGGTTCGCCAAAACCTGCCGAAATGGCAGAACTTTGAAGTTTGGCAAAAACTGGAATAAATGGTAGTAAATAACTGAATTGTCAAACCATTCATTTCTCTCAGGACTTTTCTTTTTTTTCGCGAATGCCGAAATGATGGAATTTTAAAAATTTTGTAAAATTGTGTAAATGTCGGTACTTCACATCAATTAAAGATCGTGAACAACATTTGGAATAACATTTTATTCCATATGAGCTCTATCGTTATTAAAAAAACATTTACAAAAGTAATAGATGCTTTTCATCAATATAACATTGTTTAACATCTCATTCAATTGAAATTAACTAAGCCCTCCTGTAATTACTTTTACAATCTTAACATCTTATTCAGTTGCAATTATTCAATTGCATTTGCAACTAATTTTTGTTACCACATGTCAGACTTGAATGGCAGCTCGAGTTACACATTACATTTGCTTTGCAGCATTTACAACGCTTTGTTCTACGGTTCTACAGGGAAGGGAACGAAAAGTTCAACTCCGATTCCATTCATTGCAAAGTTATCACAAGCTAGTTATTTAAATTAAATGCCTTCAATGAATCTTCAATTGCAGTTATTTACTTGTGATTTAATAATTAAAACTATAGCTGAAAATTCAATTATCAATTCCAATGTGCCTTCAATAGGTGTTTTGTTACAATAAAATACCTGTGATGTGATAATTTGCTCATCTCCATGGTTAACATTCATTTCAGGGTATCTTTAATTTTTTCACGCCTAATTTTCAGTGTAAGTATACTTACACTGAAAATTTTCAGTGTAAGTATACTTACCCTGAAATTAAAGATACTCTGTAACATATACATAGTGTAAGAGATGGCATCTATAGTATTTTAATAATTTTGTTTTCAAGCAGATATAGTTTGCAGTGGCGGATATATAGCTGGTTGGTCAGGGGGTGGGGGAGGGGAGGGATTGAACAACACGAAGTTTAAGAGTCTAAATGTCTTTTTTAATTAAGGAGAGAGAGGGTTGCAACCCTCAAACCTTCTCCTCCCCCCTCCCCCTCCCCCTCCCCCTCCACCTCTTGGATCCGCCACTGGTTTGAAATATGGAATGAAAGGAAATTGCTCCAAAGGCTCACTCCAGAAGTAATATATGTTACAGGGAATCTGTGAAATTAGGGATTTCATGAAATCCCTAGTGGATTCGTGTAATAACTTGCTAAATCAATTTCGATGTTTTTAGTGAGAATTTTCATGTTTGCAATGTAATATTTTACCGAAATTAATAGTAGATTTTTGATAAATATACTCAACCCGAAATACCCAATTACACAGATTCCCTGTAACATATATATATATAATTGTAGAGCAAAACTTACCATGTCTAGTGCCCCTATTCACCACATCGGTACGCCTTATACATATAAACCCATCCAGGGGAAGGGGAGGGGGACAGAGGAAGGGAGGGGAGGAGGGGAGGGGTGTGGGACACTCGTGTACAACGGGTTACCCTCCAAGAACAGTTCGACGTTGGATTGACGGTGGATAGACGTTGCATTTGAGGTCGGATCAACATTGGAGTTTGGTTGTTTATGGAAGTTGAATCAATGTCTTCCCTCCGATGATGGATAGATCGATTATTCGACGTCTAATAAACGTTGCGTAAAGGTTACAAATGGAAGTCGAAACAACGTCTGTCTAATGACATCTATATAGCAACGTACTGGGCTATACTTACACAGCTGACAAAACAATCTTGTCGTAATTGATGTCCCTCTGCTGTGTTCATTTCCGGTCCTACTGGGCTATATTTACACAGCTGATAAAACAATCCGGTTGTATATTTAATTAACAACAAAGTGTATTTATCAGTGTTTTTTACTGTTTGCTTGATATTTATATTATATATATATTTTTTATTTATATATAGTAATATAGATTATTCATATAAGGTTTTCATTATAGTTATTTTATGTAAATTATATATCTTTTGTATTTTATATAATTGAACACAGTAAACCTACTTAATTCACAGAGCGTTGGAACTGAAATAATTGTACGGATTAGCAAGGTGTTCGGTTACTTAGGGTATGCTAGTATGGTTTGAGTTGCTCGCTTAATGAACTGTTTCCGGTAATGCAACCAATCTGCCACAATTGGAAACCCCCTCGCCAGTCCCCGATGCACTGTCCATCAAGTTTTTATGGGTGGTAAAGAGTAAAACAGAAACAATCATATGTGTTGTGGCACATTCTTACTGACATTATCTGGTAGAGACTAGCAAACAGCACTCAAAGATCGCGCCGTTAGTTTGTCCGAACTACGCCGATTATTCATACAATAAAACCAAGAACTGGGTCTGAAAAATTGTGTGCGGTATCCGGAATATGGGATGTCCGCATTATTCTCGTGTTTTATGGACACTCAATGGGAAATGGCACTGAAATAACGTGTCCCCTGTAGGGAGTTATCCATATCAGAGGTATCACTATATATATATATATATATATATATATATATATATATATATATATATATATATATATATATATATATATATATATATATATATATATATTATTTTTATTATTTTTTATGTATAGCTTTATGTATATTAATATATAATATATATTGCATAAAATGTATGGTATAATCTGACAAGTAAATCACCATCGTCTTGATCCATCAATATCCAGTGAAAAAGGTATTGTCCTTGTTAAAGAATCTGTAAAAGAATTATAATTATTGCTGTTCCATAAAACGTGATTAATATTAAACAATTTTAATACTTTTGCTTAAATATAACAGCGTTCTCACATGTAGCAACATTCCCACATATCACAGCGTTCTCAAGTATAACAGTATTCCCACATATAATAGCGTTCCCACATAAAACAACGTTCGACATATCACAGCATCTTTACATAGAACAACTTTCCCACATATCACAGTATCCAAACATATAACAGCGTTCTCACATATAAAAAATGTACCCACATATATTATTTTCCACGTAACCTAGGGAACTCTCTGCTACATAAGTCGGACGTATTCACTCTTGTCATACAGATTACTCACCAGCCCCTAACTCAAACAATAGACTATGTCTGCACAGAGCACTGGCTTAGGACTCTGATCGTGTAAGGGTTTTACTGACACACTACAGTTGTGCAAAGTTTTAACTTGCACATTGCTTTCATACATCTAACAGAAAGCCTCTCACATCAACTGACACATAGATTCTACAACATTGAGCATACATTTATCAAAACCGCTGTGAATCTAAATCATTCGCGGGCCACTTACCGTGCTGGACTGGCTACTAAAGTTTCGCCCAGGTATATAGATATATGTGTGTGTGCATGTTTGTCTGTGTATCATTTAGTATAGATCAAAACAGCGATAAGGTTTAATACAGGAGGTATTAAGTAAAACATTATCTTGGATCTTGTGAAAATACACTCTATTGAAGCTTTTTACCACCGAAATTTATGTCCTTATAGATACAAGTCCCACCATAAACAGTTCTTGCATAGTAAAGCTTAAAAGTGTAAAAACGGTGTACGGAGAGGCGCACTGAGTACACAGTGAGTATACATACTCTGCAGGTTCATTATAGACGTCTTCAACTGTCACAGCAGCTCGAGGATGTTCAGAACACTGAATTGTGGATCATCCAGCTACACAAGAAATACTGAAGGAACTTAGGGTTGATAAGATACTTTAACTATACTTACTTGTGCAGTTCTTAGCATAGACAACATTTCGTATCGCAGCGCGGGCAAAGTACACAAGCAGTATTAAAAAGGGATGAAGGTTCACAAAAGTACTCTTAATGTAGTGAGGGGTAACTATAGCACTAGGCGTGCACTTACTTGTACAGTTTTTAGCATGGACGGCATCTCCTATCATACCAGCTTCACACTGCTCGCAGTACTGGCCAGCCGAATTATTCAAGCACTTGAGGCAGGCACCTGTCAAAGGATCGACACTTTCCGGATCCATCACATCAACATTACCGCTACAGTCAATTGGTTCGCAGCTTTCTCCGGGTACCAAAGGATTTCCAAAGTACCCCACGTCACACCTGTAAGAGTTAAATAGCACACAGTCACTGCACAACCCGATGGCTGCACGATGGGCTTGTTCATCTGTATGCTTAACTCAAAACAATAAAAGTGAATTTCTCAGGAAAAAAGGTACCAAAATGTAGGTTTTTGTTGATTGCATAATTTAATTTGGATTTATTTGTTTCTTTCTAGCTTTTGCATGTAAAGGTATATCTTTACTTAACAACGTTTTCTTAATATTTACCAATAGCCAATTGCAAACCACATTGATATTCTGCATGTTTTTAGGATAAATTAAATAATGGCGCAAACATATTTCCATTCAATAAATTAGAAATTATAAGTTATAAAAGACATTTTATTATTTTATGTATTTTTATTTGCTACTTTCGTTTTAATTTCAAGTTTCATTTTCAGTTTATAATTTAAAGACCCAAGAAGGGTTAAATTAGCATCTCTTATAAGTGCAAATAAAGTTAGAAATTTTTCTTGAGGAGAAAAAAATATACCGTTCGCAGAAGTTGCCGGTGTATCCTTCTTTACAGAGACAGCTGTAGGTTTCCCCAGTATCAGGGTGGCCATTGCATCTTTCTGCAAAGCTAAAAGATGTGGTTCTATTACGTGTTATTAAAAAATCATGGCCGACCAAATATCAAAGCATTAATGACGACTACCAGAAAATTGTTGGACTCTAAGGTGAGACTTGTGGTCTATTATTATCATTATTATTATTATTATTATTATTATTATTATTATTATTATTATTATTATTAATATTATTATTATTGCTATTGTTATTATTATTATGAACATCGTTATCATTATTTTTGTTTCAATACAATAAATTAATTTTAGTTATTAATTTGAATAAATTGTGGCTTTGACTGCGTAAGCAGTTATCCTTGTCTTGGCACACATCATGTGTCTTTATGTGTTTTCATGTGTAAGGTACGTCAAACGCGAGTCAAATTATCGTGGCTCGATGCAGGTTTATCTTGATTAATTCTCAACGCAAAGAATTAAATTCAATTAGAATATTAAAACGGTTTCGTTAGGAAAAAGCGTGGGGGGAATTTTACCCTAACGCCCCGATCCGCACCCCTCCCATTTTCCTCCCATCCATGCTCCTGCCCTATGTTCGTGCGTTCAAACGTTTTTGTGACCCCAGTTTAAGATCAAACCTACTACTCATCTGTCATCTTCTGCCTCACATATTTATTTGCCTTTGAAGCTTTCATTCTTTACAGAAACACAAAAAATAGTAACAATTGACTAACTATGAGAGTAAAAATAAGAATAAAAATGAATTGTAAACTGCAGAAATAGATCAAAGTGTAAGTCGCAAAAGATGATGAGAGATCAACTTCATTCTAAATCGAATTAAAAACACTTGAAAACTTTGATCAGCTTTGAAAGCAAACCACAATGACTAGTACAGTTATACGGTTCATTAGATACAGAAAAATATCCAATTGCTTAAATAGCAAATGTTTGTTTGTCAATATGTTGGGTTTTAAAAAATAAAAACCAATGTTGTGATTAACTTCACTTGTTTTGAGCTTTTCAGTCATTTTTATTTATCATCTTTAAAAAAACAAACAAATCACATCAAAATATTATCTTGTAGCAGCAGGTTCTGTTGGTGCTAATAACAAATCAGCCATTTTGTCTTTTTTTCTTTCTTTCTTTCTTTCTTTCTTTCTTTCTTTCTTTCTTTCTTTCTTTCTTTCATTCATTCTTTCTTTCTTTTCTTTCTTTCTTTCTTTCTTTCTTTCTATCTTTCTTCTTTCTTTCTTTCTTTTTTCTTTCTTTCTTTCTTTTTCTTCTTTCTTTCTTTCTTTCTTTCTTTCATTCATTCTTCCTTTCTTGTCTTTCTTTCTCTCTTTCTGTCCTTCTCTCTCTCTCTCTCTCTCTCTCTCTCTCTCTCTCTCTCTCTCTCTCTCTCTCTCTCTATCTCTCTCTAAATAGAGATTTAGGAAAGCAAATACAGTACAAACAACACAAACAAGTACTTATAGTATGTGCACAACATACTTACACTATGTACTGTATATGTGAATATTTTTCCTTAAGTATCTCAGTTTCGAAAACGAAATATTCCTCTTTAAAGATTTTTTTTTAACATTGGTTATTTGGAAAATAAACAGATGTAATTACGTAGGAAGTACTTAGACCCCCCTTTCATCATGTTAACCTACATTATTGTCAATGTTTTGCTATATTTATTAAGATGCGACATCAATAAAATTGCAATGGTAATTCAGTACACAATCAAAGTTGCTATTACAAGACTGATGGGACCAGTGAGTGTCACAGAGTTCATCTCTCTATTTTTAGCTTTCGATTTCAATATTTGAAATGATTATAATGTATAGTTATGTCGAATTTTAAGCGGTATTAGCAAATCGCTCTTGGAATTTAATAGATCTTACAAACAAATCACATCTGTTTTCCCTGCGCAAAATTAAACGACCCCCACCATTTTCCGCTCCAAAAAATAAACAAACGATCCCATCTCCCCCCTCCCCACCCCACTAGAACGATCAAAACCATGAAACATCAAAAACTGATCTCGACAAAAAACAATCTTGAAAAAATGTGAGCGTGCCACACAACCAAAATATACCTTTCTTGTCCTACTGTTTGGTGTCGGGGCGGGGCTTGTCCTACTGTTTGATGTCGGGGCGGGGCTTGTCCTACTGTTTGGTGCCGGGGCGGGGCTTGTCCTATTGTTTGGTGCCGGGGCGGGGCTTGTCCTACTGTTTGGTGCCGGTACGGGGCTTGTCCTATTGTTTGGTGCCGAGGCGGGGCTTGTACTATGGCTTGGTGCCGGGACGGGCTTGTCCTATTGCTTGGTGCCGGGGCAGGGCTTGTCCTATTGCTTGGTGCCGGGACGGGGCTTGTACTATGGCTTGGTGCCGGGGCGGGGCTTGTCCTATTGTTTGGTGCCGGGACGGGGCTTGTCCTATTGCTTGGTGCCGGGGCAGGGCTTGTCCTATTGTTTGGTGCCGGGACGGGGCTTGTCCTATTGCTTGGTGCCGGGGCAGGGCTTGTCCTATTGTTTGGTGCCGGGGTGGGGCTTGTCCTATTGTTTGGTGCCGGGGTGGGGCTTGTCCTATTGTTTGGTGCCGGGGCGGGGCTTGTCCTACTGTTTGGTGCAGGGGCGGGGCTTGTCCTACTGTTTGGTGCCGGTGTTGGGGGCCAGATTGAGTGCCAGGCTGAATTGAGTGCACGCATTTCGGACTGCACCTGGTGCAGTTCGTATGGAGTCCCGGGCCAGAATGAGTCTCTTAATCCTTTGTATACAAAGTATTCAGAATTCTCAGACGATTCCGTTGCTTTTTTCTGGTTCTGAGCATTATTTCCCCAGTTACTTAAAAACGCGTAATTTCATTCCCGAAATAAATTAATTGTCACACGGTAATGCAATCAGGTGCTTGCTAATTGGATAAAATACTTGAGGTGCTCATAACTGAGTATATTTAATTGCAATTACCATTAATAATCAAGCATGAGTAGCGTGAGTAGGAAATGCTACAGGATTTTATTGATATGCATGTGATTCCATTTAATTGCAATCAAACGAAGGGAGATTTTATATGCAATATAATTACTCGCCTTTCAATTGTTTGGTCTGAGATGAATGAGCGATTAACAATGTCTTGATAAGTTGTCTAAGTTACCCTTTTTCACAACCCCACTCTTAAGTGAACATCCCTTGAGAAAACATTTCGCATTTTCACGCGAATGATCCCCGGACCCAATTGAGTGCGTCCCCTTTCCGAATGGGTTGCCTCATTATAAAGGAATGTATAGCAAATCGACTCAACTCAGCCTGGACTCAATCTGTCCCGCAACACCGGGACGGGGCTTGTCCTACTGTTTGGTGCCGGGACGGGGCTTGTCCTACTGTTTGGTGCCGGCGTGGGGCTTGTCCTACTGTTTGGGGCCGGGGCGCGGCTTGTACTATGGTTTGGTGCCGGGGCGGGGCTTGTCCTACTGTTTGGTGCCAGGGCGGGGCTTGTCCTATTGCTCGGTGCCGGGGCGGGGCTTGTCCTACTGTTTGGTGCCGGGGCGGGGCTTGTCCTACTGTTTGGTGCCGGGGCGGGTCTTGTCCTACTGTTTGGTGCCGGGGCGGGGCTTGTTCAATTGTTTGGTGCCGGGGCGGGGCTTGTACTACTGTTTTGTGCCGGGGCGGGGCTTGTCCTACTGTTTGTGCCAGGGTGGGGCTTGTCCTATTGCTTGGTGCAGGAGCGGGGCTTGTCCTACTGTTTGGTGCCGGAGCGGCTTGTCCTACTGTTTGGTGCCGGGACGGGGCTTGTCCTATTGTTTGGTGCCGGGGCGGGGCTTGTCCTATTGTTTGGTGCCGGGACGGGGCTTGTCCTATTGCTTGGTGCCAGGGCGGGGCTTGTCCTATTGTTTGGTGCCGGGGTGGGGCTTGTCCTATTGTTTGGTGCCGGGGCGGGGCTTGTCCTACTGTTTGGTGCCGGTGCGGGGCTTGTCCTACTGTTTGGAGCCGGGGCGGGGCTTGTCCTATTGTTTGGTGCCGGGGCGGATTTGTCCTATCCTTTGGTGCCGGGGCGGGGCTGGACCTGTATTTCTGGTGTAGGGGTGGGACTTGATCTGATTCCGACTTTTTGTGGGGTGGGGAGCCAATTTTGTCTTTATTTGCTTCCATGCACAATACTGCATAGCTCCCTTTGGTCTATAAAGCTGCTTATTTCATTTCTCAAAGCAAAAGCATTTAAAAAGTAAAGAAAAATTATTTTTAAATTTCAAAAATGTTGTTTAAGTGTCAAGAATATAGTTCTTGTCGAAAGCCAAATATTAATTGCATATTTATTGTTTGATTACAAAACTGATAAGCAATTTGTATTTCTCTAAGTGTAGTAAAAGTAACAACCTTGAGTAAAAACGGATATATATGTATAATTGTTTTAAAACGAGGGGGTTTCAGTGGCTTTTAATTGTCTTTTTAATACTAAGTTATGAATATTTCTGCATTTTATTTTATTTATCCTTTATTTTTTCTGTTTTACTCATGCAGCTTGTAATATTAATAATGAAGTTATATTTTAACCTGTTATTTTATTTCTCAATATCAACCTACAATTAACATCCAAGTCCTCGCAATATATTAGAAATACATAAATACATAATATAAATACATAAATACATAATATAAATACATAAATACATAATATAAATACATACATACATTCAGCAGTGGGCATTAAGCACATCTACATGGTTTTTGCCGAGCCGTGAACAGGAACGCATCTACAGTTCTGACGTACTTATTAGATAGTCGGGAGAGAGGGCAGGAACACATACACACTTTTTTTAACTACTGATTGGATAAACGCGGCAGTGCGCATGACCACGTACACACATTTAAGCCAGTTATTCCATAGTCAGGACAATGGGTAGGAGCACAGTCACACTTTTTTCAAACTGCTGATAGAATAGCCACAGCGGGCAAGAACACGTGCATACTTTCCTAAAGTGCTTATTAGATAGCCGCAGAAAGGGACAGGAACACAGAAAAACTTCTTAACCTACATATTAGACAGAAACACATACACACGTTCAACCTCCTTATTGGATAACTTCCTGGGCAATGGGCAGAAACATATATAAACTTTTTAACGTACTTAATGGATAACTGCGGAAGGGGACAGTAACAAACATACCCTTTTTAACTCACTTATTGGATAACCTAGATAGGAGACAGGAGTTTATACACACTTCTTAACCTGCTTATTAGATAACGACGACAGTGGGTAGGAACACATACACACTTTCTTAAACTGTAAATCTGATAGCCGCAAAAGGGGACAAGAATACAGATACACTTCTTAACCTATTTAGCAGATAGGCTCGACAGGGGACAGGAACACATGCACACATTTTAACCTACTTATTGGAAAGCCGCGGCAGTGGGCAGGAACACATATAACAATGACCAGTGTTGATCTCCAGGAAGTAACCGGGATTGCAATCGCTACAAAATCCTCCTGCGTCCTCTGTTGAGCAACTCTGTAATAAAAACATCTGATATCAATACGTAAGGCATTTTCTCTTTTATTAACAACAATTTAAATAGAAAATATAAAGCAAATATCAAAGTTTTGAAATATAAAGGAAATGTAAAGCTGCAACTGAAAAGTACTCTCTCTCTTTCTCTCTCCCTCTCTCTTCCCGCTCTAACTATTTCCCTCCCTCCCTCCCTCCCTCCCTCCCTCCCTCCCTCCCTCCCTCCCTCCCTCCCTCCCTCCCTCCCTCCCTCCCTCCCTCCCTCCCTCCCTCCCTCCCTCCCTCCCTCCCTCCCTCCCTCCCTCCCTCCCTCCCTCCCTCCCTCCCTCCCTCCCTCCCTCCCTCAACTAAAGGAAATGTAAAGCTGCATGTGAAAACCCTGTAACTGAAAAGTACTCTCTCTCTCTCTTTCTCTCTCCCTCTCTCTCTCCCGCTCTAACTATCTCCCTCCCTCCCTCCCTCCCTTCCTCAATGTTTGTCTTTAATATTTAATATTCATTAATGTTATTTTAAATTTGAAATAACAAATTTATCAATAATACTCGGCACTTACACTGTTATTTGTATCCGCCATTGTACTTTGCCAACAGCGTGCTGTTATCAGCATTAGAACACCTACTTCTGGTCTTATTCTGCACTTCATTTTTGCAAGTCCCAAAAAGAACATGGTCTCGTCTTATACTACCCTGTAAAAAGTTAATAATAGATAAATTTATTTCGAATAATTGCCGATTCAATCTTGTGCTTGTTGCATGTTCTTTTCGACACCTGTTTTTTTATTTTGTTTTTCTTGTGCGATTTAAATCATTTAGTTCTATAGAATACACTTTGTAAACCTTGTTTTTGTGCTGTGCTCAATTATTGGCGCCAGTCTGTTGCCATATATCAATCAAGCAAATAGTTTGATAAGCTGTTATATTAATAAACAAATACATAACTCATTTATTCAAAGAAAACCCCCGATAAACTATTCAATTAATCAAGGAAAAAATAGTCTATTTACTGGTAAAAAGTCGTTTAAATCAATGCCAATGTGTGTATTAAATGTTTCAAAGAATTTAACAAGTCAATCGTATTCTTGTGCAAAATGCCTACAGGGAAATTAATTTTACTAGCTGTAAGGTTGCTGTATATTTACTATTTTTTCAAACTCTTTATAAAAGTACGCATACGAATAATAGCGAAAAATAAAACAAAGCAATCAAAAGCTACTCAAAGCAACAAACACTAACATTAGATTTTATTTTCCCACTTTCCACTTTTAAATCACATAAAATATAATACATTAGAAACATTGTACCCATAATATAAGTGAATTTTTGAGAGACTGGATTTCTCACACCGTGCGCAATCAGAACGTGCAGAAAGTTGAAACACAGATTTTTTGTTTCATTGTCATTGATTTCAAATACAGTGGAAGATTTAGTTGAAATATTATTTATCTTCAGTTTCTGGTCCATTTCCAAATGCAAATGTGTTTTGGGGTTTGTTGTTCCTAAGACTGCCCGACTTTCCAAGTCGCTGTAGATCCCAAGAGCTGTAGATTCCATATCTATCAGCAAAAATCAATATCTATCAGCAAAAATCAATATCTATCAGCAAAAATCAATATCTATCAGCAAAGATCAGTATCTATGAGCAAAGATCGATATCTTTAATACTGATGTTGTTATTAAGCAAGATGTGAAGTATTATCTACATTACTTCGATTATATTCTACCAGTTGGTATGTTGTTAGGGAGGATCAGAAGTTAGGTATACATGTACTAAACAGAGAGGCATAGAGGCATACGTTCTAACCCATGAGCAATCCATTGATCTAGTAGTGCGGGTTAATCCTTCACCACTTAAGTTAAGGGGTTAGGTCGGTAAGCTTACCTGTTTATTTATCTGTTTGAAAATAAGAGTGTTATTAGCCTTCGCAGGGGGAGGTGAGAAATAGTTTTGGGCGTTGTCCGCCTGTAGTCTGTCTGTATGTCGCTCTTTTAGTTCGTCCATGCTTGGTTTATAGATGACGTATAACAGCGCATGCTGTTTTTGCTTTGACGCACTTCCAAGAAGACAATGGCCATCATCTTTAATTTGACTTTTTACTTCCGATTGGATGCTGAGATGAATTTTAAATGAATTTGACTGGATTAAGTTATATAGATCTGAAGCCAGTCATAGAGGGACCATGCTCATATACAGTACTTAGACAGATCATTCGTTTATTGCATAATGTATCTTATTTTAGACAAAAGGCCTGTTTACGGTGCTAAATTATCTTTTTCTTAAATTTCCTGCTAAACCATGTGTAAACATCTTGCACAGTTAAGGAAAAAATACTGGGTGCTATAAATTTTTAATACATAATATATAGCGGATTTTAAATAAAAACAGATCTCCTTAAAGCTGATTTTTTGCACTTATATTTATACACGGCATAAAGTTTAGGATCAAATTAAAAGTTTGTTATCAAGTGGCAACACAGAAATGTTATTTTAAAACAAAATATATTATCATCACTATGCTATAGAATTAGTCGATTTTTGTTTGCTGTGTAGTTTCATGACGTTTAAGCACGCTAAGAATTAAGGAGACCTACTTGTGGCCTCCCTAAATTTTCGATCTTCCTATTACTGGCTTTTTTTTAGCAAATATGGTCCCCGTATTGCTGGAGGTATATATATATATATATATATATATATATATATATATATATATATATATATATATATATATATATATATATATATATATATATATATATATATATATATATATATATAATGGTTATAGCTTTCCGTGCTTATATTGTCTCACATTCTTCAGGGAACAGGTACTTGCTTAGCATTTGAACTTTATTTGAATTCCTATATTTTAAATATTGATGTAACTGACAATGGTTAAGTCGAATTTTAATAGCAGGTTTAAAAAAGCATAATAAAGGCAAAATGTTTATTATCAGTTAGCTGCTTATGATAGAAATCTGCTGTACTTTTTTTATAATTTGTTGGCCCTCTACAAACGGATTCTATAATACTTTGAATACTGCTTAAAGTATTTCGTTACCTCATTAACAAGTAGACTGTTACATCAGCGCAAGTTAATATCAATGGTGGCAAATTTCACTCTAGTTTCAAGTAGTTTTCTCAGCATACTGATGACATTAATATTAATTTATTGTGACTAAAAGGATCAATGATTTCAATAATAATGTCAGTATTTGCTCAGAACATCATGAAATACATCGACATACGGCAATAAATATATTATGATGTCATAAATGTCTATAAAACCTTAAATCTGTTTGCTGTATATTCACTGTAGGGTTTAGTAGAATGGGTGGGCGTAATCACACTCATCGTTTCGACTGTAATTTTCTTGTTACTGCGTTGTACCATTTACATCGCCGTCATTATTATACAAAAGGTTTCCTGTAGATGAAAGCAACAAAGAAACAAAAAAAGCGATAGAAATTTATTAATTACTGCTTTTTGAAAAGTTATTTTCAGAGATGCTTTTATTGAGGAAGACAAATATGGCGGAGATTTTCAAGTGATTTGGTAGATTTACTAATAGCAGTAATTGCTCACATTGTGTGTAAAGGTTTACATTTTTATCTTACCATTTGTATTTTATCCTAACATAGTTTCAGTTTGTAGTTGGATAAAGAGTTGTATATCGGAGTTATATTCCGGATTTATATACCGAAGTTAAAACTGGAGTTATATACCGGAGTTAACTGACAAAACTCTTTTCGCTTTGCGTAACGGTTGCAACGCAACGCACAGACGACGTAACAGTGCAGGGGACTACCGCTAGGAGTATAAGAAAATATATTTTTGGCTCTATTTTGTCATGAATATGTGATTCAGTATGTTTGTGTTGCAGTAGCGATAGATAAAATCATACGCGTGTGTGATCTAGATTGAAAACCCCATTCATAGCCTCCAGCTTTGATATAACGCGCCTGAGAAGCTGGAACAAACAATGTGCAAGGCAAGGAGAGGGTTTAGGATCAGGGTTTGGGATCACTTCTTTATTTTATTTGCATTTCATAATTTTTGGTATGGATAGATTTTCTCATAAATTAGTAATGTGTGCACAGTAATCATTTGAAATTTTGTTGATTTATTGTTTTTTTCTCCTGTTACAGACATGACTTTATTTTAACTGAACATCATAATGATTGACAGCAGTTGATAAACGTACACTAGAATAGCCTTTTCTTTCCTTTTCTTTTCTATCTAATTTAAAACATCAGTGTCAATTAGTTTAAACAAAAAATGTAAAATGGTTCGCATTGGGCAATAGGTAAAATGTTTTGCTTGGTTATGACATAAAACACGAACAAAGTTTGAAGCACAAATTGAGAGCTAGCTAAAAATATTAAGCAAATATATATATGTTGAAGAAATATTGTTTCTTCTCTTCTTTCAGATTTACAGCTGTCACTTCAGAATTATTGTAGTTTCAATTAAATAAATCGCGCGATGATCTGTTAGAATAATCACCAATTGTGACAAGATAAAGGATAAGATAACATTCTAACATCAGTTCAATTATCTTATTTATGAACTTCACTTTCTTAAATCACCATGGTGCGTATTCAATTAACCACTTATTTTGTCATATTTACATCACTCCTGGGAATTTCATACGGAGTAACTAGAGACCCATTTGAGGTAATTGATTATCTTAAAAAGGAGTTTCCGGTGGCTCCATTCGGAAAACAATACTCTATCATGATTGTCGTCCCGCGTAATAAAGCAATTGTTAAAACAGAAGGAATGCATTATGTAGATGTTGGTGGCAGCCCTCCTGTTAGTATGCATAAAATTGGGGACCAGCTTGTTATTCGATCGGAGCTACAACAACTTGGCACGCGCAACGGGCAGCCATTTTTTAAACATGCAGAAGCTAGTATGTACGAAGCGGCAGGTTCTAGTGAAGACTTTCAAAAAATGGTCAAAAACGGAGCTGATGTTTACATCTATACTGTTAATTCGCCATGTCCAAAATGCGCTAGAATATCTGAGACATTCGCAAATAAATACCCCCAAGCTCAGATGTTTATGGCGTATGATCAAATGTGGATACCCCAGGGACAAACACAGGCTGTAGGACAAGCTCGACTTCAAACTACCACTGGTATTTTGGATAATATTGAGCATGGAAATTTCCACTGGGCAAAATCAAATGCCGCAGCCGCATTTTGGAATACACTGACGACGAAAATTGGAGATGCTAAAAGATTACTGAATAGAAATATTCAAGCCTGTATGTGATATATATTTATCTATTTCTTTCTCTCTCTCCCTCTCTGATTTTTTATCGTGTCAACGATTTGTACTTGTTCATAATATTATATTATCTTTTTTTAATTTTTCAATCTGCTTAAAGCTTTTGACTATGCCTTTATAGCTTGTACGATCAGATTTGTACTAATATTACCGACTTTATTCTGTTAAAATTTGCTACGCTGTAACAGATGATTTAGGATGTCAAATTTGGCTGCTTAGTAGGCAGATATCACATAATTTAGGAAGTTATATGTACCTGCTTAGAAAGTTGAATTCTAATGCTTTGCGGATAGATAACATATTGTTTAGGAAGCCAAATGTGCAATCTTTGCGGGCAGGTAACACATGATTTAGAAAGTTACATGTACTTGCTTGGCTCTCGGGTAATGCATGATTTGGCAAACAAGTAACATCTGATTTATTAAATTAGATGTGTCTCCTTGGCAAGACGGTATCATATAATCTAGAAAGTTTTATGACCCTGCTTATCGGGCAACTAACATATAACTTAGGTTGTTACATGCATCTGCTTTGTAAGTAGGTACATATGACTCAGGTTGTAGGCGGGTAACATGTGGTTTAGAAAGTCAGATGTGCCTGCTTTGTAAGCTTCATGGGAACACGTTTTTGGAAGAACATATTCAGTTGGAAATGAGATTCTGTACAAACGTCTGGTATCTTTCGAACACCTACAATATTTTATCCTGCCAATCTCACAATATCTTGCATACCGTTAGGCTGGCATTTTTGTTGGCGTATTGTTTTTTAGTGTGTATAATTGTTTATATATTGTTTATATATTATATGTTTTCATTATTTTTTGTCAGTTGAGACATCACTGGCTGGAGACATAGAGCAAGTGGGACAGCATCGTAAGTATTTTATCAGTTGAGACATCACTGGCTGGAAACATAGAGCAAGTGGGACAGCATCGTAAGTATTTCATCAGTTGAGACATCACTGGCTGGAGACATAGAGCAAGTGGGACAGCATTGTAAGTATTTTATCAGTTGAGACATCACTGGCTGGAGACATAGAGCAAGTGGGACAGCATCGTAGGTATTTTATCAGTTGAGACATCACTGGCTGGAGACATAGAGCAAGTGGGACAGCATCGTAAGTGTTTATCTGTTCTATATGGTCATGGGTTTTGGGGTTTACAAACAGTCTACGACGAAGTCTACGAATCTGAGGTTAGTCTAAGTTTAACAAAGGCAAAGAATACTTGCATTAAAAGTTATAATGTCAAAGTAATATAGAAGCAAATACTTAAAAATACCAACATATAGCGCATGGATAGAAAAAAAGTGATTATATGTTATGTGGTTTTTGTCGAGTTTATAGGAGGATTAATCGAGATAAGAAATAGCTTAGCAGAGATAACGACGGGGATTGGGAGAGTGCCAGCAAACGAGAAATCCCTCAGAGGCTTCAGGGCTTTACGTGATTATACAAATACACTGAAAGACATATCGCTGAAGAGGCAAACCATTGTAAAAGGTAAGAGTAATTATGGGTAACCATGGATAACTTTGGATGCAGCCATGGATACATTCTGGATGTTTACTACTACTGATAGTAAACAATGTATGTTGTGGGTTAGCAGGCTTGGTGGAGGTGCGTGTAACACATTTTAGGTGGCTTTAAATTTACAAACATCCTCGCTATAAGACATCTTTTACAATATTAAGGAATTCATTTTTGCAGATACCAAGATTAAACAGCACATGGACACACTTCAATCACGGATAGGAGAAGATCAGGACTTTTCTTTGACCAAAGAATCACTAAAGAATCTTCAAACATCACTGGAAAGCTTAGGTCAGACTTAAAATGTCTTTTAGATTTTTCCTGAAGCGTCATAAATTAATACTGGAGTGTCGTACTGATAATACAACGGATCCGAATTTGAATACGCCATGTATCAGCTTATGAGCGGTTTTATGTGAGCTATGTAACATTTGGAACAGAACATTGCCATTTTCTAGTAGCATGTTCGTCTAAGACGAGGTTTTACTGTATAGGTTAACTTTATAGCTGTCTTTTCTGAAGGTCATGAAGTATAATTAAGCATAATTAAGTACAATTCAGTATAATTAAGTACTTTATAGATAATGTGAATAAGGGGTGACGGTTAGCTCACTCAGTTAGGGCACCGGTCCAGTAATCCAAAGGTCCCTAGTTCGAAACCAGCTAGTGGTGGCAAACAGAGGATTGATTGACTTTCACTCCTATTTCCCCAATAAGCAAATGCAATGGGTTAGGTCACTTATCACAGATTGCACATTGCCCCTTTATTTAAAAGATAAAAAGAGAACTCCCCGCCTAAAAAGGAAACTACCCTCCCAACGTTAGTACTAATCTAGGCCATGCTTCAATAGATTTACCAAATATTAGAGCAATACTATGTTGTTGTAAGTATGTAGTACTATGTAGCACTAACAAGTACTATGTTGTTTCATCAAATTCCTGATGCCATATTTCTTTTAATTCTGGTCTCTTTCTTTTGATTATTTTACTCATATATTAACTAAAAGCTAAATCCATAAAAATAAACTTAACTGTCTGTCTAAATATACTCGATACGAGAAGACTTGAACCTCAAACATCATTAAAAGGTATCCTATATGAAAACATTTCTTGAAAGTGTCACTCCATTGGTAATACAGTTGTATGCTCTTTTAGGTGTTAAGATGGACATTATGACAAAATTAAAAGCCTTAATAGAAGTGGTACCGAGACGAAGAAATATAAATGTAGGGCGTACTGAAGCTCAGCTCAACGCTGTCAAACGCGCCACTGCGAACCTGCTCACAGACACCAAGCAGTGGCACGCAGATTACGAAGGTAAGTATCTTTGAATTCTAGCGTTAAGTTTTAATCTGTTTCAACCGCATAACGATTAGATAATCGTATGCGGAAATTACAGGAAAAAGTATGGCGTTACAACAATATTAGAGTTTTATAAACCTACAAGGAAATGAGAGAAAAAACGATTGTTAGAGCTCGTATATGTGCTTACTAAATTTGAAAAGGGGAATAATAAAATAAAATCAGAATATATATATATATATATATATATATATATATATATATATATATATATATATATATATATATATATATATATATATATATATATGTTACAGCGGATCTGTAGAATCAGCGAATCTGTAGATCCGCTGAAAATTTCAGCGAATCTGTAGATACGCTGGTTCGACCAGCGAATCTGTAGATCAGCTGAAAATTTTAGCGGATCTAACAGATCCGCTGATTTTGGGCCGAGAAAATTCTACAGATCCGCTGAAATGATTGACGAAGCTAAAGTACCGTTGATATTGAGTAGTATGGCCGAAATATACGGTATTAATGTGTAAACGGTGCTGCTTTTACTAATGCCATAACAGGTTACTTCGCAACCGCTTTATTAATACAAACATACAACCACATTATTAATACAAATAAGTAATTTATGACCTGTTTTGCATTAAAACTTATGATTTTTGGCGTTATAGTGTCCAACAAAAATAGATATAAAAGACTTTTATAAGCCACTGCTCCAATTGCAATTAAAGAACAGCTCAAGTGCTAACTTCTATCTGTGATTATTACTTAAAAGCCAAATTCACCCATGCAATCAATAACTCTTAATAACTCTTAGGAAACCCTTTCATCGATAATGGAACTCCAATTGCAATTAAGGAAGCTGGTCATAGAAGCACTAGTACTTGTGATCATGAATTGAAAGCAACATTTACTCTAAAATCAGCAACGCTGAAAAAAAATCATTCATCAATAATGAAGCTCCAATTGCAATTGAGGAGAGTTACATCTTGTTTGTACACGCTAGGCTAAAGTGACATCTCCAGTTACATTTTACCTTTGCTTTGAAACACTTACATCTGTTTGTTTGACGCCGTTTACTACCAGCACAATTGCGCTTCACAAACCCCTGTTCATCACACGTTGATTCAAACTGAACTGCTTGCCACGGTGGAAGATCTACATTTAATTTTACGTCGTTTTCAGTAATCAAGTTGAACGAGCACAGATCAAACTGATATAATCCAGAGAACCCGAAGCAGATCGAACTAAGTGTATTTATGTTTATTGCATTGTTAAATTGCAATTACTTTTCAGCAAATACCACTCCAGTAGAATCATATAATATGTACGACTGCTTTCTTATAAAAAGATCACAAGTTATGAAGCTTGCAATTTTAGTTCTATGACCTACGATCATGGAAAGTAACATGGAAGTGCAATTAATGTGCTTCAAATGGCATTTCAATGAAAACACTGTCTTTTATTATGGGCTATGATAATACTTAATATAAACAGTACTCGCTGATTCTACAGATCCGCTGTAACATATACATATATATATATATATATATATATATATATATATATATATATGGCTATGTACGCGACAATGTGTCAATAGATTGCAAAAAGTCATAAGAGTGGCAATAAGTCTGCAATACTTAAACTCGAATAATTCTTTACATATTTGATACAAATTTTGCATTTTCATATGTATCTGTTTTGCCTATATTATCATCAATCTATATTTAGTTCACTTTCCTTAGTTTACTTTTGTTACGGTTTATGTTGTTAAACATTAAAATCTATAATATTGACTTATTGAGAAAAATATATGCCAGTTTCAAGTTCTTATAAAACAATGAGCAAAACTTTGTGCTAGTAAAATTATTCAAGTCAGGGATTATGATAGTTATATAATATACTAGTACATATGTATTAACTTTCTTTTATACTTCACTTACCTTGAATATCTCATTCTATTCTAGACGAAATAATAAGTCGACACAGAAAGTATCGACTTATTGCATTGCATTTTTAAAAGCCGCAATATGTCCCCGAAATGTATCCATGTTGGTACCTGCATATATATAAGAGAAAACGACAATTCTTTGTAAAGGACCGATGTAACAATGTAACAATGAGCATCCAGTGCCAAGATCCTGCAATTGTATGATTTTATGTTGCTTTTTTAAAATGTTTGTTTACCTTTCATAGAAAGATCAGGGCTTAGAAGTAGCGATGAACCCGAAAAACCAGGCCAAAAACGTAAGAAAAACAGTTTAATTGTTTTAAATAATAAATCCCTACATCCTATCGGAAGACTAATTTGGCTTTTCACATTTGGCAAAACAAAAACAAACAAAAACCGTGCATAAACTAGTGTGTTTATTCAAACGATCATATAACAATCTAGTGGCTGATAGAGTTTGGTTAAGAAAGGGTGAAGCGGTTTAATTTAAAAACGCAGTCCAAAGTATCAAGTTTGCCATTCAAACTTTAAAACATCATGACTGATGTCATGTTACCCCGGCCCTAGTCTCCCTATTGGCTTCGAGTAAAAGAACGTTGTGAATTCAAGATTGCAACTCTAACTTTCAAAGCTCTGCACGGAATGGCACCGTCATACCTGTGTAACCTTATAACACCGTATACACCTTCCCGCACACTCCGCTCTGAGAACCTTTTCCTATTGACGTAACCTAAGTATAATTTAAAAAGATTTGGATACCGTGCTTTTACAGTTTCTGCTCCAACAGTATGGAACTCTCTGCCATTAGAAATAAGATGTGCAGAAAACTTTCAAAGATTCAAGAAATCTCTAAAGACACACCTTTTTAAGAAATCGCATGGCGAACATTTCGATGTACAGCGCTGGGATACTTCAGTGTGACCATGCGCTATATAAGAACTGTATATGATGATGATGATGTTGATATTGTTGTTGTTGATGATGATGATGATGATGATGATGATGAAGATGATGATGATGTTTAAAAATACAGTCTTTTTTTCTGTTAAAGCACTGGTTGATGCTGTAAACGGAGAAATGAATCAGAGGCTACGGAGTCGATGCAGTGCACGAAGACGAAAACGTGAAATAACCTGCTCATTACGAGCCATTGACATGGAAACAGCCACAATAATCGAGGATAAAATAACAGTGGATGCGTATTATGACGATGGTGACACTACTATAAAGCGGATCATTGAAATTAACATTGATGATATGCCGGCGTTACGTCAATTTCAGGAAAATTTGCAAGAAATGGATGAGAGACTTATTACAGAATCAGAACACACAACAACCACAGCAACTGGTCATGCACGTCTGAAAGCAGTGGGAACAACTACTGCTGCATTCGGAACGTTCATGGGAGTTGTAGCCACGATTAACGCTATTGATGACAACGAAGCCGGTGACGTCATAAAAGGATCAGTTATGACGACGTTCGGTGGTGTATCTCTTGTTGCGGGAAGTAAAGGTGCCAGAAGATTAGTAGGAAAATTAGCAGTGAAAGGATTAGGAAAAGCGGCTACTAAATCATTAGGCAAAGCACTTGGCAAAATGTTACCTATTGTAGGTATAGCATTTGATCTGTGGAGCATCTATGATGACGCAAAACAACTAAAGACAGCTATCGAAGAACACGATACAAAAATGATAATATTAAGTTCAATCCATTTGGGATTAGATGCAGTAAGTTTGGTGTTAAGTGCAGCTGGACCCGAGATGCTGCCATTTGATATCGCGTTGTCTGTTCTAACCATGGCTATAGATTCATTTTATCTCAGTGTGTGGGATGAACTTGAAAAAGCAGAAGATAAAGACTGGGATGGAAAGATTGTTGCTGTCTTGACTGGATTAGCTAAGGGCTATGTTAATTTTATAACTGGTGGATTTTTATTTCAAAAAGAACGCCATGATAAATTATTAGAGATCAATTATCAGTATGTGGATCGAATCCGTACGTTCAATGATCCAAGAAGCTTTTTCGGTATTCGGGTCGAAAACAATGAAAAGACGATTGATTTTACGAACGGTACTAATTCAATCTATGGTGGTCTTCTTAATTTTGAAATGTTCGATTCCGATTTATTTAACCTACGATTGGATGACGTTCTCCAAGTTGACGGTATAAGCTATGAAACAGTTTCTGGGCAATTCCATGAAGCAAATATCACAAACGTCGTTCTAGGCATAGGAGGGTCTGTTCATGCTGAAGTGATACACAGCAAGGTTAAGGTGTGGTTTGTCACTGTAGAAGAAGATGATCTTATTGCTAGTTTAACTGATGTAAAAGCGTCATACTTTGGTCGGTATTCAGGCAATAGCAGGGACAACCGTTTCTTTACTGTAAAAGGTGACGTGAGTGAGAATCAGAATGATAAGTGTCAAGAGAAGCTGCGAGATCCAACGAATGATTTCAGCGTGAGACTTGAGAGTTATAGATATATCATAAACGGAGGTGCTGGATCAGATACTTTTGTCATGCATCATCAGCAATCTCTTCTCAGGGGAGGAACTGGATCTGACGCTTACATTCTCCAATCATACACAAAATCTACTACAATTGAACTTCCCCACCCTTCCCCCCTCCCCTCCCCCCAAACTTTTCTATCGATGATATTCTTGATGTACTTCAAATCGGTGTTCCTTTTGAAGACATAGAATGCACCACTGATCAACTTAACCTTATGGTACGATATTGTGGTACACGAACAATTATCCTGAAAGACTATTATAATGAACCAATCTACTACAACCAACACATGCGTTTTATCAGCTCCGATGGTATTGAATTCACACCTGTGAGGAACACAAGTGAATGTCAAATATTATCAATCGATAAAACACGGCTAGATCACGGCATTACTATTGATCTCAATGCTGACGAATATGCTGCAGTAGAAACAGTGAGTGGAACCCCTTTCAATGATATAATTATTGGAAATAAGCGTGACAACATATTTCTAGGAGGAGATGGTTCTGATGAATTGACTGGGGGACCCGGTGCTGACCGGTACATGGTATACCACGGAAGCGGATGTGACGTCATTGACATCCACACTGATAACAATTCTACTGATATTGTTATATTTGAAGCAAGCTATGGAAACATTCAATTGATAATGCTAGATTTTAATTTAAAAGTGTATGACGCCAGCGACGAATACAAAACATGTTTTGAGATTAAAGACTGGAATGAAGAAAGCATAGATCTACTTATTATTTCTGCCACACAAAGTAATGGAAAGGCATCCTCCAGTCTCACTTTTAAAGTAAGAAAAAATATCAATACTGGATATTGGGATAAGTTTCCTATTGTTTATGATTTTAGTAACTCAGAGGAAGGTGTAGACAGTGATTTAAATTTAAACGGTTTGAACAAAGTTATCACTGTTAAAGATACCAATTTTAATGATAAGATTAAGGGAAATGAGCAAGCTAACTTCATGAGCTGTTCAGGAGGAGATGATCACTTGTCGGGACAAGAAAACAGTGACTCATACGTCATAAGGCAATCCTGCGATTCCGTTGTCATTGACAACTACGATATGAGTAAAGCCGAGGATATATTGTTTCTTGATTATCTGTTTGACAGTGTAAAGGCATCACAGGAGGGTGACGACCTTGAAATTTACGTCAACGACACACTCCCAGCTCTAGTTGTTTTAGAAGGCTGGTTCATATCAGATGAATACCAACACTTAAAAGTTCATACGATAGATGGAATACTTTCAAAGCTACCCAATGATAGCCCTGTGCAAGAGAAAATGATACCGATTGAAATTATGAGAAAACAATGTAAAAATGCAGCACACGAGACAAATAAAGGCTGTGAAGACTGCCCTAGCGGATTTCGTATTTATGACTTATCTCAAGACCCATGGAAGCACGTAGAAACATTCAGATCTAAATCTAAAGTATGCAATTATAACATAGAAGGGAACTCGTTAAACAACTACATAGACCCAGGCAAAGGGCATAGGCATGGTTATCAAGACATGACAGGACGAAATGGCTCCGATCTGTATGTCATTGATTCTGGATATGGAATATATAACCGAATCAATAACTTTGCAAGTGATCTCAAAATGGACAGCATTAAACTTGGATTTGAGTTCAATTTGTTAAGGATTTTTACAACAGAAGGATCAAATCTCCTTTTACGTTCTGATGCTCTTTATCCAGATGGTGTTACTGTGTTGAATTTTTTGGATGGTGAAGAATATCAGCATCTAAATATACATACCTCAGATGGGGTTATATGTAGGTTAACACCTGATTTTCCTTACATTCATATTTTAATGGTAGATTATTCCAAGAACAGTGAGGATGTTCTTATTGAGGACTTAGATAAGTTATCTGATTCGGAATTCATCAAAGGAGCAATAAATTATGAAAATGATATTCAAGGCTCAAACAACACAACTAATATAAATGCAGGTCACAAAGATGACATAATATATGCAGGTAACGCTGGTGTAGAAATAAATAGTTATGGAGGAGATGATGTCATATCTGGTGGTACGCAATCGGATCACATCTACTGCGGAGATGGGAATGACTTAGTCTATGCTGGCGATGGCGATGATCGAATCTATGGAGGTGATGGAGCAGATTACATAGATGGCGGACCAGGTAGCGACAGTGTGGAGTTCGCTGGTGATGGATTCTATCAGCATGGAGTTTATGTCAATCTGCAAACAGGAGAAGGGCGATTCGCAGACGCAGAAGGAGACGTCTATGTAAATATAGAGAATATATATGGTAGTACATACGATGATGAACTCGTTGGTAGCTCTAACAACAACATCATCTATGGCTCTTCTGGTGATGATGTCATACAGGAAATGAGCCATGGCTGGGATACCCTGATTGGTGGGAAAGGTTCCGATATCTATAACATAAGTATACAACATGGCAACAAAGATATCAAAGCTGTCCTAGATCCTAGCGACTCGTCATTGACTGATCTTGATACAGTATACTTAGTTGATACACACCCAGATGATGTTTGTGTTTACCTAGAAAAAACCAACTTAGTCATAGTTGATACTAAGAGTTTGTTCACTCTTGTCGTACATGATTGGACAATCGAAGCAAGTCTCTATGAAATATACATCATGGGCACACTATTCTCAACTGATAATTTTAACTTATTACCAAACTTTATTGACGTGGTAAATGAATTACAAGATGCTTCTATTTCTGTAGTACAACTAAATTCTACGCTAGCTACTGTGGAAGTATTTCTTAATAAAACAGATACCATAATTCATAATGACATTCACATGAGACTAAAAATAGAAAAAGATCCGACAAATTCTTATCATATCAGAAATTATCCTTTCCCCGAACACAACTGTGACAACATACGTGAGTAGCAGAGAAACGTGTGAGATGCAAGAATGTTGCTACTCAATAACAGAACATTATAGATTCAATGAAACCTCTTGTTATCGCTCAGCACATAGGAGAATGAGTGTTGACGGCTTACATAATGGCGAAACGTATACCTTTAGAATAGCTTTCGAAATGTGTTCGATAAAATATGATGTGTGGTCATTACCCGAAGTCACGTTTATTAATCCACCGAATAACCCGCCCTCCATACGGAATGTCGTCACAGAGGAATGGACGGAAGTTATATGGCAGAGACCTGATAATGAAACGGACGCAAACGTGCAGTTTTATCAATACAATGTTTACCTATATGACCATACGGGGTTATTCATCAGAACTGACCAAAATGTGACCTTTGAAACCTTACACAATGGACATTTGCTGTATGTATTGAACGATATTGAACAAGACCGCCATTATAAAGTAACGGTTCGTTCTGTTTACGAAGGTCAAGAAGGTGATGCTGATTCACTTGTAATTGACTTTTACACAAATGTACATTGCAACGTTACACATATCCCACGAAATGGATACGTCGTAAATGTCACGGCCGATAAAGTCACATTTGGTTGCCTCGACAACTACTTCATGGATACCAGTGTGTATCTAGAAACAGGATATTACACAACAACGTGTGGTGATGATCCTCCTCCTTGTATACCAAACCATTGTAATGTTATTTCTGTACAAGAGAATAGACTAGTGACAATGTCCGCTAGTAACCGCTCAGCTGAAATTAATTGTATATTTGGATTTGAATTCGATGTCTCTGAGATCAATATTGTGCGGATGACCACACAATGTCAACATGGCAAATGGATGCCGCATCCTAATCTATGTCGACAAATATCATCATGTGAAGAACCAACTCTTGCCAATGCTTTCGTCAAGCTCAATGGCATAAATAGACAACTTAGAGAAGGAGCAATGGCTGAATTTGAATGTTATCCGGGCTTTAAAATGGAAGGTAATCCGGAAGTAATCTGTAGTAATAGTGCTTGGGGTATATTACCTGTATGTACTATACTTCAGTGCTTGAACCCAGTCGCTTTGATTTCCAATACAGGAAGAATTGAGTATATAAACGGAAATGAAGTACTTAGTGATTATACTATGGTCCATGGTGATATAGTGAGGCTCGTATGCAGTATGGGCTATTTTCAAATACACACTTATAACAGTTATTTATCAGGACTACAAGGCAAGTCTTTTGAACAAATAATGCAAGAATTAAAAGCATTAAGTGTTTTGGAGTGTGATTCAGGTACTTGGAATCCACGATTTGAGGCTAATTCGTGCTCACCATTGATTACTGAAAGCAGTTCCACGATAGAAATTGATGCAACCAGAATTTCTATTGATTTTGCTATTGAGGGTATCACACCTGATGTCATAGCCTTCTGGGGTCAAAACTATTGTAATACTCATGAAGGTAGCTACACCAATTACCTAGGCAACACAATATTTTGTTCTCATGAGAAAAGATTACATGATGGTCCAGATGAGTATCAGGGATATCTACAAATAGGTGTCAATGGTAACTTGGATACGGTCTGCGTCAGTACCGAAAATGGAGCCAGATTTGTTTGCAATGCTTTTGGTTTCTCAATGTACACAAGCAGGCTTATCGCACAAGAACATCAAGAAGACGCCGATAAGATAATGTCATGTGACGATAATCTCCAATGTGTGATCGAACCGCTGCCATCTGTGCAGCCTTGTCACGTCATGGTGAGATGTCGACAGAGGTGTGACGGTGTCACGGACGTCACACATGGCAATGGATGCAGTACGCCGATGCTAGAAGGAGAAACATGCTACCAGAATTGCAACTATGCCGGAACATCAGGTTAGCCTCGCGCCTTCAAACTTGTATTATTTTACCTTTACTTTACCTTTATTTTACCTTTACTTTACCTGTATTTTTTTCTTTGTTGATTGTTGCACATTCACTGTTTCAAATTAGATGTATATTTTTCGCATTTGTTTAATTTTAAGCTAATTTATTTTACATTTTGTGTTATTTCAATGTTACAAATTTTGTCAGTCACATATAATAGTTTAGATACTATAAGCAATCAAGAAAGCAAAGAAAAAAGGTATCAGTAAAAAGTGTTACTTTAATCTGTTGAAGTAAGTAGCCAGGGTATTTCTACAATTTTGTACAAAGCACAACGATGAAGGTATTAATTGCAAATAAACAGCAAATATATAAATAATTTTGCATTGTCGAATTTATATATATATATATATATATATATATATATATATATATATATATATATATATATATATATATATATATATAATATATATGCTGGATTAGTTGTTTGTTTAAGGTCAGATGTTATGATTAGCTTAACTGTCAAGAATCTTTTGTTTTCTTTAAGTCATTTGTGTGACTTAATAAATTCAAAAATTACAATTAAATATTAATGTTAAATGAAATGATATATTAAATTTAAAATTAAAATTAAAAATTGAATATAGGATGGCGTACTTGTAATCGGGACGGAGCAGTTCCAAGCCTTGGTCTTTCATGCTATACTGGTAGGTTTCGCTGAAATTTTAACTAATTTTCACTAAATATTAAGCATGAGCACACTCCCGTTTTTCTTAATTATCTCGCTAGTACCCAATCAATGCGCGAATTAAAACGGGTCAAAGTTGAAATTCCCCCAAGTAACCATGACAACTGCGATAATTGTGTAGATACATATATATATATATATATATATATATATATATATATATATATATATATATATATATATATATATATATATATATATATATATATATATATATATATATATAGTATTTTGCAATGTCCTGACTTTATGCAGGAAATGCAACTGACATTCGCACACTGTGGCGCTAAGGACCAAGTGACAGACAAATGAACAAATAAAAAAAATCCGGATAATAAATGGATTTGGATAGTATTTCGCAATGTATTGACATAGAGAGATACGCACTAGCAACATATTTCCCTGCTTATCACAGCAGACTGCACCTGATGTTGATCATTTAGCATAGTATTTTGATAAATGACAGCTAGAAAGTGCTAAATCTGAGACAAGAATGAGAAAGAAATAAATCACATTTGTCCTTTAATTTAGCTACCCGAAATACAAGTCACAACATGTGAAAGAGAAAAAAAGCACAAAGCATTCTTTACTTTTCCGTTTTAAACCAGGTCCCACCCGGCTCACAACTACAACCTCCCTCAACGACATTCAAAAGTTAACAAAAAAGCATTTATTAACTTTCTTTCTTCCCAGATACCAATAATCATTACTCCCTCAAACCACCCCCTTCTCTCGGCCTCAACTTCCCCTCATATAAAACAAAAATAAAAAATGGAAATAAAAATTATAAATGTAATCAATAAAAGAGAACAAAGCTTTCATTCCTCATCCGTTTTCTAGATCCCTGCTCTGGCAACCCATGTGGAGATGATATCTGTCACAGAAGCGGGCCAAATCATCACTGTGAAGAGAGATGTGGTAATGTTTTCTCTCTTTTATTATGCTTTATCTATCTGTCTTGAGTACCTTCACACTATAGTATTACAATGCTGGGTCATTTACATATAAAAATATAAAAACATTTCTAAAATATTTCATATTTTCTTCCACTGTGAGAATTGAATTTCTTAATGTTGTAATATACCCCTTATACCAGTAATAACCCTTACTCATTATAACTATTTTTATTACAGTTATTTCTAATACTTATTGTCTCAGTGTTAAACTTATCCACTAACGTCTTGACTTAATATGAATAAAAGTTTTGCATAATTTGATGCATAAATGTATTATAATTAATTGTTTTTTTGTGTTTCAATGATATATATATAGCGTGTGTATGTTACATGCACAGCGTTTATAGAAGGTGAAGGTTTAAACTGTAGGCGTGATGAACTGACTTGCTACTGATATAGTAATGACTAGTATTTTACAGCCGGTATAAACACTGAAAAAATCACATTAATCGTAATTTATCAAGTCTCATTTTTAGACTGGTGGGAATTTTGGTGTTGAAGAGAAAAATGGAATTCACAGGACGCGTATCTGCAAAGCTGTTTGAGGATTTTGATGGATGTAACTGATACCTTTAAGAAGACACTTCGTTTTGTTATTTATTTATGTGTTAAAGGAAACACGGGCGGGTAATTTAATTTAACGAAATTTGTGTATATTGTTAAAATTAGTGTAGAAGACAGTTAACTATTTTACTCAAAAAACTTAATTCAGAAATACAAGGAAAATAACGAAAGAAAATAGTGGTTAACAAATCGATATGATAATCACTTTTCTGAGAAGATATTTATGTGTATTACATTGTGATAAAATATTGTTGACGATTCTCAATTATTCGCTGAAATATTAGTTCGGTTGGTTAAAAGGACAAATTGTTGGTGGCTTTGCCCCCGTGTTTGTATGTTAGTAAAAAGATAAATCTGAATCCTGCCTATTTCTTGGACGAGAGCTACTGAATATTCATAGGTATAATAAGATGTAGTATATTTACATGTGGAACTGGCTGGTTGATACGTTGGCCAACCAACATGCATGTGGACTGTTGTATGATGTATTTCTGAGGGGGAAAGAAAGCGGTGAATAAACTCAACCATTGTTTTATTTTTGCACTTATGTTGTAAGTAATTTTAATTTACAATCTGCAAATCCTAGTACCTCCCTGTAAAACTATTGCAGATGCTATAAGTACATAAAACAGCTTCTAAGTAGCATAATGAGTTGTGATGGAAGGACTAATGTGCATTTGTTCAGTTAGATATCTAACTCACAGTATTTAGGAATAAAGACTGGCTCAATGTCAATACCACACAGGTGAACAGAATTCCCGAATTGACAAATCTCTACACCTTTTCTTTAATTTTTTCAATATAAATAAATGCTTGAATAGAACCTTTTACCGTAACTACTATGTTGTGACTTTTTCGATACCGGAATAACGGTGCACACTGCTCTTTTTATCTACTGGGTACCAATCAAATTACTACTGTTTTCTTTGTATGCATACTGGGGATCATGAAATAAACGCCTACACTGGGGACACTAACTGATTGGCAGTCTCTGTTTCTAAAAGTGGAATCTGCTTAATAGGGAGGTTTACACACCGAGGTGGTGAATTCAGGGCGGAGGAGGCTGGTCAACGTGACAAAATAAACATTACTATGCTCTATATTTATATTATATGAATAATATATTAAAGTCAATAACAATAACTTCCAAACACTTTTTTCCAATCACTTGCTATGATCATTTAAATAGTTTCACTTTCTTTAAATTCTGATTGCTATACCGCTTGTTGGACTGACTGCCAGAGTATTCACAAAGATTTAAGACCGTTAGACTTCTTGTCAGACCGATTGTTTGGCTTTTTATCGGACTAATTTCGGACTGATTGTCAGATTGTTTGTTATACTGATTGCTGGACTGAGTGTAGTACCTCGTTGAGAGGAAATTGTTTAGCCGCTGTCTGAAGTTGCCATGCAACTTCTTCTACCTACTTACCAATGTCCCCCACTCCCTAATCCGAAGTCTTACACCGACAATCTATCATTCAAAACACTAATGCATTTTTGTCTTCAGATAAACATTAATTGTAACAGCAGGCAAAAGATATTGCGTTACAGAAAGCATAAACTAACATCTAAGGCAGTACATACATTTCTTGTTAAACTGTCCCTTCAGAACCTTGATCAATGCCCTGTTAAGCTGTTCAGCTGTTCAGAACCTTGATCAATTTCATATATAGTATAGTGTAATTAAACTACACAAAACAAAAAGCCGGAACCTTAAAAACATATTCTCATAAAATACGCTCTATTCTCATAAAATACGATCTTCGCTCATAAAATACGCTCTCATCTCCTAAAATACGCTTTATTCTTAAAAAATAAAAACTTTACTGATAAAATATATTCTATTCTCATAAAATACACGCTATTCCATAAAATACACACTATTCTCATAAAATACACATATTCTCATAAAATGTACACTCTTCTCATAAAATAAACATTCTTCTAATAAATTACACACTTTTCTCATAAAGTACATTCTGTTCTCAGTATGTACCATTTGTACCACAAATTGTACTATAAACATAATAAACATGACTCTCCCCTTCTGAGTAATTCATTTCCTAAAATAGTGCTGGTCTTCAAATTTACAAAATAGAGACAATTCTTTGACCCGTCTGCTTTCTAATAATCTAAGGATATTTATCTATAGGTTTTAGTGTGTACCTTGACTAATATCGAGAATTACACCAGAACAATGAGATGCTTTCCCTATGTCTTACTACTGACATTTGTTCTCCCAGTGCCGTCTATTTGGTAAGTAGCGTAGTTTCGTGTAGATTACTGATGCTGCTGTTTGCTGATTACTGTTTATTGATGCTACTGTTTACTGATTACTGTTTGCTGATGCTACTTTTACTAATAATACAAAATAACAGAAACTGCTTTATCATTGCAAACTGCATGTAATAAAACAAATTAACATATTATATTATATTTCTATGGCAGACACAGGTTTTGATCAAGGGGATTGGTGGAAGGGGTTCAATTTTTTAATCACAATAAGTAGCGAGTTTACCAGCACACCTTTTGAAGACACAAAGTTTAACAGTCATTTTTTTTAATTTGGGTGTTCGGGGTGTTGCCACATCTGAAAACATTTCCCTGCTCTGTTACTGTATTTATAAATCTTAAATTTATGATTTATAGATTTATCAAACTTGTCACTGAAATTGCAGCATTCTGGCTGGAATGACACGTCACAAAACGCATACGCGTATGCATAAAGCTAAACATCTCTAAGCTGCACAATAATTGTTCAGGCGTTTTACAAAAGGAGAACTAAATATTACTTAAGAACTTGGCTTCAAGTCCACAACTTATTAACAGTTGGAAAGACAAAGTTTTGCGAAGAGTTATATGCTTTGGCATTAGGGCACCCGTGAGATTTTCATCGTTTCTTTCTTTATAGTCGGCCGTCAGATTGCCCGTTATTTTGCCATCACAACTAGTCAGAAACTATTGTTCCCGTGGGACGCCAAACTTTCGCAATATATAGAACTTGATGTAAGCTGGTTTTATTAATATTTTTATTTATTATTAAGGTTGTTTGCTGAAGCCTGCTGTAAACAAAGTGGAGGCTTTGGCGCATTGCTAAAAATAAGAACATGTGCGTGCATACAATATAGCTCGAGATCAGTTGAATTTGTGTGCAGATGAGCACGATAAAAAATCAATAGACTTTAAATTTAATAGCGTGCATATCTGTGTGCATCATTTCAATGCATCATTAAAATATTATATATATAAATCATTAATCGTCATAAAGTTTTCGATATAGTTTTTAGATGCTACTCATCGAATTTCAAGTTTTAACGGCCAAAATGTAAAACGAAACTTCGGAAGTCTTTAAAAAAACCACACGCTCGAGAGCGGTTGGATAGAGGGGTAGGGGCTCTGCCAGGCATGTAAAATGCACGCATATATGCAGGTAAGTTTTTAAGCAGGATACATGGTTATGAAAAATGAATTATCCTTTTAGAACCTGATCGCACCAAAAAGTTTTTTAATTTTAATTTGGGCCAAGTCTTTACCGATTTGACTTTCGTCAAATCGTCCTCCTCGTTTAGATATATCAGCTGCTCTGGTAACTCTGGTATTTATTGCAATGAACGCATATTAATTGCGATATACTGCTGAATATATAAGGCGATGTATAGGTATACAGATATGCGTCTATTTCTACGATATCACCAATTGGATTTGAAAGCAAATAATTTTTTGCTGGGTACCAACGTCACAAACTAGACCCGATATTAGTTTGCCCCCGTTACGCCATTTGAATCCGCATATATGATTTAAAACATCATTAAATAGAAGCACAATGAAGAAACAATAAACCCGGTGAAGGAAGCATTCATTACCATAAGGTTACCTGGGGTGTCCATAAACCGGCTATTATGGGTGTCCATAAACCGGGAGGGGGAGGCACTCACGTACAAACTAGTTATCTTGCGTGCCAATAAACCGGTGGGCACTCACGCACCAACTGGTTACCATGGGGCATAACGTGGGGGCATTTATGTACCAATTGGTTATCACGCGTGTCCGCGACTTTTTAAAACGACTCCTAAAATAGTGCTTACTTGAAATAATCCCCCTTTTAACCAAACGTGGCGTAGAGTTCCGAAAGAACTCACCCTCTGTGGGAAACGCGGAATACTAATCTCAAAATCATCCATTTTTTAGGATGATTAGCACTCGGCGTGGCTTCAAAATATGACACCGTGCAACTGGCTCTCGGCGCGTCCCCCTCCTCCCTGTTTTCCAAAAAAAAGAATAATGTAGCTCAAATAAAATAACAGCGTCCTCCCTCAAAATGTTCTTGTGTAATTAAAATGCCACTTCTCAATCGGCGCCTTGTTGCTCTGAGTAAACTAGTTTCCGGAAAACAACGTGGCTCAATCAAAATGACAGCGTCCTCCATCAAAATGTTCTCGTTTTAGTCAAAGTGACCCCTTTTCCTGTCACGACGAGGACTATCGAGACGACAATGACGTCACCCTTATTGATCATGGGAAAAAACTGCCTGTATGCTTACCATCCTCATTTCCTGTTGATGCGAGAACAATTAATGTAGCTATTGATTAATTAAGTTCTTTCATTTATTGATTGATTATTTTATTATCTTTCAATATCAATTGGTACAATAAGTTAGCTTTTATTATATTTATAGACAGGTTAATGTATTCATTTATATTAATTTGTAACAAATATAGCTGTTTGATTTAACATAAGGGAGGAGCATAGGGGAGGGGGAGGGGTGAAAAGGGGTAAAATTCTGGAACTCCTACTGCCTATTTCCGTTTTCGTCTTGACTCTCTCCATCTGTGAAGTGCGTTGGATATGAAAAAATCCGCCAGCTCAATCACCGTCATCGCACTCGCACCAATAAGTAGCCCTGAATTTCCTCCAATCTCACCTTGGGAAAGAAAGAATGGATAGTTTTGTTATATATGTTATGTTTTACGTCTTATATTATCACTTACTATCCCCTTCACGACGTATAGCCTCACTATACTGGCTACAACTTTTGGCATTTAGAATGTTTATTTAGAATTTTAGAATGGCGTTTAGAATGTTTATTTAGAATGTTTAACCTATGGCGGTAGATTTGTAAAAAAAAACATTTCATCGAGATCGCGCTCCAACATTTATTCTTGTTCACTATTGTATTTATGTGCCATTAATAGAAGATATAATATTTAATTCTTTCGCGGACCACTTCTTATGTTATCCAAGTCACTTTGAAATTCTGCACGTGGTTTTTTTATTCAACAGAACAAATTAAATTGAATAAATTAAATTTATCGCGCCCTATTATTAACTTTTCGCGTTCCAAAATTAAGACTTTACATTGGAACGCATGTTACATACCAGAACTAATCAGAGAAGGTTTTGCAAACTGGTGATAAAACGCTTGATCAGATCAAAGTTCTTTAAAAATGCAAAACTTTTAATTATGCTGCGCGAAAAAATTATGGCGAAATTAGAGAGCGCGAAATAAATAGTCAAATAATACATGAAATGTAAATGTTGCGCGACTAAAGAAATTGACTCGAGACCATTCAAATGAACGCGAGAAAACAAAACAAAACAAAATATACAACATATACGTTTTGATTTTTTGTACAAATATACGCCATATTTAACCTGATTCGTATTCGGAGCGTTCAGTTCTGGATTTCGCTGCAGACGTTTAACACAGTTCATATTTTTTGGATCTTTCCGACACAGGTATCGTTTCTGCTTTTTCAAGTTTCATAATCTATCATAAACTTTTAAAATTTGTAATATATTATTCTGTGTGTTCTATAGCCACCTTGTGAATGTGTTTTTCTCTACCATATCTTTATCCGTATACTGTCAACTGAACGCAAAAATAAAAAGGACTACCGGAAGTGGGTAAATATAAATATAAAAATGGCTGCCAGAAGTGGGTAAATATAAACTTTTAGATATTTTATTTCGAAACTTGCAACCGTTAAGGTTGAATTACGTTGGGAGATACAGAGTAAATATGCGACGACTATTGTGATCAGTTATCAAATATTTCAAAATTTCTGTTGTTATCTATTGTTGTTAGTTGTTTGGTATTCATTATTTTTAGGCGTAAGAATTTCGCGACGTCTTTCCTATCAAAATTTCTATGGGCTAAAATATAAAGTCACTGAAAGTTGAACAGCGAGAAGGGGATGAAAGAATTTTTGTATGGTCTTGTGTTATATTTGGGATTGGGTATGGTTTGACTGTCGTCAATGCAGGTACTGCGTATTCCAGCTGAAATCTTACAACGGCTTTGTAGAAATTGAGTAGGTCGTCTTTGTCTGTCCCTGACAAGATATGTAGTCTCCAATTTTAACTTGTTGCATTCTGGTGGGTAGAAAAGATGCTAACCACTTTAGAACTGTTTGTGGTGTTTTCATAGCTTCCATCTTTTGCAGCAATGTGTTGTGGTTGATCCTATCGAATGCTTTAGCGTAGTCGAGAAAGATTATTCTGACCTCGTTTCCTTCATCTGAAGCCTTGCACCAATCGTGTAACATCTCAACCAGCATATGTGTAGTAGATACACCTTTTTATTGCCAAACTGAAGATCGTTTGCTTCCTCTTGCTTTATCGATGTGTGGTAAGTTTTGATAACAATTCGTTCAGGTTCCTTTGCTAATAGTGAAATTAGTGATGTTGAGCGTATGTCGAATTCTATTGATTTGGGGGCTTGGAGTAACTCTTGCCAGTTTCCACTTTTCAGACACGTACCTTCGCGGATAGAGCTGTTGAAGATAGCCGTTTGGAAAGGATGGGTGACAGATCCCGGAGCATCCATGCTTCAATGTTGTCAGGTCCTGGGGCTTTTCTTAGCTTGATATTCATCATTAGATTTTGAACTTCCTCAACTGATACCAGATGTTCGTCAGGTACTGCGGAATCCTTGAGGCTGGATAGTGAAGAAAGTGTTGATTTGGTTCATTAACGTTAATAGGTTTCCTTCCGAGTTTTCGTTTGCTAGACTCTGAAAAAAATTTGTTTGCTCATACTTTTTGAGTCCAGTTACTTCTTTAATTCGTCTTCACCGCTGTTTCGAGTCACTCTCCCGGAGACTTCGGATATTGGTGGCAAAGAAGGATTTTCGTAGGTTTTTATTTGCCCGGTAAATAATGTTTCTGATCTTTCTATACTGTGTATTTTCGCCCTTTGTCCTAAGTTGTCCTCTTCGCCTTATTAGGGACTTAAATTCTGGTGTTATCCATGGTTTACCTCTTTCATGGCGCTTGGTTTGTTTAACTGGAAAATGCACATTGATCAGATGTGTCATTTTTGCATCAAAAGTTTCGAACTGTTTTTTACATGTCGCTTTGTAGTACACCTCTCTCCATTCCGTGTTATTCAGGGAGTGAACGAACAGGTTTCTTTCGTTTTTACCATTGACTCGTCTGATCTTTCTTAAGATAACGTTTGGTTCGTGATGGTATTCATGCATTGGTTTTATCAGAATCGCTCTCTGTTCGGACTTTCCCAGGTGTGGTAGAATTGTCGGTTCTGTGTAGTATTTGGCCATGCACTTATCGAGAATGGCTTCTTCTCGGGTTGGCTTATTGACAATTTGCTTTAGCAGGAAATGCGTTTTCAGGTGCCATTCTGGGAGTTTGTTGAAGTCACCTATAACCATGATTCCATGTAATGGATGTTTACAGAGAATATAGCCAATTCCCTTTGACAGGTGTTCATTCAAAGGTCTAAGGTTTGCTTGTGGTGGGTGGTAGATGTCAACGCAACGATGGCTATGCAAAATATGGTTTTTGGCAATTTGGTGGGTTTTATGATTATCCATATTGTTTCGAAATCATTGCTTTCACACTAGGTCCAATGCCTAAAATTTACTTTTGATTCTAAGTACATACAGATTCCACCCCTCTTTTGCAAATTCCATCTTTTCGTATTTGTTGATATCCTGGTATGATGGATAAATTGTTTTGGATCTCGTCGCTTAATCATGTTTCGGTAATAACGGCTATGGGGATCTTTCGTTGTTTTATTTCACATGAAAGCTCTTCCATTTTGTTGAGTGAGCGGGAGTTTGTACAAAAGAAGTTATATATAATCTTGACGTTTTCTTTGTTCTTCTTCTGCTTCTGTCATTTGTGCTGGTAGTTGGTTGTCAGTAGATCCGAATAGTTTCGTCAGCCTGTGCCGTTTATTGAATGATTTGCCCTCTTCGTATGATGACATGCTCGCCATTGTTCTTCTCCTTCTTAGCTCTTCGACTAACATTGTATCATCTTGGCGTTCTTGGGCGTGAGATCGGGAGCAATAAAAGTATTTTTAAATATCGTTGATTGTTTGAGGTTTTTAGCTACAGGCATGATGCTCCTCTTCAATGCTTGGCCGGTAACTGTTATGAGGAGTGGTCGTGGTTTTTCTGTTACTTGAGCTGTTGCAGGACCAAGTCATATGTTTTACGTCTGTTTCCTTGTTGCGGAGTTCCTTAAACATTTCCCTTAGCTGCGATGGTGTGTGACCATTTTCCGACAAACCGTATATTGTAAGGTTGTTTTTGTATTCTTGTAAGGTATTTAGTTTTCCTTTGGTTTGTTGTTGTTCATTATTGTTAAACTCTTCAGGGTTTAACTCTCCGTACCCCACAAAGAACCATTTTTCACACATTTCACAAGCTTTGACATTGTCGACAAATCTTTACACGTCATACACATACAAGGTTTTTCTCATTCTTTCCCGTTTTTCGGTGTGCAGTGTGGATGTTTTTCAATATTTCTAGACAAGTCTTCTTCAAGGGTCCTTTTTTCTATCGTACTTGTCTTGTAACATTCCTTACATTCTCTTCTATCACTGTTTCTTACATCCATGTTATTTTTCTTTTTCTTACATATTTCACAAACTGTTTTCGTCGGCATGATGTTTTCAGTTGATGAAGAAATTCTTGTTTCCGGGTCGTTGCTAGACAGCTCCTGACACGTTGGATTATAAAGACTCGATTTTGGTTGTTTACACAACTTGCTTTCGGTCAAAGAAGCTCGATCAAAGTCTTTGTTTATTTACATGATAGTTTTTATGTTTTTCAGATAGGTACGAGTATTTGTGTCACCAGAAAATTTTCAAAATTGTTTGTTTTTAAAATTTTACGATTGTTGTTCCTCGCCACAATATGAAAATGACTACCGGAGATGGCTAGATGTACGTATCAATGATTACCGAGGAACGCTATGAATGGGTAGGCTTCTTGTTGCTTTACTTTTCTCTCGGTCAGCTCCTTGTAGAAGACATCCAATTTGAGAAAATTCTTTCTGTAACGAAACAAAAAAAGGCAATTGTATTGGCCAAAGCACATGAAAGCACCAGAAGCATTTAAATAAGAAACAAGGACAGGCCATTATATATATATATATATATATATATATATATATATATATATATATATATATATATATATATATATATATATATATATATATATATATATATAAACTAACTGAAAAAGATCTCCAGGGTACAAATTAAAAGTGAAATAATCGCAAATCTATGTTTGATTTCGAATGTAGTTACCTTCATTTGATTTTGTTATTCTTATCATATAAAAAGTATATATGCCACCTTTGCAAAGCAGACCCCTCGATTTTCTCACCCTCTACCCTCTAACTCCCTCCTGACTTGAATATACTTACGCATAAAACTCATTTGAGATGACGTTTCCTGCAACAAAGCCCCGCAGGTACTCATTGAAACTATTCGTTTGGCGCAGAACTTTATTGATTGCTTCAGTTACGTTCTCCCTGTAACAGCACGTGCTTTTGTTTTTGTAAACATCATCGCAAATCACGATATCTTGTTTTGAAAAATTGTGATACCGACTTGTAAAAAAACGGGCTTCAGGTAGTTTTAAAAAAATTAATACCTTTCAGGCCGGATTGCTCATATTTTTATTTTAACACTATATTCATTTCAGCGTATCGTGAACCAGTATCAGCGTAACAGGCAGTCTCAACCTCCCACTTAGTCGTTGCTATAAAAAGCTTAACTTTGAGGAAATCTATCTGTTCTGTACATACACAGAGCGGATTGATATTTTAAAAAGCAGTTTCTCTCTTTTATGAGCACTATTTTCGCAGATTTCCAAGAGGGTCTGCGAATTTAAAAAGGTGTTAGATACAAGATCGAACCGCTGTAGAGGTTAGCTGTTGGATAACAACGTTCATGTAGTTTTTCAACGTGAAATATACTGCCATGGGAACGTTTCTGAAGAAGTGTATAGGACAAAAACCTAATACACAATACGTTGTGAGTAGAACAGCCAATGACATTGCAGGAAGCGCTATGGAACTGGGTTTAACTTAAGTAATTTTGATGTGAGATCACACTCGTTTAATCCATTAATTAATAAAAAAAAGTTGCAATCTGCTGTTGTAAAACGGAGGTACAAGCGGTCGACATTTACGGTGTTTCCAGCAGTACAAAAATGATGGCATTACCATCTGCGGGTCAGCTTTGCCCAAGTTGAAAAGTTCCCTGAGCTCAACAAATTTTGTTTTGTGGTATTATCTGGGACCTGAAAATTAAGTACTTAACCAATCAGCTATACGATCAGCAAATCAATCAATCAATCAATCAATGATTGATTAGAAAGAAGAATTTACACATCTTACAGTCCTAAAGTGTTCAGACCACCTGAAAGAATTTCTCTTTAATTTCTAATTTTCTGGCATTTTCTGAGACCCCACGGATTAACTTTGAGAATTACGGGAATGCTTTCAGATGTGCCTGGAGAATGCTTTCTGATCTCGAAGAGAAATGATTTTTTCTGGGATTATTTTAGGCTTTTAATTCTACCTGGGCTTTCATCATACGGTAAATTGTTTCGACTTGATGCCGTAGTCGTCGTCTCACAGCTGCAGCTGTCGAGAATTCATATTCTAAATCATCCCGTTTTGTCTGAAAAATAACACACAGACGCACACACACACACACACACACACACACACACACACACACACACACACACACACACACACACACACACACACACACACACACAGATATATATATATATATATGTTACAGCGAATGTGTAAAACCAGCGAATCTATAGATTCGCTGAAAATTTCAGCGAATCTGTAGATTCGCTGACTCACTTAGCGAATCTGTAGATTCGCTGAAAATTTTTAGCGAATCTACAGATTCGCTGGTTTTTCACCTAAAAAATTATACAGATTCGCTGAAATTGCCTGATCGGCCATCGTTACCGACAAGATCACTTGTGTTCGCTAATATTTGAAATTTAAGTGCTTTTGAGTGGTTACGTAACTACAGATGTATTTTACACACCTTTTCCTTGGTTTGTGTGAAGGGAATATATTAAAATCGAGCTTCATTCTCCGTTTCCATTGCTATTAACTCATTTCATGTAGCGGAGGTTTTTTGGTCATTTGATAAAAATGCAGCAATTTACATGCTTTCACACTGGAATAAAGTTTCTATTCCTTGAAATGCTTGTCCTATCAATTTCTGTTAAATTGAACTCTTAGTGTGCGGAGCATCGAAAATTAACACTGATTGGATAAGCGTACCGTAATTCAACTGCAATCTATATCAAAGAGATTTTTGTGTTGCACTCACGGAAAAATAATTGCAATTTGGCTAATAGCAATTTGAACGATACTCAGAAGGGGAGTAATGAATTCAATTTATTTAGAAACAATAGTATTAAGATTTGCTGTGATCACTTTTATGAAAGACCACAACACAAAGAGAGAAACTTAATTTAAGCCTTTGTGAATATTGACAGCAAATATTTTCGAACGCTTTCCAATACTGTTTTTCATTTGAGACTAGAAATTCGCATTTCAACAGTGCATTTTAAAGCTAGTTAAATAAAAATATGTGTAATTTTAAAAGTTCTGATTGCAATATATCCTATTCCCCCCAAAAAACAAGAAACTTAATTTAGGCATTTGTGAATATTGATAGCAAATATTTTCGAACGCTTTCCAATATTGTTTTTCATTTGAGACTCGAAATTCGCATTTCAACAATGCATTTTAAAGCTAGTTAAAAAAAATATGTGTAATTTTAAAAGTTCCGATTGCAATATACCACATTCCCAAAAAAACAAGAAAAAGGTGTGTAAAACACCTCTGGAGTATAGAAGAAACATAAGAGCAATTAAATTTCAAATATCACCCAACACAAGTAATCTTGTCGGTAAAGATGACTGGTCAGGCAATTTCAGCGAATCTGTATAATTTTAAAGGTGAAAAACAAGCGAATCTGTAGATTCGCTGAAAACTTTCAGCGAATCTACAGATTCGCTAAGTGAATCAGCGAATCTACAGATTCGCTGAAATGTTCAGCGAATCTATAGATTCGCTGGTTTTACAGATTCGCTGTAACATATGTATGTATATATATATATATATATATATATATATATATATATATATATATATATATATATATATATATATATATATATATATATATATATATATATATATATATATATTAATTAATATATATAAATAAGGGGTCCATGCATAAACTTGATAACTGCAGTTATCAGCAGTGGAGAAAAACGCTTTTAAAGTTTGAAATTTTAGTAAGAAACATTAGGTTTTTCCTAACGCATTTTCCTAACAAATACCCACTTCTAATCGGTTTTGAGGTGTAAGACGTACATGCGTGATAGAACAGAGGCCAAGAAATACCGTGGTGGTAATAGTGCATTTTCCTGATAAGTGGAGTTATCAAGTTTATGCATGGACCCCTTCAATCATTGTTTGAGATGTACACCATATATGTAATGCCCTTCTCATGTATAGCTTGGAAATGTTCTTACATTCTCTCAACTGAACTTATTGTTATCTGTTATTACTCATTACTATTACGACAGTTCGGTCTATTGCATATAACACCTTTTTACTCCGCAGCCCCATCGGAAATCCCGCGCAGAATAGTACTCATAACAGAAGGGAACCACTTTTTAAAACAACCATCCTCTACGGTGGTTCGGTCTGTTGTGTATAATATCTTTTTACTCCTCAGACCCACTGCGGATTCCACGAAAATAAAACCCATTTAAGTGGGAACTACTTTTAAAAAATATCCATCCGCCGTGTGTTTATACTTAATAGATAGATCCCATCAGAGGTCAGCTGTTTTATAACAACACTAATTATTCAAATATTATGATATTGAATAAATATTCAATGGCGTTTGGCACATTTTGTGGAGTTCTCACTTAATGTTGTTAAAGATTTCCGTTAACCCAGTTGAGAAAATCGTCGCCAGGAAAACATACAATACTTAAATTTACAATCGCTTTTAAGATTATAGAGATTGTGGGGCTGGTCCGGGGGTAGGGCTGTTGGACGGGGGGAGGGGGGAGTGTAGTAGTACTTAGTATCATATGTGGCTTAGGTGTACTTCGTTTCGGTCACAGGTAAGAAACCTCTGTACGAAATGTGCCGTTTTTTTTTTTTTTTGCCTAAAAGCTTATGAAATGGTGGTTTTACTTTCAGGTACTCGGTCGATACTTTGGATAATAACATCTCATGCACGTCAGTCAGGTTGTACTTTAGTTCGCGGTAGCCGCCATCAAGATCTTCTGTGATTTCATCTTAAACAGATCATAAAAAATATCTAACGTTCAATACTTTGCCATTAAAACCATATACAAGATAACAAAAAACGACTGAGACATTGGATACATGATTTTCAGTCAGTAGTTGCAAAATATACACAGCGAAATTAACCAACTGGTTACCATGCGTGTCCCGGAATGAGCCCCGGTGAGGGGAGGGGGGGGGGTGCACTGTCGTTCCAACTGGTTACCATGCGTGTCCCGGGATGTGCATTTATATTTACTAGAATCAAACTCGAGTGTTGTCCATTATGGCCTTACCATAATTTTTTAGCATGATCGCAACATCTTCCATATTTGTCTTCATGATGGAGAGTAAATCTGTGTAATCGCTGTGTACTGCCTGCAGATTGGTGTCACATTCTGGAGTAATAATGCGAAGCAAGTCGGTCAAAAAAGTAGCAGCCTGTTCCACTACAGCTATGGTTTTGTTCTCCAGGGTGGACATAATTGACTCCACTTGTTCTTCAATGTTAAGGACCTCGGCATTGCTGAAACAAACAAACAAGCACACAAACAAGCTTTCAAAACCGATAACAATCATTGTTTTGATGCACACTGTGGGGGCGGGGGGGGGGGGGTGCTATACTATGTAGATATATCTTTTTATTGTCGCATTTTAATTTATTGTATGTGATTTTATTCAGCTACGAAGTAAATAACAATTTAAACTTTCATTATTTATATGAAGTTGAACAACAAAAGAAAATTCTGTCAATAAAGGATAGTAAGTTTCTTATCAAACAACGTTATTCCTTTATTCGACGTGTAATAGACTTCAGGAAAACCCTGTTCTATTGTATATCCAGCAGCGGATCCACTGGGAGGGAGGAGGGGGTGATTTCATATCCCCATCCCTCCTCCTAAATCCAAAAAGAATTAAGACTTTGTGTTTTTGCAAAAACAAAAATGTTTTACTGGTAAACTTGTCACTCTGGGTGACGCAAGAGAAATAGTCATATGTCAATTATAGACGTCGCTTAGAAGAAGGCTTTGTACAGGGTGATTTATATGGCAGGTGGTAAGCATGATGTCCTGCTAAAGCTTTTTCAGATATCTATGCTTGTCTTTCCCTTTTCTCTTTCTTTCTTTCTTTCTTTCTTTCTTTCTATCTTTCTTTCGACGCTCGAAACTAGTTCTCATAATTTTCAGCTATCTGGACGGGGGCGGGAGGGGGGGAGGGGGGAGGGGCACTTGTTATGATATGGGTCACTGTGCGTGTCCACAATAAACGAGGGGTGACGAGTGCCAATTTTTTCGTTTAAAAAGTGGGAGTAATTTTCATTCAGTACTCCACTTTTCCCGCTAAGGGGCGAGGGGGGGAGGGTTATTTCAGAATTTCACACAGCATTTGCTATGAATAAAAAGGAATTATTTCAAAATCAGCACCCCGCGTTCAGGGGTCGTCTTTAAATGTCACGGACATGCATGGTAGCCAGTTTGTATGTGAGTAGCCTATACCTCATAGGGTTTAGCGTAAAAAATATATACGTACAGTATAGCGAAAAAGAAAAACAATATCAGAATGGTTTCCATGACCTCAATTAGACCTGCAAATTTCACTAAATGCCACTGGGAAGGGCAAAAAAAAAAAAACAACAACAACAAAAAAACCGGCATTGTTTTACGAACTGCAGCAACGCGTCGGCGCTCGTACTTACCTTGTATTCCACTGAGGATTGTTTCTAACGAGCGCGCTATAAATTTTTCGCATGCTGATGTCAGTCTCATTAAGACGATTCGCAATATCAACCATTGATTTATTCAGTTTTGTCTCAATGATCGTCAACAAGGGATTACGTGGTGTTGTTGCACACCAGGGACATCCGGCGCGAAGATCACCCTCGAACACTGACGTATAATTTTCACTTAGGGCGTAATCAAAATCTTGCTGCATGAGCGTCTGACGATAATTGACTCGAAACAGCTCATTTTTCTTCTTTACATACATTAAACCATCCATCGTTTCCTCATAGATTTCTGTAACCAAATCTTCGACGAGACCTGTGTCCTGCGCACGCAGCAGTTTGATGAGATCACTCTTTGCCGCAAGACATTTGCCACTGTCATAGCAAGTTTTAATCCTATCCAACTTGTCTCGTAATTTCTTCATTGGTGATTCAATTTCACGCCCTATAGTGTAATAAAGCACTAACGCCGCATTCATTATATCAGAGGACAATTTTACAATGACGTCATGGGAGTTCTTAGTAAACCACAAACAATCTTTATTAATCCAGTAGATCATTTCTTCTTCTATTTTTGCCTCTTCTTTTAGTTTGGATAATGCGCCGTTTATTTCATGACTGCTGTCCAGAAATTGTAATTTTGTAGTTCGAAAGAATCTTGTCGTCTCCAGAAACTTCTCAGATCTTATCCTACAACGTGAATTTAAATTCAAAAGCCCGTTTCTGATTGGTCAAGAGATATTTGAACGAATTTCACTGCTGTGTAGTTGACAAAACTAACTGTAACTAATTAAAAAAAAAGCTTTAAAATCCTTTAAAATCTAAGTTGACTCGAAATCACATAACATTGTATGCAACGTTTGAATAACATATATCTGTACACTGAGATATAGTTTAGAGAGTTATATCATAAAGTGCATTAGATTTTGAAGCACAAAACATTAAGAAATATTGTCAAGTAAAATACTTCCATTATCCAAACTACCGTAGCTATGTACAACCCCTAAAGTGGGCGATAATAAGAGATAACTAAAAAGTTCCGGCTATACTAGGATATTAAAAACTGACAGGAAATATTATCAACAAACGAAAGTGCTTTAACTGAAATTTATATTTATTTAAATTTATAGAATATAGTTTATATTTATGCTTCTATTTATAAACAGAACACACTATTGAGATGTCAGTTTTATTAAATTTTTACTTTAATGTAATTCTTATGTAATTGATTGTCTTCAAATGTTTAGGAAATAATTTTTTCTTGTTAATTTCTCTATCTTTTTGCTTCAATTCAATTGCTCCATCTCTCAATTAATTTGAACCACTCGCAGTTTCTATTTCTACCAAGTTAATTCATACCTGTAGCTGATTTCTCTGGCCTCTTTGAGACTATTTTGAAGTCGTGTCCTCTTCTCTAGGTCGTCGCCACTCAAAAGATCAGCATCGGTGAAGATTCCAGAGAAAGAGAGACTTGGTACTAACACAACTTCCTTACAAGGTGTTCCGCAGCGACAAGGCAACTCTTTATGCAGTTTCTCTTTATAATAAATTCTTCATTTAATGCAAATATTTTATTATAAATTTTGGGAAGAGGTAATTGGTCATAAGTATATTTAGATAATTACAATTTCAGGTTCAACTTGGCTTTATAAGAGACACACCCAGAGGAATGAACAGACGTTAATTTTAAATCTGTGGTGGGTCCGTTTTTTTTTTTCTTCTCCGAGTTTGAGTCAAGATAATTACAGAAGGTACGATGTGCATCGATAAGGGAATAAGTGAGTGAAGTGAATTACATTGAATACCATTATCCAAGAGAGATAAAAAAAAGGCTTAATCGTCCTGCTTGTTTTATTTATTTGTTACTACAATTCTGTAATATCTATCCAAGTTTTTTTTCAGCAGCAGCTAGGTACAGATAAAAAATCTTTAAGTATGGGATGACCACAAAAATGATCATAAAAACATAACTTGACTTTTGCTGCATAGTCGTCACGGTCCGATTTGCCGAATTGAACATATTATCAATTACTGGAAATGGAATCCAATTTAAAAAAAAAGAATATGCCAAAAACTCAGGATGTAAAATATTAGAATTTTTGCCCATCCACCCTTGGAGTTCAGTTGACTATTTTCAGATTTCAAAAATGATCCTTGGTTGATAAAATTATAAGCTAAATGGTATCCTAGAAAGGTGACATTTCACGCGCTATGAAACGTATTTGTCTATACAACTCACGTAAGGTTGGAATCCAACAATCTGTGTAGTCGTCAAGCGAGCAAACAGGAAAGTCGTCTGCAAATTCAAAAATCAAATGATTACGAAACATTTGGCAAAAATACTCTGGCGTGGATTAGCCTGATTTTTCTCTTGATCTATCTCAACGATGTTTGCATACTTGCTCAGATCCTTGTAATATCAATTGAAATTTGTTATTCAAAATTATTTGAACGGCGCCTGCATGCTTCCTAAAATTTTTGTAATTGCAATTCAGAAAATGAGTGGTACCTTCTTTTTAATTCCGGTTTAGAAAGCCGATTGGTATCATATATCTTACCATACGTGTCCTAAAACGTAGAGAAAGGGAGTAATTTTGAGGTCAGCGTAGTCTGTGCGAAGTGCCGATTTTATTTTACAAAAAAGGAGGGGTGGGGGGTTGGGAGTAATTTTAATTCAATAACTTTACATTTCCCTTGAAGGGAACGGTTCTTTCAGAACTGCTTGCCGAGCTAAAACAAAAAGGCGGTAATATTTCAAAATTAGTACTCTGCGTTTAGGGGTTATTTTTAAGCCAGGAACACGCAACGAGTTGATATGGAATCGCCACACTGAGTTTGAAGTAGAAGATTCAAGCTTGAAAACAATTTATAAAATTTCTAACTTGATTGTCCTAATTGAGTTACAATTCTTCAGTTACAAAAATGCTTGATCTTGATAGTAAAATACTTCATTAAAATTTGACCTGGCCAGGATTCAACCGTACGAATGACTAATAAATATTATGTGGCCTAAGTATGCAGAGGTACGGAAAATATACAGGGTAACACAACGACATGGATGTTATTGCAAAACGCCACAGTGTTTTACGTCGTTTGATTACGAGAAGATCTGGCGTTTCGATAGAACGGGAAATGATTAAGAAAAGGCTGTGAAATTTGAAAAATTCTAGTTCACTAGAAACAATTACTATAACGAGGTAGAATAATATGAAAACTAGTTTTAAAAGCTCATATGACGGTTTATTAATTACAAACTTTGTGTATTGAAAGAAAATTATACTTTTAATGTTTTTTCTTATCATATCTCTACAATTTATACAAATAGATTTGCAGTCAAAATGACCCTTCCTTTAAAAGGTCTGAAAGCACGAATTGCCTTTGAGCGACCGTCACGTTTGTAGCATGAAAACATCCTTGTAGAAACATTTCAAGTGCCTTTCTCAGCATTGGCAGGAGGCAGGTAAAAAGCATGCAGGGCATTTCAAGAGCCTTTGTCACCCTTGGCAAGAGGCAGGTAAAAAGCATGCAGGGCATTTCAAGTGTCTTTTTCATCACTGACAGGAGGCAGGTAAACAGCATGCAGGGCATTTCAAGAGCCTTTGTCACCCTTGGCAAGAGGCAGGTAAAAAGCATGCAGGGCATTTCAAGTGTCTTTTTCATCACTGACAGGAGGCAGGTAAACAGCATGCAGCGCATTTCAAGAGCCTTTGCCACCCTTGGCAAGAGGCAGGTAAAAAGCATGCAGGCCATTTCAAATGTCTTTTTCATCACTGACAGGAGGCAGGTAAACAGCATGCAGGGCATTTCAAGAGCCTTTGTCACCATTGGCAAGAGGCAGGTAAAAAGCATGCAGGCCATTTCAAGTGTCTTTTTCATCACTGACAGGAGGCAGGTAAACAGCATGCAGGGGAATAGCAAGTGTCATGAGAACGCCATGCAGCGACATATCAAGTGTTTTCTCTCACCTTTGTCTTGAGGCATGAATACATCCCTGCAGGAACATTTCTCCCGAGATAACTTATTCATACAGTTCAAAGTACAGGTAGGCACAGTATAGTTATCATAGTACTCCAGGTTTTCTTTAGTACAGGCTGCATGGGGCGGCGGTAGATTAGTCAACTGAAGGAAATCATTTTTACAAAAAAAAAAAAAAAAAAAAAACCGTGATATGCCTGGAAGCAATATCCAGATCTAAAATATTTGATTTGATTGTTTGTACGTCATAGCAAAAGTTTTTAATTCTATTGTTTACATGTAACATGTAAATGATACGAACAGATGCTTTTACGTCAAAAAGATAAACATGAAAGTGTTACAATGTGCTTATCGGCTCCCTTCTGATATCATTTATCTCAGGACATGTAGTAAATTTTCTTATTGCTTATCGGGGTGGGGGCAGGGGTGGAATGTTGGTGGGGAGGGCACTCACACACCACCTATTTGCGTCCAGTTGCCTTCATATCGACTATATCTAAATCAGCTCAGATTTTTTTGCAGTTAAGATCTTAAATGCTCCCGTTTTTGGCTACGTTTCAACTGAGCCTGAGTCATGCAAAGACTACATTTTAGAGGGTATCAGGATAACACATATTCGTTAACAAATCCATGTCCTTAGTCTTTGGCGATTTATATCTGACGAGGGTCAGTTGGGGCTTTACATGTATAATCTTTACTCTCCTCGTCGAAACGAGAAAAGATGAGAGTGTAAGATGTGTTTGGAGCTCAGTTTAAGAATTAATTGTAAGAACAATTTATACCTAATGTGTAATAAAAAAGTTGCTGTTTTAATTTCAAGCCAATTGACACCTTCAGCGTTCACCTTAGTTCTAACATATAACCAATTTATACTTGAACGCTATTCTTGCGTCCAATGTGTACTCATTAGCTTGTATAATTTTTTTTTACCTCAGTTCGCTCTACCGAGACGAATGTGTTCATCCCTGGCGAAACAGCGAATGATTTTTGCGTCATGATGGGCTTATCGTTGTAGTCATATATGAGTACCTGCGACACATACAACGACAATGAGGTCATATCAAAATTAGGTCAAACTTAGAAAATCGACACACCAGCAAATAAGTGTACCTCACGGGTGGTCCTCTTTACCCTCTTTTATAATCTCATATATGATAGAATTTCGTAAATAGGTGCAACTGGAAAAGGACTGTTTTTGTCTAATTTAAGCTTCCTCGTGCCAGCAGCCATGAAAATACGACCAGTTTAAAATACCCACCCTTTGTCTAATTACAGACGCGGCAGAATGCAGTTAATAGAGCCAGTTCGAAAATGAACAATTGTTGTCTAATAAAAGATGAGGCACAATACAGTCAATAGAGCTAATTCGAAAATGAACAACTGTTGCCTAATTACAGTTGAGACATAATGCAGTCAATGGAGCTAACCCGAAAATGAACAACTGCTGTCTAGTTATAAGCGAGACATAATGCAGTCTAGCATTCTACTCGACAGCATCCTTTAAAATCCATTTTTTTCTCGGATACAATCACAGGAAATACCTATTGCATGCTCCAGAAAGTGAGTTCGATTGTTTAATAAGTAAGCGGTTTTACCTGGACTCCGATACCTTCCTCAGGTCGCCTGATGTAGTCATACTGTTGTATGTTCAGCAAGACGCTCAGTCCAAACCCGGGACCTATTAAAATATGGCAAGGTATTACATCAGGCAATCTCTAGTTTGTTTCGCTGAGGTAATCCCTGAACAGTAAAATACAAAAGGGTTTTCTGTATCATGCACAATATTTTTATGGTTTTGAACGATGGTAGAAATAAAATTTGTTGCTCACCTATATATATTCTTTGTCCTATATATATATATATATATATATATATATATATATATATATATATATATATATATATATATATATATATATATATATATATATATATATATATATATATATTCCTTTGACTGAGAAATGCTGTTGGTTGCTGATATTACTTCTTATCATAGATAATCAATAAAAAGTTAACAGATAACATGCCATGGTTTCGAGAACGGGGCTAGGCCTGTTTAAAAATAAAACCGCGTGTTTACTCAAACACAAGTTAATGTAAATAATATTCAGACCAGTGCGTTTACCTGCTTTTTCAATTGTTTCTTCCGTTTTGAATGTGTAACACCTTCCATGGTCTGTGTATTCTACTGCAAAGTCGCTGCTGCACGTGGAACCCTTGAAAAAGCACCTGTCATGAAAGTATGAAAACATACCAGGATCTCCATAATATCATAAAATGTTACATATTATACGTAGGTAAAAGGTAAAGAGCAGAGCAGAAGCATATAGTAGAAAACATTTGCGCCAAAATCATGAAATAAAACGAAACAACACTCTTTTTGCACTAATCTGGAAACCCTGGCTTAGAATTCTGCACTGTTGCACTCGATTTTCAGGCTTGTGCTTCCAGTGCTTTACACTGCGGTAAGATTTTTCCCCAATAATTTCGACCACTCGTGTGGTGTTATCGTTATGTTTTGTACTCTTTATATTCACTCAAAACAACACTCCTTGTATTTAGCTGCTAAAATTTAGCTGCTAAAACAAAAGCATTGTAAAATATTTTTAAAAATTTTTAAATATTTTTAAAATATTTTTAAAAGCAATACGCAACCCCTCTATTAATTCCGACTTTTGATGCGCGCCGTCTTCATACATGTCAATCACTGTGCTTTGGTTCAGGGCTCTCGTCACCAGGGATGTGATATTCTGACGGTCCGCCTCAAGACCTACAAATAACAAATACCGTCTTCATACATGTCAATCAATGTGCTTTGGTTGAGGGATTGAGCGGGAATAACTCAAAGATACAATATCCCCAGGCTAATGCATTACCAAAGTACATAATACCTCGGAATAACGCAATACCTCTTCATAACGCACTACTCAAGTAAGCAACACCCCAAGAATAACTCAAGTACCCAATGAACCAAAATAACGCATTACCCGAGTAGGCACTTCCTCTTGATAACGCAATACTCAAACAATCAACACTCAAAAATGGAAAATAACGACAACCGATTCTTAGTGAATGTTACTGTTGTAAACGACCTTAATTAATTATTTAATTAAAAAAACGGATTCTTAGTGAATACTGCTGTTGTAAACGTCTTAATTAATCTGTTGTAAGGCTGTTGTAAACCACCTTGATTACAAAAATTAATTAATTAATTAATTAAATTGGCTCACGAGGTGATTAAACATCATTTTGGTTTATTTCGGTCTTCTACATCGACCTAACATCGAAAAAATACCTTGCGGTAACAGGATGCACACACACACACGCACACTCACACACGCACACACACACGCACACTCACATTGTCATCCATTAACTTGTAGGTCAGTGTTTTAAGTATAGATTTAGTTCAATGTAATTAGCAAAAAAAGTTTCAAATTTTTAAATATACCTTTACAGGTAATGTTGATATCAATTATGCCTCCTTCAGGATGTTCAATTTCCCAATTTCCTGCTATATTTGGAGAAGCGACAGTTGACCCACTTTTGGGCATCAATCTGTACGAACTAAATATTGGAACTACAATGTAATAGGTCATAGTAGAGGGCACAGCTCTGAATTAACAATCAAAGATGGTGGCCATTGTTACTTTGAAATCAACATTCTTTAAAGTATTTATGTGGTTATTTTAGAAGAAGTCAAAATTGTTGAATTTAAATCACTTTAATCAACACTCTCTAAACACTTTACGGCACATTAAATTTTATGGCACTACTCATAAGACTAAATGATCTGAAAAGAACGGTACATTAGAAAACTTAATTTTACCACATCTATTGTTTTTTTATAGTTATATGCAATGTATAACTTTTTAAAGATCTTAACAATAAAAGGCTCCAAGTCTCAGAAATCGATATGTTTTGCAAAAATGCAAAGTCTTTTCTAGAGTTATTCTAAATCTGCATCTTAATCTAAATTTCTGTTAAAAATAATATTTACGATACATGTCAATACATACATGTGTAAAGTTCTGGTCAAAATGCTTTGCAAAGTCTAACCAAGTATGAAATGAAATAGAATGTTAAATTTTCTTTCTTTCCAAAACTTTAAGGTGCTGTCTTCGAAAAAAAGATACATAGATAGATAGACAGATAGATAGATACTTAGAGAGATGGAGAGATTGATAGATAGATAGATAGATAGATAGATAGATAGATAGATAGATAGATAGACAGATATATAGATAGAGAGAGGGAGGACAGAGAGAGCGAGAGTGATAGAGGGATAAACAGACAGAGAGACAGAGAGAAAGATACCTGTTTAACTTAACAAATAGCCAGCCTTGAGGGTCCTGCAGTAGGTATTTCTTGTCCCACATTTCTCTTTCGTAATAGATCTTCTCAGGATCACTTTCATTTTTTTTCTTACGATATGTACCCAAAATGTGATCATCTGATAGAAATGTCTCGTTGCTTTCTACAGCAGCGACTTCAATACGTAAACAGCCTGTGAGCACAAGCAATAACATTTTAAAAAGAAATATCTCTGTTTACAGCATCCACCACCCTCACCGTCATCAATACTCCCACCGTCACTACCGCCACCACCGTGAATACCGCCGCCGTTAGTTGAAAACTATTATGAAAGCTCACTGAAGGAGATTGTATAGTGTTTGGATGTGTTATTAGATAAATGTCACATTGATACAATTAATATTTCATCGAGTTAAATTTAACTCTTTTGTGTGTATCTATCTAGTACACAACCAAGTTTCTGCCTATAGCGTTGTTCTTATTGGCAAAGGAATTCGAACTGCAATTTTCAATAATAGCTACAAATGCATTTTTAGTCTTTCATAATGATAGGTACTTCCACTGCAATACATGAGTGAAACCCGTTGGAAAAGGCAAGAAATATTATTGGTGCAAATAATAACCCGATATTTGTGTTAACTTAAAATTTATCTCAAGCATTTCTGACAAAACATAACTGCTCAATACTGAATATATCCATGCCAACAGTTTCAGTTTAAAGAAAATTACCCATGCACCAAAGCATCATTAAGGACTCCAATGGCCATGACACCACAAGTCCAGGGTGTCCAAAGAAAAAATGTTCGGAGAGCCCATTTATAACAGAATTTGACTGTTGAATACGTGAGGCCAGGAAGTTTGCGGCCCCTAACCATCCCTGTCCCTCCACCCCTCACCACCCCAGCACGAAATCCTTGCACGGTGTTTAATTTCATAATGATGTCCCCCAAAAAAACAAATAGAAAACGTTTCAAGTTCGAAACCCAAGGTATAAATGTTGGACTCCTTAATAGGTAGAGATCCTGACCAGTACCTCTTTCCATCCGCACAATGAAAAAGCATGGCTCTTACTTTCGCAGTTGTATTCGTCCCCGCCATCTACACAGTCGGAGAAACCGTCACACTTTCTGGCATTAGGTAAGCATTTTGAATCACAGTTAAAATACTCCGGTTCACACTCAATTGAAGTAACTACAAAACAATAACCAAATTCTATTATTATTTTTTCTTAAATTTATTTTTATTTTTTTTGGATAAGAATCGAATTCACTGCGCTGACAGGTACAGCAACAAAAGGCTTCTATTGTTTGCAAGTTCTTAGTGTTTTAAAGCATATTTCATTTATAAGTCCATCCCTTCTCTCTCTCTCTCCCTCCCTCCATCTCTCTCTCTTTCTCTCTCTCTATCTCTCTCTCTCTCTCGTTTTCTTGTTCAAAACGCCATGTGAAAAGAGTGCATTTTTGCATATATATATATATTTATAACTATCTGTCCATCTACCTATCTCTTTCTCTCTCTCTCTACCTCTCGCTTTCTTACTTTTTCAGTCCTTCTTTCTGTCATTCTGTCTTTCTCTCTTACGGTCTCTCTCTTTCTCCACTTATATATGTCCTGCTATAAAAATGACATACGAATCACAGAAATCTAAATGCTTACTAGAACCTCATTTTGCTAGCTCCGTGTTATATTTTTACGCAGTGAGAGCTCGCACAAAGCTAAGCAGCTGTGTTTTCTGTGCTGAGCGATAACTGCTCAACATCTACTTGCAAAAAATGCACTCTTTTCACTATCAAGAAATAAAAGATACCAAGAAAAAAGAGATACCAACGGCTGCTCGCACGAATTCAGAAACACCTTGCAAGCCAAAGGCTTGCCAAGAGTTAATAAACCATGCGTGATAAAAAGAACCTAGTGCTGTTATATTTAATGCCTACTATTGTTTGAGAGGAATTTTACCCTAGTTATGGCGATAATCAATAAAATATAGTCTTATCTGATCTGCCTACCTTTGTTTTCTATATAATCCTGCACAGAACCTCTGCTGGTTTGCATACTTGCTGATATTAAGCGCACTGCATCTGAATAATATCCTCCTTTAACGGCTGCTGTCAATCTTACAGTAAAAAATAGTCTTGACTCGAAGAAATGAGGTAAACTGATTGCACAATGATCGAACAATGTCAGTTGTTAATCTATAACAACCGGAACAAACAAGTCGATATATATATATATATATATATATATATATATATATATATATATATATATATATATATATATATATATATATACATATACATATATTTCATATGTGTCATTCATATATATATATATATAAATATATATATATAAATATATATATATATATATATATATATATATATATATATATATATATATATATATATATATATATATATATTCGTGCCGATTAAAGCATTAATGTTATGCACACACTTATTTTAAAAGTGTGAAATTTATTAACTTGAATAACAAACTGTATTAAATGAATATTTTATTTATTTAAATTTATTCACTGAATGTTGCTTCTGTTTAGCCTTACTGATTACTGACAAAAGTTAATGTTGTTCTTGATTTCCTTCATGAACTTTTTAAGCCATCGTATTACTTAATCCATGAAAATACCAAAGGAATAAGTAAATATTGACACAAAAACACATTTAAAGCTTACCTTATCTGATTTTGGTTACAAATAGTGACTGCTGGAAAAGGCACTTTCTTCTCGTAGTTCAGCTCAACGTTCACATTTTTCTGTACAATATTTAAATTGTTTATTTGCTAAATACCGTGATCAGATTGCAGATCGGGCTTTTTTCACCGAGATCCATCCAGTGCTGGCATTTAACAACTTAGTGAGTCTAAAACTCACTTAAACATTTGCTCAAAATATGAGTTTAAACTTTTTAGCTTTCAAATCCCGATAAGAAAACTGAGAGAAATGAGATGGCAGAAAAGCTTTATTTTATTTTGCCATTTTAAAACGCTTTAGTTTCATTAAACAGAATATAACCAGAGATATAAATCATAACACTTATTTATGCTTAAAATTCTTTGGTAAGAAGAATGATTTTTTCAAGTGATGCGAAATATAATTCATTTGACAAAACGAATTAATCTGATTTTATGTGACTAGGAACAACTTTTTCAGCTGCCTTCTTTTGTCTAGTAAATCGAAAGTCGAATATACAATAGGCCTGAAATAGGCCTGATATGTGTCTTAGCGGATATATTAAGCGTGGTAGGGAAGCAGGTTTTGTTGACCGAGAGATATTTACCTCGTATCTCAGATATTTGATGGTGCTATTTGTGAGACTGTAGCCAAACCCCGCAACAGCAACAGTAACGATAAGCAGCCAGAGTATTCTGAAAAAAAAATTTATAATATTTATAACTATAAACAGAGCAATGTGTTTTGAAACTTTGTTAAAGCGAAACCATTTTATATCTGCTTGATGGTAGAACTTTTTTGTATGACAAATAATAGCGCTATGCAAATAACTGACATATATTTTACATGTTTTAATACATAATGGAACGAAATAAAGTACATGTTGTAATTACACCCGTACGTTAGCTACATGATGGAGCGAAATACTATTTTATTTGTACTGGTTTGGCAGAACTTGGCCAATTGGCTATTATTCTTTAGTATTAAGGTTTTGTTCTGTTAGAATGGCATTCATTGATATTGTTTATACAGTGGCAAATACAGAGCTTTCAATAGTAAAATGTAGTGAATACACAAAATTCATGAGAATATTATATGTAGTGAATGCAACGGTTCATTAGCATAATATAGGTGGTAAATACAACAATGCATTAGCATAATTTATGTAGTAAGTGGGTCATTAGCAAGGCTATGTAGTAAACGCTCAAAATTCATCATGTGCAATAAATATCGCGTATGCAATCTTGGTAAGGCTGGAATCTTAGGCGATATTGAATAACGGAATAAAACTGAAAAACAATGCCGTCTGTATTTGCGTTTAGCTGTGTATTTACATGTACTTTTTAGATTATTGGGTGGGAGTGGGGGAAGGACAGCTCACCAGTTTTATAAGTAAAACGCGTATTAAAGTCACTGAGACCAAAACATATTGAAAAACCCTTTGTACTTAATAGATATAGGCCAGATATAAACCAATAAAATTCTGACGTAAGGCCTGGAATTATATCCAACAAAGCCGTACCTTTTGATGAAGAATCTTGGACTATCGGCAACAAATCTGCGAAATACGTACCCTTTGGCGTCGAATCATCAATTGTCGGCAACAAAGATATAAAATACGTATCCTCTGACGTCGAATATTGAACAAAGCCATAAAATAGTACCTTCTGACGTAGGATCTTTAGCTCTCGGCAACACAGTCATAAATACGTACCTTCTGACGTAGAATCTTGAACTGTCGGCAACAAAGCCCACACCATGCAGTGTCGATTCGTCTATGCAGTACTCCTTCACTAGCATCAGCCATGTCTTTCTTCCACTTTTGTCACTGCTTGAACTATTATCGTCTTTTCGTTCTTCTTGGTGGGAAGCCGCTGGCATCGTGTCTATCTCTTCCGGTTTCAACTGCATACATCATGAAATATAGATACATGCTTATTTCTCAATGCTCACTTATAACAAAATTCTAAACATTTTCCTAAGAACCCTGTGTCTGTAAATAATGAAATTATCGAGCCAATTTCTCTAATTTGTAAACATATGCATCATTTATTTAGACATTTACAAACTTATACAAACCCGTACTGACAAACAATAACTAATATTTAAATATTAAACCTATATATATATATATATATATATATATAAAACTATGAAGACAAAATACATGTACCTGTGACAAACTATATTTAAATTGTGAGCCTACGTATTTAAATAATGAACCCATGAAGGCCATATATTCAAAAACAAAATGGACTTGTGACTATGCGTATTTAGTGAAGCTGTTAGCTCTTTATTTCTGAAAGGCAATGTATGGACCCTAGAGTAATATAGGAACGAAAATATTCCCTGCTTGATGGAGAGCAATAAGTGTCCCAAAAACATTGCAATTTAGTATATTCACACGAATCCTGGCTTTGGCTACATATGCATAACCTACTCCAACCGACCCCCACCCCGCCACCTCTCTTATTCTGTCCCATCTCCTAGATGACATGCACTCGGTGAACTTACAGGAAAGGGAGCGATTTGATGCTTCGATGCCCTGTCGGGCGTCAATGTGAATCTGAAAAGAAAGAAAATCGCCCATTTCGTTAGGTTTTGTTTTAGAAAGGTTATATCTTCATACTAAGGTTTAATTTGTTTATTGGATCAATGCCATAATGGCCAAGAATAAGAATAAGCAACAATTCAAATTAAAAAATTATAAAGTGATAAGATAAAATATGCGCAAAGTTTCGAACTTGCCTTTCAACGGTTTCACTTGTTGTGAGGGTGGATAATTCATGTGATATCATGCGGGTACTTCTCAGCTGTGAAAATTTCATCCTGACCAATAAAGTTAGTTCAAAAGAATTTGAAGAACTAATTTGTAAGAAATATTAAAGGGAAATTGTTGCTTTTAAAATGTTGATTTTATACATACATCGAAAGCCAATTTCATATAGATCATTACGAAATAATTTAATAATTTGCTTTAACTCTTAAAAGCCCCTCACTTCCAGAATCAAGCTAAAAATGTCAATGTGTATTTTGGATCTTTGCTTTATATCAAGCCTTTCAGCAAAGGTTAAATAGCAGTCCCGGCATCCACAAAAGTTGAATGTACAGTTAACTGTAGTCCTAGAAGCAAAAATCGGTTGATTTACTTTTCATATAATTTTAGATGGATGTTTGTTTGTTAAATTCGCTAAATTACTTTCAAATAAGTTAACTGTATAGATAGCTTTTGTGAATATGAACAAAGGGGTCTGGCCATGTCGCCACATACTGACGGAGGCAACAGAAAGCTGAACTATACACGTGCATAACTTTGCAATCACTGTTTAACAACATAAGCCTGAAACCAGTCTATTACCAGGGGCAGTACCGGGGTCAGTACCGAGGACAGTACCGGGGACGTTTGCAGGGAAATGAACTTGAAAAATAGAAAGCTGTGCACCTGATCTATAAGCTGAGCACTTTAGTTACGTATCTGAGCACCTCAACTGTACACGTTTGCACTTCAGTTACGTATCTTAACACCTCAACTGTACACATTTGCACTTCAGTTACGTATCTAAGCACCTCAACTCTACACGTTTGCACTTCAGTTACGTATCTGAGCACCTCAACTATACACTTTTGCACTTCAGTTACGTATCTGAGCACCTCAACTCTACACGTTTGCACTTCAGTTACGTATCTGAGTACCTCAACTGTACACGTTTGCACTTCAGTTATGTATCTTAACACCTCAACTGTACACATTAGCACTTCAGTTACGTATCTAAGCACCTCAACTGTACACGTTTGCACTTCAGTTACGTATCTGAGCACCTCAACTGTACACTTTTGCACTTCAGTTACGTATCTGAGCACCTCAACTGTACACCTTTGCACTTCAGTTACGTATCTGAGTACCTCAACTGTACACGTTTGCACTTCAGTTACGTATCTGAGTACCTCAACTGTACACGTTTGCGCTTCAGTTACGTATCTGAGCACCTCAACTGTACACTTTGCACTTCAGTTACGTATCTAAGCACCTCAACTGTACACCTTTGCACTTCAGTTATGTATCTGAGCACCTCAACTGTACACATTTGCACTTCAGTTACGTATCTGAGCACCTCAACTGTACACTTTTGCACTTCAGTTACGTATCTAAGCACCTCAACTGTACACGTTTGCACTTCAGTTACGTATCTGAGTACCTCAACTGTACACCTTTGCACTTCAGTTATGTATCTGAGTACCTCCGGTTTGCACATTAACACTTCAGTTAGGTATTTTAGAACCTTAGCTATACACCTTAGTACTACAGTCAGGTATCGGAGCTCCTCAGCTGTACACTTTAGCACTTCAGTTACGTATCTCAGCATCTCAACTGTACACCTTAGTACTTCAGCTTCGTATCTTATCACCTCAGCTGTACACCTTAGTACTTCAGTTACGTATCTTAGCACCTCAGCTGTGCACCTTAGTACTTCAGTTACGTATCTTACCACCTCAGCTGTGCACCTTAGTACTTCAATTACGTATCTTAGCACCTCAGCTGTGAATCTTAGCACTTCTGCTATTAACAGAGCACCTCAGCTATGCACTTTTGTACTTCAGTTCCGTATCTGAGCCCAACTCAGAGTACCAAAGCTGTACTCCTTATCATTTGTTTATCGAATGTTTTATTAATAAACGCACTTGTATTTTAGTTTTTAACTTTCATACTAGAAGAGCAAAACCTGGTTTCAAGCAGCCTGCGTTGAACAATGTGTTGCCTTTCTAGATTATCAAGCACAGCTTTCTGGCAGTCAATCACACGTGACGGAACCGCCTGAAAACATCATGTCATGGGTTACTAATGGTGACAGTTAATCGGAATAACGCTATGAATGATCCCTGGGGGAGGGGGGGGGGCGGGGGCACTTGGTGCAACATATGTCACCATGGATACCCATGGCCAGCATTTGGTACGTGCCCCCTCCCCCTCCCACCACCCCCGGTGTGAATCATGGTCATGTGCACCCCATGTGCAGCTACCTGCAACTACAGGCAATGACAAAATGTCACTGCGCATAAGGACGTTTTCATTACACCATACACTATACAATTGTGGCATAGATAGGAGGGTGACATGAAATTTTGTTCATTCGAGGGGTGGGATATTACACGAGATGAAGCCGAGTGTAACATTTCAACCCAAAAGTTAACAAAACTGCATGTGACCCTCCTAAGTATATATAATTGCTTTGTTGTACATTGGAACCTCGGCATCGGACCACCTCCTTCTTGGGACCACGTCGGAATTAGGGTACATTTTTTTCAGTCCCGAATGCGCTCCATAGACTTTAATGGTTAAGAAAACTCCCAGTTGGGATCACCTCGGATCGGACCACTTCGGGCCGCTTTTTTCGGTCCCAAGCCCTAAAAATGCCTGAGATTGGACCATTGTCAGTCAATGGGGAATCCACTGTATTTTTGCGGCACATTATTTACAACACTGAGCATGTTGCCGTCTTAGATATTGTTCCTAGGGATTATGGTAGCAAGTGTGTAACCAGACAGGGGCTTAGTTTTGTTCTCTATACGTTTGTATCTTGTCTGACAATATACAAACCCAAAATATCTTAATTTATGTGGTGCCTATTCTTTTAGTACTTAAGGCGACCCAAATGCCATCGAATTCATAATGACAATTAAATGTCAATTTAAGCACATAAAAGTAATTTAAATAAGAAAAAATGCTAAAACTTTCTCAAAATGGAAAGCAGAGAAAAAGGTAATAAAAGAGAAAAGACATTAGTCTCAAAGATAAAATTGAGATAATTAATGACAGTAAATTGATTGGTCAAAAAAAGTTAGCTGAAAAGTATGCAATTAGTAAATAACAAGTTCAAAGACTGTTGAAACGGAAAATTGAGTATGTCAATGCCTATGAGGAAAACTGTGATTCTGAGAAAAAGTGATTGCGTTATGATCCTTGTGTAAAGTTGGATCAAGCAGTTTGGAAATGATTCAAAATGTGTCGAAACAGTAGCATTCCTATTTCTGGGTCTATGGTCCAAGAAAATTTGCTGAAGAACTGTCCATTACAGACTTCAAAGCTTCAAAAGGCTGGCTTTTTTGTGTTTGGACATCAAACTTGAATCTGCGGTCAACCCGCAAAATTTTACCCAAGTAGGACCAAGTCTCCCATATGGGCCACCTCTGAAATAGGGCACATTTTATCCGGCCCCAAGGGTAGTCCGATTTCAGAGGTCTTCCACTATATTTGCAATAACGACAGGAGCTTAAATTAATAAAGTTGTGAATCATCCGTGTTGTCAATCATCCAGTACTTCGCTGATGCGAAACGCACTACGTTATTGGCTTTCGCCATTGTCTTGAGTACTTACGAACGCCGCTAGAAAGTACTCTCTGTACCGTTCATGTTGTCAATCATCCAATACTTCTCTGATATGACGCGCACTACGCCACTGGCTTTCGTCATGGTCTTGAATACTTACGAACGCTGCTAGAAAGTACTCTCTGTACCGTTCAGGTGTTGTAAGCAATGTTTCGTGCTTGTAAAAATGTTATTTATTTTATTTTAATTCATTATTTTGCTGGGAAATTCAAAGCGAAGTTTAAAAAGAGCTTTGGAGTTCGTAACCATTCGCAAACACTCTAAAGATGTCGGATGTTGAACGAAACCACACATTTTTTAGATTAAAAGAATGTTTCATGGGTATATTTTGTAATATTTCACATTTTCTAAAACTTTTTTTTGACCTAATACGTCACTTTCAGCTCTATTTGGAATAAAAATACGGTATGCTGAACCATGTAGCAGTTAGTTTTCTTAAATATGTGACGGTCAGATTTGTTCCACACCTCTCGACCAATTAGAAACGAGCTTTTTATTTACAAGTGCAACAATATATACTATCCATAAGGTTAATTCCCCTTGGTTTGAATGTTCAAGTTCATAACACAGATACATATTTTATCTGAAGAATTACACACTTGTTTTTGTTCTCTTTTGTGACATGGCAAGGTAAATAGTGTTACGTTAAGGTACATGTTTATTTCCTAACTGTCATACGTTTGTTTCTAAGCAATAGGAACGGTTATTTTATCAACATTCTATCCAGTAAGTTTGAAATACGTGCATACGTGCATAACAATGCTATGTAGTTGATGTTACCTAGAACATAACCTCTAACAAGCCGCTTGATCTTTTCTACGGTCTGCCAGACAACTCCCCTTTTTTGACAAGTTTTGAAATATCGTCTTTTAGACGTTTTAATGTCATTTTAGGTACAAGCAACACCACAACAAAGTATTCAACTGACGTAGAATTATGTTACATAACTTGGATAAATGTTGTTATCTGATTGGTCGATTCTCAAAGTCAATAATTTTTGTACTGTTAATCAGAGTTTTAAAAAAATCGCTATTTGCAATGGAAGCAGAAACGACCCAAAAAATTAACGTTGCATAGAAGTTACCATGTGACTGCTCATCGGAAATGTGAGCCTTGACTGATCGTCTCAAAAATAGATCGAAAGGATGACACAAAAGAAATAAAATTTCAAGAGTGCGTTTTTAGCCTACTTTTTGAAAAATATTTATAGAGATTGACTTCAGTAATATTATGAGTTATGGATGACCAAAGGGTTGCGGCACTTTGACCTTAGAGTTGATCAAGGTTATTGGCTTTATTTATGATTGCCGTTGTCTATATGTCTATCATACAACATTGCTGTCTGGGCGTCCACATAACGTCGACAGACAGATGTCATTTCAACTTCTATTTATAACCTTTTTGCAACGTGGATAAGATGCCGGATAATCGATGTCTGTCTAGGGTCGGGAGGTAAACGAGCTATCCCTCGCATAACACAGTCACACACATTTATACCCTCCCTAGACAGGCCAAATAACACCGAAATAAATCCTTTTTCTCACACTTTGTTGGGGGTAAATCCGCAAGTTTCATGCAAACTGCAAGTTGAACCTCGGTGTCTGCTACGGTCTCTCCGTTTGAAATGATGGGTGTACTATTTGCAGTTCTTCTCCGTACGAAATGAGGAGAAAAAGAAACATTTTCGTACTTTTTGCATGGTTCTTTTGGATTGTTTGTTTTCCCTGTCATTGTACCGGAAATGACCCGTACCAAGAGCGAGGAAAAGTTTGTCGGCAATTTATTATTCTTATTATTATTATTCCCAATATCTCGCCCAACACAAATCGGGTGAATCATAAAATGCTACGCGTCCGTCCGTAAGATTCGTCTTATTTCATTAATAAAGAAAAACCACATAGCAGATGCATTGTGTGAATACCACACATCGAAAAACTGGCATGTGATTACGTTAGAATGTCTGAAAATCATTAACACTTGACAAGCCTTTGGCTTGCAAGGGTTATATGAATTTGTGCGAGCAAAATTCGTCCTTTTTTTCTTCTTGACACTTTTTCCGATTTTTTGTGTCTTCTTCTTCTCTGACACTATGGGCCCTACGACCATGAAACTTGGGACTTATAAAGAGCTTGATCTGAACAAGTGCATGTCACTTTTTATTTTCGTCTTTGATTTCGTTTTCTTTGTTAAAACGCCATGTGAAAAGAGTGTATTTTTTGCAAGTAAATGCGTAGCATTTAACCCACATCACACACAGTTGCACAGTGAGCTTTGTGCGAGCTCTCACTGCGTAAATAGCTAACACGGCGTATGCTAGATCAGTCAATAAAACCTTAAGTCAACAGAAACCAAACACTACTCGGCTTATAAGACGTATTCAAGCTGTGTTGTTTGCAGGAAGTATTTTTGCGTTTTAATTTTTGTCAAGTGTTTAAAATTTCGCTAGCGGAATGAGCTTCTAGTTATTTATTGTGTTTTGGGGAGTAAGAATGCTACTTCAGCTTAAATATATGGAATGCCGTTTTAACATTTAATACTTATTTTTGATATCAAAATATATTTATAGATATCAATAAATCAATCTAGATCTCATTAATTTATATTTTGCTATCAATAATTGAATTTTAGATGGCAAAAATTTATTTTTGAGATCAAAAAATTAATTTTACAAACCTAAAAAAATCTTACTGGAGACACACATTCACATAAAATATAACGAATCGTCAATTAAATTTTGGAGATGAAAATTTGAATTATTGAGATCAATAATAACAACACAATTTTTGATCTCAAGAAATGCTTCTTTTTTGTACAGTAAAAAATTAAAATAAAGATGCTGTATACAAAGCCATTATTTATTTATAGATGCGTGTTTCTGAATTTTTTATTTAAAAATGTAGACTGATATTTTGATATCAAGAATCGGTTTTTGAGATCAAAAAATCGTTTGCAGTTTTCAAAATACAAATTATAAAAGTATCAGTCTGAAATAATGATATCTGAAATAAATTCTTGGTATCAACATATAGAAAATCAACAGGACGGCGATGGAGTGAGTGATGCAGAGCTAGTTAATACGGGGATAGGGGTGTGTGGAGGAGGGCGGGTCTGTAGGTTCGTGAGATATCAGACAGAGAAGGCAGACGTGTAACGGGTTGATGATGGGGGTGGATAATACTGAGCTAGTTAACACAGGAGGTGGGGATGTGGGCGGGGGGGGGGAGGGATCTGAGACATAAGACGGGGCAGGCAGACTTGAAACGGTTATTGTCCAACAGCCGACCTCTACGGCGGTTCGGCCTGTTGTGTATAACGCCTTTTTACTCCTCAGACCCACTGGCGATTCCGCGCAAAATAATACTTTTAAAGAAGAGGAATCACTTTTAAAAATATAGACTTTAGTAACTTGGACACTCAGATGCACCTTTTCACCAATGTGCGAAAATATCCAACACTGAGGGGTGCACAGAATAGATAGAAATATCCATCCGCTCTGTGTTTATACATAAAAAATAAATCCCCTCAGAGGTCAGCTGTTTTATAATAACGGACGTGCAATAGGCCGACGATGGGCTGGCTGATGCTGAGCTAGTCAGCACGGGGGTGGGGAGGTGGGGGGGTGGGGGGAGGGTGTGAGACACAAGACGAGGGAGGCATACGTGTAAGAGGCCGGCGATGGGGTGGATGATATGCTGAGCGAGCTCACACACCCCAGCTAACACACACACACACACACACACACACACAGGTCCTTAACTTCCATCAAACTGGACCTAGCTGTTGTCTGTTTTGAGAATTTTATTCCAAGAGGGTGACGTCACTCTTGTCTAATTATTGCTATAAATAATGTATGATTATTTACTTTTAAAACGGTGCAAGTAACGTGAAACTGCGGGGCTCTTTTGCGCCCCGCCTATCCTGTAATCTTTGTTTAAATATCAAGCGTTTTCAGCCGGCAAAAGATGTTTGCAAAGTGTCACTATGTGTGTTCTTGTGTTGCTTCAGGGATTTAAAAAATCCGGCGCGATGGCGCCTCAATCCATAAGGGATGTTTGCGAAGTGTCACTCGCTATCTGTTCAGTTTTGCTATAGGGATTAAAATCTGGCCTTAAAAGGGGGGCCTTTTTTCTACCACCTCATTCGCAATCTGCAAGCGCAGAAACAGCAGCTCGTTAGCAAAGAAAAAAAAAGCGCAGAAACAGCAGCTCGTTAGCAAAGAAAAAAGAAAAAAAATAGCAGCTCGTGGCAAAAAAGAGAGCAAAAAACTCGATAGAACAAACTAGTGAAACAGACGGTAGGATACATATATAGGTAGGACTAATAGCGGGTCGCTCCGATAACTTATTACTCACTTTATTGGATAAATTGTGAACATATAAATCGGGCAACGATGGATGACGAACACGTAATAAAGGCCGTGAGCGAATTAAAAACTTGGGCACTTGGAAAGCATCTCACGAAGAGCACGGTGGATGCCTTAGTGAGTGAGGAGTTCCTGTCCGTGGACACAATTGCGCATATCGATGCCACTGTTCTGAAGGCTCTGAAGCTTTCGATAGGGCAGACTAAGGCCCTCCAGGCGGCTATCGCCGATCTGCGCGAGGCCAAGGCCGATCGGAAAACGGACCAACCAGACAAGACCTCCACGCCACCTGACGCGTCCAACTCGCTCAGTGCCGCTCACGTGCCCGGAAATGAGACCGAACCCGTGACTCTCGAGACGATTCCGAAGCCAAGCGAGACGCAGATGGCGGCCTTCCTGGAGTCGCTCAAGGACCATCCGACGCCAGAAAACGACCCGTGGCTAACCGGGAAAACGCCAGGTAACGGAAAACCCCTCTTCGTTCAGGACTTCTGTGGTTCCTTCCTTGGCTCCCAGAGTGAGGAGTCTGTCCTTTCGATGCAGGGTGAGGCTCGTATCGTTCTAACGACCCCTGGACGCAGACCCAAACCCGAAGACACCACCCTACAGCAATGGATTAAAGGGCACGGACGTATCTTCGAGGCTCTAATACGATCTGGTCAATTGAAATCGCAGGAAGATCGGGAAGGCTACAACATGTACTCCATCAAGTTCGCCGACATGTGCGAGCACTACCCCATCACTCGATGCATGCGGTACGACTTCGAGTACCGCCAGCGCGTGCACTCTGGCCAGCTCAAATGGGGTGAAGACGACACGTACCTCATGGGAGTATGCATCTTCTCCTCGCGTTTTCAGGGCTCGACTCGCCAAGACGGCCAACTCCGACACCCTAACCCTCGGACCAGACCACAAGGTGTCAGGGACCACAACGGAAGAGAGGTCTGCCGAAACTTCAACGGACGCCGGGGATGTTCTCTTCCAGGATGCCGGTATTCACATGTTTGTCTAAAGTGCTTCAGGAACCACCCCGAATACACTCACGCCTAGCAACCCGACGTCTCTAACCCGCTCGCCGAAAAGATAACGAACTGGGAACGATTACTCGACTCGGATATCGATAAAGTCTTTATCGTTAATGGCTTAACGAACGGTTTTGATATTGTTAACACTAATACCCATTCCATTAAACCCTCAGAAGCCCCAAATAGTCGATCCGCCGAACTTAAATACAGAGAACTAGTGGAAAATGAGATAAAGAAAGAACTGTCGCTGGGAAGATACAAAATAACGCTTGAAAAACCGACAATAATTTCGCCCATTTCGGCCGTCCCAAAGGACAAGGATAGTATCCGTCTTATCCACGACTGCTCCCAACCAGCGGGGAGCTCAGTAAACAGCTTTGCCTGTCCGGACAAACACAAATTCGCGTCCGTGGACACTGCGGTCAGCTTGACCAGGCGAGGGTCTTTTATGGCCAAGGTGGACATTAAATCCGCATATAGACATGTACCCATCAGTACTTTTTCGCAGCAGTTTACCGGCTTGAGATGGAAGTTCAAGGGTGATAAGCACCACACCTACCTGGTGGACACTAGACTGCCCTTCGGCGCGTCCCTCAGTGTCGGGATTTTTCACCGCATAACGCAAAGTGTGTGTCGCATGCTGCGGCGGAAGGGTATCAAGGCGGTGATCTGTTACCTGGACGACTTCTTCATCTCAGCAGACACCAGCGAAGACGCTCGGATAGCTATGGACCACCTTATCGGCACCCTCACCTCCCTCGGTTTCACCATCAATTGGAGCAAATGCGTCTACCCCACCCAACGACTGACTTTTCTTGGTGTTCTTATTGACACCATCAACTGTAAGCTATCGATCCCAACCGAGAAACTAGAAGATACGCAAACAACTCTGCATGAATGGGCCAATTCTGATCAGAAACGTGTGTCCAAACGGGACATACAAAGTCTGCTTGGTAAATTAAGCTGGATCGCCCGGGTAATACGTGTAGTACGCCCAGCCATGCGCCGCCTCATCTCGCTAATGACGTCACCGCGCCGCCCCCACTTCCGCGTCCGTATCTCCGCCGATACGCGCCGCGATATTGCTACGCTCAATCGACTATGCAGTTCCTTCAACGGCACGTGCCATTTCGCTCTCGAAAGGACTTCGCCCGATCCTGCATATATCGTGACGGACAGCAGCTCGGCCGCTGCTGGAGCAGCCTTGGTCCGCGGGCCACTCGCCCTGGACTGGCTGTACTGCAATTGGCATATCGATGCCCCGCCCCTTGAAGCACAACACATCAATGTCAAGGAACTGGCCGCCGTACATCTCGCCCTGGAACGGTGGAAAACCCTATATGCGGGTCGGAAAATGAGGGTACTGACTGACAATACGGCCACGCTCCACGCCCTGAATACTGGTTCTATACGGAGCATCACTGCATCAGACATTCTCGTTGATATAATGTTGAGTATAATATTGATATAATGTTGATATAATGTTCAGTATAATATTTGTATTACTGCCTCATTCATACCCACACGTCAAAATATGTTGGCTGATAGTTTATCGAGACTATGCAATTTATCGCATGCCACCTACGCCTTCGCACACGTACCAGTATCGGACCTACACAACCATATGTCTCACGCCTCAGTAGTTTACCTGTTTCAGGAGTGGTCCGGCAAACAGCGATACTGGATATGGAAGTGAAACAGCTGCGTTCGGCTGCCTATTCCGACAATACCATCGCCGCATACAACACCCACATCAAGGCATTCGTTTCGTTTTGTGCCTATTTCCGCTGTCGCCCTGTCCCCGCAGACACTTACACCCTGCTACGTTATGCTTGTTTCCTCGGTCGCACCCTCAAGCCCCAGTCCGTGAGGTGCTATCTGTCCGCGATCCGGTTTTTGCACTTGGAGCACGACCACCCTAATCCCACGGAAGACAACTATCGCCTAAAGACACTGCTCAAAGGGCTGGAGACCAAGCGTACCACCCCACCTAAGCAAAAACTCGCGCTATCTCTGGACATCCTAGTACGTTTACTTCAAGTGCTGGATCTTGACAGGTCAATAGATATGTGTTTTTGGGCGGCATGCCTAGTGGGTTTCTTTACGTTTTTCAGAAAATCCACCCTATTAACACGTTCACATGATAGTCATGACTGTCGCAGAGACTTATGCCGCCGTGACGTGACGTTCCTGGCAGATGGAGCCATAATTCGTGTGAAACTGACGAAGACCATGCGCAACTTCACTCGACAACTTGTCGTCCCCCTCCCTCGCATCCCAGACTCTGACCTGTGTCCGGTCTATGCCCTCGGCGGCCTCCTGACCACGACTAAACCCCCCCCCTGATTCCGCCCTGTTTTCCTTCAAACGTGACGGCGCCCTCATTACCCTGTCCCACGCAATTTTCGGCGCGATGTCGAAACAGAGGCTTCAGAGTATAGGGCTGGACGACAGTCACTACAGCGGTCACAGCCTCCGTCGGGCAGGGGCAAGTTTTGCCCTGGCATGCGGTCTCCCCCCTGAGGTGATAAAATCGCAAGGAGACTGGAAATCAGACGCCTACCTCCGATACACAGACGTCCCCCTCGACATGCGCATGAGGTGTTCTCGAGTCCTCGGTAGGAACGCCGCAAAGATCACAACTAAACTCTAAGGACACAGAGTCTACACTACATCCGGTTTGGGTAGTTTGGGACAAAGTTATGTTGAAAGCTATATAAGTTCTAATAATGTTCTATGTGTTGCCACGTTATTGCTGGAGTCTATTAAAGAAACACTACCCAAACCGCTTCTTTTTATTATTTCGCAGCGTGTTAGAGACCGATGGAAAAGACTGAGCATTCTCTCATCTTAACGAACTAAGACATTTAGCGTTTACACAGACACGCGCTGAATAGAGTTTTAAATTTTCTTTTCTATAATTTGTTATTATTTTATTTATTTGGATTTTTGAGTTCTCGGGAAGATATTTGATACTGCATCTGGAGATATTTGATACTGCATCTGAAGATATTTGATACTGCATCTAAAATCTAAAATGTATCACTTTATCCTGTTTATGAGCACTTAAAAAACATCACATTTCCAAATATATATACTCAAGAAGGAAGAAAGAAGGGCATTGTGCCACCATAATCTCATGACTTTATCGGCGCCTGTCAATCAAATATCTTGATAGAATATGAGCAAACATATCCGTTATATATCAGATATCTTCTTGTCGAAACAGGAATCTAACAAAAGGTAAAAAACAACTGGCTTAAAAAGCATTAACAAGAATGCACACACATTCTAAAAAAAAAAAGAAAAGAAAAGAAAATGTCATTCCAGTTTAAGTGAGGTTGGAAAAAAGACCCATGCTAACCAGGTTAACTTTCACAAAGTTAGAACTATTTCCACAGTTAGAACTAATTCCATTATTCTGTCCATGTCCTGTATATCAAAATGCGCATATCGCAAAGTATATATTATTGCCCTCTGTCAGACAGATCTGAGGTTGTCCGCGGCGAGACCATAGATCAAAGTCTATTCAACTTTTTAGAAAAAAAGCAACACAGAAAAGACGATGATAGCCTTGTTTAATATCTTTAATATCTTTAAAGATATTAATATCTTTAATATCTTTAATATCTTGATGGTACACCAAGCCCTTTTAGATGAGCTTACTGGAATACCCGGATGAGCAGTCACGTGCACACTGGCTACCACACGTGTCCATGACCCGGGGGGGGGTCACTCAGGTACAAACTGATTATAATCTGTGCCTATGACCGGGGGAGGTGGGGTTACCATGCGTGCCTATAATCAGGGAGCCACTAACATACCAACTGGTTACCATGCGTGCCCATGACTAGGGGAGCCACTCATGTACCAACTGGTTACCATGCGTGCCTATAATTAGGGGGCCACTCACATACCAAATGGTTACTATGCGTATCTATGCTCCGGGGGGGGGGGGAGACCCACGTACTATCTGCTTACAATGCGTACCCATGACCAGGAGGGGGGGGGCACTCACATATCCACCGGTTGCCATGTGTATCTATGCTCAGTGGGGGGGGGGGGGGGGCGGGCGCACCCACGTACTATCTGGTTACATTGCGTACCCATCACCAGGAGGGGGGGGCACTCACATACCAACTGGTTACCATGCACGTCCATGACTCTTTGAAATGAGTCCTAAACGCGGAGTTCTATGAATAATTACAGAGATTTTGTCATTTCACCGTTTTTAAAACGTTTTTATGGGAGAATGGGTAGGAGAATTGCTGAAAACAGTTATTTAGCTATAAGCGATGTTATTCTGGAGGATCGCACGAGTCTGTAAACATTGTCTTTTTCCACATTTAGATCCACTTCATGGCGTCATGCATATATGCAAATCATACCATGAATATTGAACGAAGTAGCAAACTTATTAAAAAAAAATAAAATATAAACTACAGCTTTTGAATTTCAGAATCACTGATTATTTGTACGCAATGTTGCTTATTTTTTTTTTCAAAATGAAACCTAATTTTCGCGTCTTAAACAATTTTTGGAAAAGAAAATTTTTCGTCGAGAAACACGACAAAAACATTTAGTTTCGGTGGCATCGTTTAACGTGAAGAAATTTTTCGTTAAATCTTCAAATTTAAATTTTAAATGGTCGTTTTTTAAAGAAAGTTTATAATTTTCCAATTCGCACTTTTTTAATTTCTGAAATATCTCAAGTTAACAAAGTTTATAATTTTCAAAACGCACTTTTAAATTGCCTTTTTTAATGAAATATTTTTTTTTTTATATATTTACAATTTTGAAATATCTACCTTTTATGAAATTTATAACTTACATTTTAATTTATAATTTTACATTTCAAGACCTTTTCTTTTTACAATTTTCAAATTTATGGAAATTTACAATTTTCAAAACTGCAATTTAATATGTCTCCTGTTATGAAAATAACAATTTTTAAAATTTTCTAATAATCTTATATTTATAAAAATGTAGAATTGAAACAAACAATATAAGTTTAAATAAATATTACCTTTATATTTGAACATTTCTTGTTCCCTCGATCTTCTATCTATAAATCTTCTAGCGCTCAGATTTCGGACATATTCGTATTGTGTCTTGTTGAAAATGGAAATTAATTTAAAAATAAACAATTTTTTGCCTTAACTTTTTATTGGTAATTTTAGCTTTTTAATAGCTCAGATAATGTATCCAAGTTATGTAGCAAATGACAAGATATTCAGAATGCCTAACAGTTATTCAACAATACACTTAAAACTATTAAATATCACATTAAAATTCTCCACACAAGAATTGACTGTTGCCTCCAGGGAGGGCTAAACACCTCTATTGGCTACTCACAAGCATGTTGTCTTCTTCTTATAACTACTCTACTTCCTTGTCGAACCTAAAAATTTCAACAAGAAAAAAAAATAGTATTTTCCTATCAGGCAATTTTAATCGCTGGAACTTAACCGGCGGGCTATGATATGGTTAATGTGTTTGCTTCTTTTTTTTTTTTTTTTTGTTGCTTCTAATATACAATACAGTGCTGTTTTTGTTGTGAGACCGGAGGTTGTGCAGCGCAGATTTCTTCACATCAATACAGCGGCGATTTTTTCACGTCAGCGCCGATTTTTTTGCAGTCTTGCGGAAGGGACTCGGGCTGGCTATTTTTCTTAAGGACAAGGCGAATATTGCGGCGTACATGGTTCAGGGTTGGGCGACTGCACTTCAGCGACGTCGCTTACTGTTTCAACAGCACGGGCTTATTTCTAGTACAGAGATATTCCTCATGCACAAGTTTTGGCTTTCCTTACGTGTGATAAATTCCATGTCTTAAAATGGATGTGAAAAACAGCCTGTATATATACTGACTACAGGCTGCAACTCTGGAATGATGATATACTCCGATTTACAATGAATCACAGCGAAGTTAATTACACTTTCCTGCATAATTGAAAAAAATTGCAATTAGTATACTATGTAATTAATTGCAATTTTGAAATGTAATTCAAAAATTGCAGTTGAAATTTGTCAATAGATCATACAACTCCTATTTTTCTATAAATGATAGCATAAAAGAAACATCAATCACATGAAAGAAGTTCCAAAATTATCCATTGATGATAGCATGAAAGAAACATCAAAGAATTCTCAGAAAACATCTTTTATAAATAGTGTTCCCCTATACAGCACCGATTTGTTTTTCAGGTCTATAAAGCGCCGATTTCTTCAAGTTTCTTTGACTGACGACAGTGACTAGATTTTGGAGAAAACTGATGTTTGATGGTGACCAAAAAATGCAAGGTTTAGATAGGGGCTGTTTATCCCGTGGCTATTCAAAGATGTGGAAGAAATGTTGATTAGACGCGGATCCAAAGTTACAAGCAATTACAACCAATTTCCAGCCAGCGAACAGCTACCCATCCCCACCCCCTCCCCCCCCCCCCCCCATAACCGTCAGCATTCAGTCGCATCTAACCTCACGCCGGTAATAAACGTTTCATATATTTGGTTCTGCAGCTTTGTATATCGGTCGGATATATTATAGATATTATAGTATCAGTTCATTGCTACTTTGCCGTAGTAACCTAAATGATGTTGTTCGGACAAAAGCGTTACAGCTTTGTTACACAGTGGAACAAAAAACAATTCGTGGTTCACGCACAAAATGTCTCTGCTGACCTGACCCGGTTGTGTTCAGGCCGCGACAGGGCACACTGTATCGTTTGAAGGGCACTGATCTTTGCATGAGAATTTAGATATCTACATATCTGATCTTCGTTTTCGCATGAACATTAGGATATCTAGATATCTTATCTTTACTTTGCATGAGCAGTTAGATATCAACATATCTGATCTTTACTTTGCATGAGCATTTAGATATCAAGATATCTGATCTTTGCTTTGCATGGGCATTTGGGTATCTAGACATCTGATCTTTCTTTGCATGAACACTTAGATATCTGGATATCTGATCTTTACTTCGCATAAGCATTTAGATATCTAGATATCTTATCTCGTCCCTTGCATGAGCATTTGGATATCTAGATATCTCATCTCTACTTTGCATGAGTATTTAGATATCTAGATATTTTATCTTTACTTTGGATGAGCATTTAGATATCTACGGCCTGGGTAAGTAACAGTATTATAGCTACTTCATAACTCTGTAAACATTGTCCTGGGCGCCTGCCATCTCCACCCCCCCCCCAGCCCTTTCCCTTCCCCCTCCCCCTCCCCCTCACCCTCTCCCCTTCCCGATCCCCCACCTCCTTTCATCCCCTAATTCAGTTTAAATAGGAGCAACATTTCCTTCTATTTATAATTTGTGTACATTTTTATTACAGCTTACTTTTACAGTTAATTTCAGTAAAGTGCTGCCTCGGCAAGCTGATATCTTCCTCTCCTTTTTCTGTTTTTTTTTCCTCGGTGATATTCGGTACAAACAGCTGATTGAAAGGCTTTTTTAAAACCATGATAATTTTATCTCTTTCCTACTTCCTTGTGTACATTTTTCGAGGGAAATACGCGTGTGCTTGGAGCAGTTTGTAACCAAGATAAAACACTGTGTTCGGGATATTAAGTGCATCATCAAAAATCCCTCGGAAAGAAATAAAAACTCAGTTCTCCAAACAATTTCTATTAATTTTTTAAAGCTGAATCATAACAAAGACAAAAAAAATCAGTAAGGGTTGTCGTCTGCTCGGGACCTCAGTACCACTAGTGGTACTGAGGTCCCGAAGTAGCACTGAGGACCCGGTGGCACTGAGGTCCCGACAAATTTTTCATATGAACTCCCCGTCCCCGCCCCGCCCCAATCTTTAATTGTATTTTAAAATCACTTCTTCCGCCTCCCTCCCTGCCATCCCGTTAGGAGACGCCGTCAGGGGTGGCATAGGATCTTTTATCTTCTTGTATTCCCACTTCCCCGCCCCCCCCCCCCCACCATCACCCAATATGTTTATCTCAATATCTTACAGTTTTTTTCCATAAAATATATACAAATACACATGTCTATTCACAAAATTTTGAAGAAAAAAAAGATGCGAAATTTATCTTTTTGGCATATATATATATATATATATATATATATATATATATATATATATATATATATATATATATATATATATATATATATATATATATATATATATATATATATATATATATATAGCCTCCACCCCCCCACCCCATCCCTCCAACAAAGACAAATTGCGTTTTTTTTTCTTCTTTTTTTGGCCTTTCCCATCGGCCTTGCAACTATTAAAGCCTTAAAGCAGCTGCATCAAAGCTGCACTATTAGCAGCATTGACGTTTTCACACGGCATGTTTTTGTTCAATCTTTTTATGCATTCTACCTTTCGGTGTTGATGCACTGAGACGTGCATTTTTCGAGTATGTGCCATTTTAGCCAATTTAGCCTAAATTGGCTAAATTGGGTGCATTTTTTAATTGTTTTCCATAAAATATATACAAATACATATAGTCTATTCATAAAATTAAAAAAAGCAAAGTTTCTCTTGTTGGCATCGGAGGGGGGGGGGGGGGGGGGAGAACGGGAAGGAGGGGGCTAAAATGCAATTCATCTTTTTGGCGTGAGAGGGAGAGCATATATATATATATATATATGGGGGCGGGGGACATAAAAAAAATTTTGATTGTTAATTCCCACTTGCAAACGAAGTTTGCAAATGGGTATAAGTTTGTAGTTTTTCTCGAAATTTCTGTCCTTTTTTTTTTCCTTTTTTTCTTCTCTTTTTTTCCGTCACGCAGGTTTCCAGAAAACTCCTCCCAGGCTATTTGACGTAGGACGATGAAATTTGGCACAATGATAGAGGGTGACGAAATGTCGTCAAATCCGCAAAACTTTTTGACCTTGACCTTGAAGTTCAAGGTCAAAGTTTTTCTGACCTCAAAGTGGTTTCCAGAAAACTCCTCCTATAGAGTTTGTCGTAAAAAGACGGCATTTGGCAGAGATATAGAGGGTAATGAGTTGTCGTCAAATCCGTAAAATTTTTTAACCTTGAACCTCAGCGGTTAAGGTCAAATTGAGGTCAAAACATTTTTGGAAACACCTATTAATCACGAAAAGTAGCCATAAAGGTGCTCAAATCCCAGTGTGAATGCATAAAACGCACTCAGTAAAGGGTAAACGTTCATCACTAACCTTGACCTTGAGGGTCAAGGTCAAAGGTCACGTGACTTCACGCGTCCTTAACGACAGGCCGACTCATCTCGAAAACGGTTAGAGATAGAGCGATTTTGAGCTCATTTTCGACCCTTTGGGCCAAAAAGACGTTATATAAGAGGTACCTCGGTGATCTTGACCTCCTCCATCATGGTCAAGGCCAAAAACTGTAAGTTGACCAGTATCTCAAAAACGGCTAAAAAACTGAATTTGATTTATTTGTGCCCAAATGAGGTTACATTATATTCACTTCGATGGCCTCGTTCAAGATAATAATCCGGAAGCTGACAATTATGTCGAAACACTGAAAAATGTGTCTCTGCCCTTGCAAGTGGATGCTATTTCGCTACGTGTAGCGAAATTCGGTCTAGTTTTCAAAATACTTCTTCTCCCACAGTATTGGTCAGATTTTCTTAAAATTTGTAAGAATATTTTTAGGTAGGCCTCTCTTGAAAAATTATTTCATTTGGAGATCCGCCTAATATTGGATAAGTGGGGGCATTTTTCTTTTTTAATTTTTGGCGTCGAATTTTCAAAATGCTTCTTCTCCCGCAATTTTGATTGGATTTCTTTCCAATTTTGTACGATTGTTCTTTTGATGCTTCTCTGTTGAAAATTTACTTGTTTTGGCGATCGACCAAAAATTGACCAAATGGGGGTCATTCTTTAATTTATTTGTAGCCAATTTTCAAAATGCTTCTTCACCCACAATTTTGAGCGGATTCCTTCATAAATTTGTAAGATTTTTCTGCAGCCGTGTTCTGCAATATGACCACTTTCTGGCGACCATACAAGCCTCCTGATACGTGAGTTACTAGATCTCGGTTGTCACAATGTCCCTGGACATTCTTGCTTTGTTTTCATTTTACATGTTAGATTTGTCATGTTTGAGAGTGAAAATAAACCATTATAACAATAACAAAAATCATACTTTTCGAAAAAATCTAAGTGGTGGCATCGATGACCTGTTGGTGGCCCTGAGGCTCGGTTGGTGGTACTGAGGATTCGGTAGTGGTAGTGAGGACCTGGTGGTGGTAGTGAGGACTCGATGGTGGTAGTGAGTACCCGGTGGTGGTCCTGAGGCCCCGGTGGTGGCCTGAGGACCAGGTGGTTGTACTGTGGACCCGATTGTTTTAAATTTTAGATTACATAGTTTACGTTTCTTTCAGCTTAAAACCACTTAATATAGCATTTTGAGGCGAAAAAAAAGTTTGGGTCCTCAGTGCCACCACCGGGCCTCAGTGCCACCACTGGGTCCTCAGTACCACCACTTTACTTTTTTCTGAAAGTAAGCATTGATTTTTGGTTTTGAACGTTTCTTTCAGCTTAAAACAACTTAATCTAGCATTTTGAAGCAAAAAAAAGTTTGGGTCCTCAGTGCCACCACCGGGCCTCAGTGCCACCAAACGGGTCCTCAGTACCACCACTTTACTTTTTTCTGAAAGTAAGCATTGATTTTTGGTTTTGAACGTTTCTTTCAGCTTAAAACAACTTAATCTAGCATTTTGAAGCAAAAAAAAAGTTAGGGTCCTCAGTACCACCACCGGGCCTCAGTGCCACCACCGGGTCCTCAGTACCACCACTTTACTTTTTTCTGAAAGTAAGCATTGATTTTTGGTTTTGAACGTTTCTTTCAGCTTAAAACAACTTAATCTAGCATTTTGAAGCAAAAAAAAAAAGTTTGGGTCCTCAGTGCCACCACCGGGTCCTCAGTACCACCACTTTACTTTTTTCTGAAAGTAAGCATTGATTTTTGGTTTTGAACGTTTCTTTCAGCTTAGAACAACTTAATCTAGCATTTTGAAGCAAAAAAAGTTTGGGTCCTCAGTGCCACCACAGGGCCTCAGTGCCACCACCGGGTCCTCAGTACCACCACTTTACTTTTTTCTGAAAGTAAGTATTGATTTTTGGTTTTGAACGTTTCTTTCAGCTTAAAACAACTTAATCTAGCATTTTGAAGCAAAAAAAAAAGTTTGGGTCCTCAGTGCCACCACCGGGTCCTCAGTACCACCACTTTACTTTTTCTGAAAGTAAGCATTGATTTTTGGTTTTGAACGTTTCTTTCAGCTTTAAAACAACTAAATCTAGCATTTTGAAGCAAAAACAAAAAGTTTGGGTCCTCAGTGCCACCACCGGGCCTCAGTGCCACCACCGGGTCCTCAGTACCACCACTTTACTTTTTTCTGAAAGTAAGCATTGATTTTTGGTTTTGAACGTTTCTTTCAGCTTAAAACAACTTAATCTAGCATTTTGAAGCAAAAAAAAGTTTGGGTCCTCAGTGCCACCATCGGGTCCTCAGTACCACCACTTTTCTTTTTTCTGAAAGTAAGCATTGATTTTTGGTTTTGAACGTTTCTTTCAGCTTAAAACAACTTAATCTAGCATTTTGAAGCAAAAAAAAAAGTTTGGATCCTCAGTGCCACCACCGGGCCTTAGTGCCACCACCGGTTCCTCAGTACCACCACTTTACTTTTTTCTGAAAGTAAGCAATGATTTTTGGTTTTGAACGTTTCTTTCAGCTTGCAACAACTTAATCTAGCATTTTGAAGCAAAAAAAAGTTTGGGTCATCAGTGCCACCACCATGCCCTCAGTACCACATCTTCACTTTTTTTCGGAAAGTAACATTGATTTTTGGGTTTGAACGTTTCTTTCAGCTTAAAACAACTTAATATAGGATTTTAAAGTAAAAAATACTTTGGGTCCTCAGTGCCATCGGGTCCTCAGTGCCACTTCGGGACCTCAGTACCACTGGTGGTACTGAGGTCCCGAGCAGACGGTGACCCCGCCTAAAAAAAATGGACATTATTTTCAAGCATGTTATAGATTTTCGAAACGCAAAATACCAGCATATGTAACTTGTTACATGTTATGGAATTGGTAAGAAATTTCGGAAGTAGGGGGGTGGGGTGGCGCTGGGGTGGCGGGGGGGGGTGGAGGGCGGATGTTGAGGTGGTGATGGGGAGGTTCAATCTAAAAAAAACGGAAGTAGTAAGTTTAGCAGTCAAGCTCTGAATCGAAAACCCAAAGTTCGACAGTTTAATATTATTCCCAAGGGGGAATAGTTGCAATTCCTCAACCCCCACCCTGTCCCCATCTCCCACCCCCACCCCTCTCACAGTCAACAAGAAACCAGAAGCGTCTGTGATTGTAATCTCTGGTCTAAAAGCGAAAACAAAAAATATACCACCGAACTGAATAGCATATCTTGCTGTGTAAAGACAAGTCAAGTTATCGAAAAAAATTTGGTGCGGGGCATTCTTAACAGTTTATCAGACACGCAACCCGCAACCGCATCCTAACAGCATGTTTACTTGTATTAAATGACACCGAAATATTTTAATTGCTCTTATCCGCCTTTCAAAATTTCCAGGCCTTTTCCGCTGCTAAAGGAACTTTCCGCAAGAACAGGAACAAGTGCACAGTTCCCTATATGTTTCTATCTATTTCACTTTAACTTACAGAAGAATCGAACGAAATTAAAATAACAACAAAACGAGAACCTGTTTCTCAAAGGTGAAACATTAAAAACCTGGCAAAAAAATATAATATTTTTAAAATCACTTTCTCCCTTCAAGTAGCATTTTAAAACTTTTCAGTCTTATTTTGATTTGATTTTCCTTTACAGACAAGGCAATGCTTTTTTTTTTTTTTTTAGATTCCGAAAATTTCTTAAGAAAAAAAACAGTGGCGGATACAGCTTTCGGGCAAGAAGGAAGGGGGGTTCAACTTATGCCAGCCTGGAAGTAGAGCATGCGCCCGCTCCTAAGCCAGCTGGGGTCTATTTTTCTGATTTGGGGGAGGTGGTTGCAACCCCTGAACTCCCCCCACCCCTTGAATCCACCACTGAAACCCACAGCTTTGCTACTTGCTCTCTCGCTCTATGAAATGGCATCCCAACCCAAACCGCCCTCTCGCCCCCACCCAGACCCAAGAATGGTGCGAAACTGAAGCTGATAATTTATATGAGCATTCAGTGTATTAACAACGGCCAGGTACGATTTGGCATCCACTCGTCGTTCTTGTAAAACTATTACAATCGTTCCTCTGAGCTTAACTATTTGGCTTATTACGTTTTTTCTTCCTCTTTTTCAAAATGACTTCCATTTCCGGTGAGCGATAATAAATGTTCATCGCTTTTTGGGGAAATAGGTCGTGGCGTAATTCTATCCATTTTGCAACCTTATTTTATTCAAAATATGGTTGTGAAGTGGTTGCGACCAAAATCCAACCTTTTTCTCAACCAAAAAAGGCGTCGGTTGTTTGCTGAGTATGCACGCTTTCTGTGATGCAAATTGAGAGTCTCACACTTATTTCATGAAATCCGTAGTTATAATAAAAATGTGTCCCATACAGCCATTCACACAGCAAGTAACACCCACCCAAAAAGTGTAGTGTGAGCATTACTACACTGTGAGATCTTTGGACGTTTCGGCCCTTTACCATTTCGGCCCTACCATTTCGGTCCTTCGCGAAAGACGTTTCGGCCCCAACTTGGACGTTTCGGCCCTTCGGCCCTCATTTTGAATTTTTTATTTTATTTCATTTTTTTTTTTGCGTTGCCTCAAGAAAATGAAACACACCTTTTTTGTTATTTAATTTTATTTTCAAAGCCTGTAACATTTTGCACACCATATTTTAGACAATTGTAACTTCCTGATAAAAAACAATGTCCAATGAATGATAACATCTTGCTATCCAGAAGAGCAAAGGCTTTACTCGGTGCACACCAACATTGGTGAAATAACGCCAAAAATATAGCAATCAATTTATACACCTCTACAATGCATAGCCTTACAACGATCTGCAGACATTTTACTTGGTGTGCTTAAAAGTTTAAACGAAGCGAAAAACACTTGAGAACATGTTTATTAGTATCGATTTGGCTTTATTGTGAACACTAATTTGTGGTGTAAAAGGGAGAAAAGGAAAGTTACGTTTTTCCTTTATGCTACTTGTGTTCATCAATTTATGGTGTCTAAATGGCCGAAAGAAACAGAACTATAAACTTGTTGTGTATTTACATTAAATAAATGAATGTTACCTTTCTTGACGCTAAAATATTCCTGTTTTGATATCCCAGTTCCACATACTCGATGTTGGAAATATCCACACGGAGCACATTTTAACATATGTTGACGTTTCCTGATTGTTTTGTGACACGAACGACAGTTATCCATTTTAATTCACTCTTTTTCATAATCCATCCATACACTGTTTAAATAATGTTAATGTGGTTAGTTTAATTTTAGGTTTATATAGAATATGAGATGCAGGATAGAATATTCCAACAACCAATAGAAACTAACGGCCTGAGTTACTCAAGGAATAAAAGCTCAGGCCCTGATTAACACAACATATAAGATTGCTTTCCCTTTACTCCAGACCTTTCTACAGAAATTGCAATTGAAATATGTACTACTGTAATTTATCGCCACTTATTACAAACGCGGGAGATCGTCAATGCTACATAATATGAATTGCACATAGCACATGGAGTTACCATAATCCGACACTGTGATTATTTAATTACAATTTAAATTTCATACACCGGAGATCCAAAATTAAATAAGTTAACTGCAATTTTGAATAACTGACTTCATCCCGGATTGCAGTTTAAAGAAGAATATTTGTCTTTTATGTAACGGAGATGACCCATGTAAAGATGTTAATCGCTTAATAAACCTCAATTATACCCTAAATGGTCTTGTGAAATCACTTTCAACATATCTTAAAAGGGTTTATAAAAAAACTGATTGCAGTTGAAGGCAGACGCATTGTCTTTTATTTACCGGAGATCCTACATTAAACATTTGAATTGTTCAGCTGTACCTTTCATCACAACATACAAGCCTTTATCTGGCCTCTTTTATTAACAGAATAAACTGAAGTTAATTTTACTCCAACACCGTCCCCTCAAAAAATATTAATAATAAAACGTGGGGCCGAATCAACCATAAAGGGCCGAATCGGTAAAGGGCCGAACCAAGGACGTGGTTCCGAATCATCCAAAAAGGGCCGAATCGGTAAAGGGCCGAATCATCCAAACATCCACTGTGACACCCATTCATTCATCAAATAACTAGTCTTTGATAAGCATTGCAAACAATATAATTTCCTGACGCCCGCTCCCTCTCCCAACGGCTACTTGCTCACCAAACAAGGGTCTGCATATAATTATACAGGTGATACGTGACGCAGTGGGTGTAATGCATTGTGAATCACACCACGCAATGTGTGTAATGCACTATCACATCATGCAGTGTGTATAATGCGCTATCACATCACACAGCGTGTGTAATACGCTGTCACATCAAAATGGATGTCTTGACAAGTCATTATTTTTAGCTTGCCCATTAAGTGAAAAACTGGGTACAATTTTGCTTGCAATTTGTTAAGAACATAAGCTGATTGATTAATTTATTGATTAATTAATGTTACAGATTGATTGATCGATCTCATTGATAAATTGATTGATTGGTTTCATTGATTATTGATTGATTAATCTTACTGATTTGCACGCTATTTTAAATTTCAAATATGTGTTTAGCAGATAACAATGTTTGACAAGCACCCCATAACAAACATTTCAGACTTGTGATTTTTTTTTAATTCTAACATTTAATATTATAATTATAAAGAGAGTTCTTGTTTATTTTCTAGACCCTTTTGTTCACTTTTGGTGTTATTTGATTTCTTTGATTCGTACACAGTCGATGTTTGGAAAGCTTTTGCGATTTCTTCAAATGTGCGGTGTTTTGTTTCGGGAACTTTGAAATAGACGAAGATGGTGAATGCAATACAAAGTATGCAGAAGATGAGCATTGTAAATTCTCCGATCGCCTTCTGAAACACACACACATAATGTTTTCATTTTTATGCTAGGTTATACACACACACATAATGTTTTCATTTTTATGCTAGGTTATACACACACACATAATGTTTTCATTTTTATGCTACGTTATACACACACACATAATGTTTTCATTTTTATACTACGTTATACACACACACACATAAAGTTTTCATTTTTATGCTAGGTTATATACATATATAGGGCTACTGTTTTCAAAAAAGAAAAAGAGAGAGAGTGTGTGGCTTTTATGCGACAAGTTGTTCACATAGTACTCCGTGAAAGCAAACTTAACCATCGTTAATTGTATAACGATGGTTATACAACTGATACCATTTAAGCACCTAAAATTCAGCTTTTTACAATATTTTTACAAAACAGCCTAATTTAGAACAAAAAATGGCGCAAAAACACACACGCACACATGTTACAAAGCGTGTCCCAAAAAAAACCGCGGAGAAAGGGGTGATTTTAAGGACAAAAGGGGGGTAAATTTCCGTCAGTACAAAAAGTGGTCCATTCCGAAATTCGCTCCTCGCTGGTTATAAAAAAAGGCGGGAGGGGGGATCTTTTAAAACTCAGCACTCCGCGATTCAAAAAGGCAAGGGAATACTTTGTAACCAGTTGCTACGTGAGTGCCCCACCCACCCCGGTTAAAAGCCCTAAATTGAAATTTAACGCTTTTTATGTAAAAATATAAGTGATGTTATAAATTTGCACATAATTAATTGCTTTTATTCTAAAACATAATATGCGCCTACAGAAACAGTTAAATAAATGAATAAAAAGGAATATGAACACAAATGTTATGTTTTACCCTTAGCCCTTAGTGATTATTATCAAATAAGCGCGTTATAAAAACCGTGTATAATAATTTTACCCGAATGAGTTCAAAGCTGAAGACTACGATGGCCATAGATATCCAATTTGTGAGGCTAGCAGTAGCCATGGCAACCGGGCGTGATTCTTGACGGAACAGCTCCGCCCCAATAATCAGTGGAATGGGTGCTGTCCAATAGAAATAGACACAAGTGACACACACACAGATACACACACACAAACACATACACACACAGAGAAACACACACATACACATACACATACACATACACATACATACATACACACACACATACACACACATATACACACGTACAGACAGACACACACATATACACACATACATACACACATACACACATACAAACACACACACATGCACGTACAGACACACACATACACACACAGACACACACACATATATATATATATATGTATAACTTTACATTAACATTTATTTCCATTACTTATTAGCTTTACATAATTTACTAATAAATGAAATAATTAATTAATTGTTTTATATAAAGTTAATATAACAAACACATAAGTTTTATGTTTTTAATAGAAAATATTTAAAGAAAATAATGGGCAAATTAATATGATGCAGTACATTGATACTTTTTTTCATTATATATTAGTTGTGCACACTTTGGTGTTTTCACAAAATTGTTTTCTATATAGTTAAATTGGTAAACAGATATAAGTTTTGTGTTTTACACTTCAAAAATCAAACATGGATTTTAGATGCGATCTGAGAATAAATGACACATCAATTTTTTAGAAGAAAAATAATGCGAGCATTTTAATTGCAGTTCTTAATTAACATATTATTACAAACCAAAGCTTTCTTATGTATTTAAATTCCTGGCAACATAAATTCACATAGAGAAAAAATGAGGCAAATGGTTAATTGTTGCATAACTTGAGTAAATGATCTGGCTAGTCTATTCCTGCGTCATCAAGAAGTCGACAGATATTACAATTATTGCAGTTAAGCTAATTAGTTAGTTCAAAATAAGTCAATATATGCTAATTGTAAATACGCCAAAAACATCCAGTGAATCATTAGGTTAATGACTAGGTTAATATAACATTGTGTAAATTACAACATAGTGTAAATACTTACCAAGTCCCACTGCAAGTGCAGCCAGAAAGGAAAGCACACACGCGATACTGATGTAATTCGTCCAGGAGTACTGTTCCTTGATAAGACACCAGACAATTTACATCGGAATTAACTAAACTTTTTCGTGGTTAAATTTACGATACTTTTCAGTATTCACCGGTTAGCCTGTATTGCACTCCAAACAACCGTAAAGTTAAAATATAATCATGAATACCTGTTTATTAGGTATATCTATTACATATGTTTCGGCACACATCATTACCTGTGTCTTGTAACTCAAAACAGGACCACACTAGACTACATACAACTAAACATTTCATTGGAAATTTATTTATATTGTTTGTCTCTAAGATATTAGTTCATCAAGTTAGCGCTCATAATAATTTACATAAAACAATAATTATAAATGTAAAATACTTTGGATAAAAACAAGAGATACACCCGGATGAAAAGTAAGCTATTATATACTTGGTGCCTTACCAGGATCAGACCAAATACACATGAAAGTAATTGAACAATTTTCAACATAAAACATGAAATTGTACAAAAAGAAGAAGCCCCAAACTTCCCATTATTCAGTGAGAACCGGTATAACATTTATATGCTTTCTATAAGTATAAGTTACTCTTACTTTAACAATTTACGATCCTTTTAGATATAAGAAAAGTACCTGATAGTGCAGAGACAGGGTAAGCACTGCAAGGTTAAGGGCACAGATGATGAGAGGTCCAATAAGCAGAGGTCTCCTGCCTGTCTTATCAATTAAAACTACCTGTCATTGCAAATCAAATGAAAAATACGTCAAACATACTGTAATTTCATATTCCATTAAATGTATTTTCAATAACAAATATACAGATTTGGCTGCAGTATATTTGTGGGTAAATGGCACTATAAGGAGAGGTGTCCTGTCTTTATTAGCGAGGAAAATCGCACACGTTTTTATTTATGATGAAGCGGCGGTTTCTTCAAGGATGGCCGAAAGACTGCAAGGGCATTAACTTTGAATTCCGTGAAAGGTGATGTAACTCACTGCATTCGTTTAGCTTAGACAATTGGAGCGAAGGTTAATGCCCCGCTTACATCATGAATTCTGTGATAGGTGATGTAACTCACTGCATTCGCTTAGCTTAGACAATTGGAATGAAGGTCAATGCCCCGCTTACATCATGAATTCCGTGATATGTGATCTAAGCCAGTGCATTTGCTTAGTTTCACGAATACCAGTCTCCCGCTTACTATAATGAGCTGCATTTGAGCTCGGTACCTTTGGATTACCAGACCAACTCTCTAAATAGTTGAGCTAGTAGCGATAGCAGGTGTTACAAGCCCTTGACTCCGTCACTCCGCCGCGTGGATTCGCCACTGAATATATAGTAACATACCCCAACAAAACTCATAATGCACAAAGTGCCGTTTGCAGCAAGCACAGTATACTGTATGGCACTTTCTTTCACTCCTGCCGCCAGAAACACCCCAACGGAATAAAATGCAATCTATTAAAAGATAGAGAGACAGATACAGACAAGATATTTTTATAGGTAATTTTAAATGTGTATAATAATGGTGGTATTTGTGTCAAAATGGCTGAGTTAATATTGAATGCTATAATAAATGGTCTTTAATTCTGGTGAATTGTTTTTCATTTAATGTCACTGCATTGAAAAGTGTTACAGTATTGGACATGACTAGCAAGATGTGGGTAGTGGTTTTGTCTCAAATGACACAAATACATCCTACCCCATTGACTCCAGTAAATTGCTGTACTACTTGTAAAGAACAGGCAATGAAAAGTGGATTTCGTAAATGTGGTGACGTCAGCAGTGTCTTTAGAGTAATATTCTCCTTTCGTTCGGTTTTCTCTTTTGCCTCCTTTTCCATTTCGTTCAAGTCTTCTGTTACGTCATCGTCTTGTCGTAGGAACTGCAAAGCTTTTGAGGATAAATGCAAATTTACATTCTCATTATCATGTAAATGGGCGGTTTTTGTTTCAAAACCTTTTATCTTAATAAAATCAAATTTTCACTTGTATAAACCAACTAAAGTCGATTGTGTAACGTAAGAATGGATTGATTGAACATTTTATTAATTGAATGATTGACTGTTGAATTGATTGATTGATTTAGTGATTGGTTAGTTAATTGAATGATGGAAATGTGAAATTGTTGTATTTTAAACTTTAAAGATCTACAATAAATTAAAACTAATTATAGTAACCAATACTACCTTACAATATAAATGGCAACAATATAGTAACAATATGTGACAAAATAAGGTAATTATGCTTAAACTAAAATCTAAACTTTCATTTATGATAAATTTGTTCTTTTACTGATTGCTCCTTATAACTTTTGTTCAACCGTTATTTCTTTATGACTTTCCCAGTGCGTCATACAGGACATATCAACTAGACGTGACGTATAGCACACATTAATTTAAAAACAGTTTTATGAGCAAAAAACTATAATTAACAAAATTAATACTATAATATAATTGTCATTGTTAATTTTATGAGACTTTTTGCTGATTTTTGTTGATAAGATAAATAGCAAAAAAAAAATCAAACGCGAATGAAAGAGCCATGAATAACATAGCTACGATCATAAAGTTTCAAATAACCATGATCAGTACAAGAACGGTCATAAAATTGCACAAAAAAACCATTTATACATATCAATAGATAAAATTATGTTATGTAACTGTTGTGTAATATCACAAAATAAATGTTAATTTGAACCAACCTTAAGTTGCTCCTAAGATGTCGTTTCGATTTTAATTTGAACCAACCTTTAGTTGTTCCTAAGATGTCGTTTCGATTTTAATTTGAACCAACCTTTAGCTGCTCCTAAGATGTCGTTTCGATTTTAATTTGAACCAACCTTTAGTTGCTGCTAAGATGTCGTTTCGATTTTAATTTGAACCAACCTTTAGTTGCTCCTAAGATGTCGTTTCGATTTTAATTTGAACCAACCTTTAGTTGCTCCTAAGATGTCGGTTCGATTTTAATTTGAACCAACCTTTAGTTGCTCCTAAGATGTCGTTTCGATTTTAATTTGAACCAACCTTTAGTTGCTCCTAAGATGTCGTTTCGATTTTAATTTGAACCAACCTTTAGTTGCTCCTAAGATGTCGTTTCGATTTTAATTTGAACCAACCTTTAGTTGCTCCTAAGATGTCGTTTCGATTTTAATTTGAACCAACCTTTAGTTGCTGCTAAGATGTCGTTTCGATTTTAATTTGAACCAACCTTTAGTTGCTCCTAAGATGTCGTTTCGATTTTAATTAGAACCAACCTTTAGTTGCTCCTAAGATGTCGTTTCGATTTTAATTTGAACCAACCTTTAATTCCTCCTAAGATGTCGTTTCGATTTTAATTTGAACCAACCTTTAGTTGCTCCTAAGATGTCGGTTCGATTTTAATGTGAACCAACCTTTAATTCCTCCTAAGATGTCGTTTCGATTTTAATTTGAACCAACCTTTAGTTGCTCCTAAGATGTCGTTTCGATTTTAATTTGAACCAACCTTTAGTTGCTCCTAAGATGTCGTTTCGATTTTAATGTGAACCAACCTTTAATTCCTCCTAAGATGTCGTTTCGATTTTAATTTGAACCAACCTTTAGTTGCTCCTAAGATGTCGTTTCGATTTTAATGTGAACCAACCTTTAATTCCTCCTAAGATGTCGTTTCGATTTTAATTTGAACCAACCTTTAGTTGCTCCTAAGATGTCGGTTCGATTTTAATGTGAACCAACCTTTAATTCCTCCTAAGATGTCGTTTCGATTTTAATTTGAACCAACCTTTAGTTGCTCCTAAGATGTCGTTTCGATTTTAATTTGAACCAACCTTTAGTTGCTCCTAAGATGTCGTTTCGATTTTAATGTGAACCAACCTTTAATTCCTCCTAAGATGTCGTTTCGATTTTAATTTGAACCAACCTTTAGTTGCTCCTAAGATGTCGTTTCGATTTTAATGTGAACCAACCTTTAATTCCTCCTAAGATGTCGTTTCGATTTTAATTTGAACCAACCTTTAGTTGCTCCTAAGATGTCGTTTCGATTAAGCTTGAGATATCTGGGAGAATCCGGCAGAAATGGTAATCCCAACAAGGATATCGTCAGCGGTACAATATTCAGCAGAAGCAAGTACGGCCACAGCTCCTTCGTTCCTTTATGTTTTGAAAAAAATCCATCAAAAATATTTATGTTTATATATATATATATATATATATATATATATATATATATATATATATATATATATATATATATATATATATATATATATATATATATATATATATATATATACATATATAAGTGTAATTCCAGTAATACGGGGACCATTTTTTGCTAAAAACCACAGTATAAGGGAGGACCAAAAGTAGGTCTCCTTAATTCTTAGCGTGTTTAAACGTTATGAAACTACATAGTAAACAAAAAAGAATGATCTATAACATAGTGAATATAATATAGTCTGCTTTAAAATTAAATTTGTGTGTTACCACTCGATATTAACCTAAAAAACATATTTTTTTTCCAAATGGTCTCCCTAAGTGCTATATATAAGGCATGGTCCCCCTACGACTGGTTGCAGATCTATATATATATATATATATATATATATATATATATATATATATATATATATATATAATAAGCTTAATATACATAATAACTTTACATATGTTCTTAAAAAATGTTATTGAGAAAAAATATACATCACCTTTAAATTGTGGAAAAGTTAACAGAAGGTGCCTTCTTGCTTAAGGAAGTTATTTATAAGATTAGTGGCAGAACATTTACAATGTATTTTGTGTTGATAAGAACAAATATTTAGAATAAAATGTGCTAAATTCTTACCAAATATTTCTCTTAGGCCAAAAACGCTGGCACAGAAAATACCAAAGGCTATGAAGAGCTGATGTCCAGCTCCAAACGCGCCTCTTAGTTTGCATGGTGCTATCTCTGTGAGGTACATAGGAGCTAGCACCGACGAAAGTCCTGTACCAAATATTTAATCTTTTTCATGGCGTTATTTCTGTGATATAAAATAGCTTGTTTCGACACAAGCCATGCTATGGAATGCCATTTTAACATTTAATGCTTATTTTTGATATCAAAATGTATTTAGAGATATGAATAAATCAATTTAGATTTCATTAATTTATAATTTGCTATCAATAATTGAATTTTTGATGGCAACATTTATTTTTGAGATCAACAAATCAATTTTACAAACCTAAAAAATCTTACGGGAGACACACATTCACATAAAATATAACGAATCATCAATTAAATTTTGGAGATGAAAATTTGAATTATTGAGATCAATAATAACAACATAATTTTTGATCTCAAGAATTGCTTCTTTTTTGTACAGTAAAAAATTAAAATACAAATTCTGTATACAAGGACAGCCATTATTTATTTACAGATATGCGTTTCTGAATTTTTTTATTTAAAAAAAATAGACTGATATTTTGATATCAAGAATCAGTTTTTGAGATCAAAAAATCGTTTGCAGATTTCAAAATACAAATTAAAAATGTACCAGTCTGAAATAATGATATCTGAAATAAATTCTTGATATATAGAAAATCAATTAGTGAGCTCAAAATTAGTATTTTGCTGTCAAATATTTCAGTTTTGCTATCAAGAATTCAAATTTTGATCATAAAAATTGTTTGAGATCAAGAATACATTTAGAGGTATCAAAAATACAATTACAGATAGCAAAAATCAAAATATGGATTTATTGAGATCAAAAATTAATTCTTGATATCGAAAAATCAATTTTTGAGATCAAAAATTAATTTTTGATATCAATAGTTCACTAATAAATATGAAAACGGCATTCCATACCATGCACCAAATAAATAATCATTTTCATGGTGCTGGCTTTGTCAGGTGCATAGGAGCTAGCATATACAAAAATCCCGGTACGAAATATTTATTATTTTGCAAATCTGTGTGAGGAATTCACTAAGATGTGCCTTTGAGTTAACGTTAAGTCTCCTTTATTTCAGAACCTGACGAGGTTGAACTCGTACCAGCCTTTTGCTACTTTTATTTCAAATACTTTCGGGATAAATTGTAGATTTGCGAGCACAACCCGAATACATAACACAAGCAAAAGGATTTGTTCTGATTTTAATCCATTTATATATTATAGTTAGCGATCAAATATTAAATCAAGGTGGAATCGCTTTCTTGCTTTATTTTGACACTGCCAACAATTTTGACACTGCCAACAATTTACTGCTGTTGCATTGCATCGTCACTATATGAAATGTGTGAACAGAATGTGAACAATTCGGCTTACCACAAAGGTGAAAACTGAGGATTTCTGTTCTGAAGTCATTCGTGATGTGCAACTGTTTGATGGTAGGTATTTTATGCATAACAATTTCATGATAGTCATTTGTTATGTGTAACTGTTTAAAGGTAACCATTTGTTATGTGTGGTCATGTCATGGTAGTCATTTGTTATAGGTTACTGCTTAAAGGTACCATTTATATGTTTGTGTGTTACCCTTTCATTTTAGCCATTTGTTACATATAACTGTTTGATGGTCGTCATTTACGTTTCAATGTTTATACGAGATAACAATTTGTTGCATTTTGTGCATGTGAATAATTTACACTTGGGGCAGAGGGTCAAGGAGTTATTAAATTACTGGAAATACTTGAATTTTCTCTTTTTGCGGAAGTCTAAATTTTTAAGTCTTAAATATAGTAACGTTTAGGTACCTAAGTGTAATATTAAATGCCCGGTAGTGAAAACTGTCTAGTTTGATGTTGTTGTAGATGTTTTAACTGATGTGATTAATGCTACAAGCATATCTATAGTAAATGTTTGTTCATTTAATCGTAAGCTTCTTATTGAAAGGAAACATAAATGTGATATTAATGTTTGCATGTTTAGGTCTTTTACACAGTTAGCACCTAATATATGGCACAGTTCTACTTGAGTCATAAATATGTTAGTAATAAATTTATTTAACTAAAATGAGTCTTTCTCACCACAACTGAGTCCTTGTATAGTTCGGCCAATGATAAGAAGCTCTGGCAAATGCGATACTACACAGATTGTTTGAAGTACAGCACCAACATAAGAAGGGATATGGGTTAATAGTATGGCTCTCTTTCTAAAAATGAAAACAGAAAAAAATATATGAGACTTGTCTTCAAAAACACGTAGGAATGTTGATGCAAATAATAATAATCCTAATAATAATTATAACATATAATTGGCTGAAGAATTAAATACGTTATACGTTACACAATTAAAAAACTATCTTGTGTTATTATCCAACAAAGAGGGATAAAATGTGTTGATAAAATTCTTTAATAATAATACATACTATTGAAAGCAAAAAGCAAACCTTCCAAATCGCTCGGCAACTTTGCCTGAGAGAAGTCCGCCGATCATACCTGCCAGGTAGAACACCGCATTGGTAACGGACCATAAAACCGTTATTTTCATGTCTGTGACGTTATCACCATATCTCACGGTGTATTCCTTTCTATAAAACTCCTTTATTAACTGTCAAATTATATTAGCGCAACGTAAGGTATTTATTAAAAGAAAAAATGATAATAACTGCAATTAGCCAACAGCAGTATTATTTGTATATTTGACCTTAGTATGTACATATATATATTCATAATCTGTTGCCCAATAAGCAGACAGAATTCTGTGGAAATGAAGATACATTACATTTTCAACATTTATATTTTGAAAAATTCAGATAAATCATTATCATCATTGTTATTAACACGATAACCCTTTTCACTGTCTTTTATAAAGTAGAAAATTGTAATTGATAAAACATAACGAGAATTTCAAGTCCACAACTAAAGTCAGGTAAACATACACTATTTTATATTTATCGCTATTGCAGAAAATGTCTTAACCTATGTGTTTTTAATCACAAACAGATACTTTTATTAGTTATAAAAATTAACACCGACAGAGTCTTTCTATCGTAACTTTGCGAGGCAGTTCTTGTAATATAATTCTTTCTATATATAAAATGTGTTCACATCGACAATAAAGTATAGTAACTCACCAGTGAAGGCTGGTTTAGAACGCCCATATTCCATCCAAATATATAGGAGGAACCAAACCATATGATAAAACTATGGATTACCAGATTGAAAGTCAAACCCTGAAATTGGAAAGAAATTCATATACTCTTTCATACCGATTTTGATAAAAAATACTTTTGTTCTCTCCTTATATGCAACACATATACTTGATGAAGCTTTAGAGAGACTATTTAAGGCTCTCTTTAAGCCTCTAGAGCCATTTAGATATCTATCTGTTTGATGTTTCATACTTCATTTTAAACGTATGGAACTCTCTGTCATCGAAAAGAATAGCAATAAAATTTAATATTGGAAAAATTTGCGTTTTACATATTTTAAAGGTGTAAAATAGGTGTATATTGTCTTTGAAACATTCACATTGCTCAGAAAATTTTGTAAATTATTCCTCCAAATAAAAAAAACGAATGATTTCTTCATTAGTTTTAAGCCTTGCTAAAAAGTGCCTCCGTGTGTGGCGTGTAAGTGTTGAACAGTCAAAACACAGGGCTGACTGTCGTTTCATTTAAAAAAAACAAAGCACATTGAGGAAATGAAATAATTGCCATATCTTCAAATGACTTCAAAATCTGTGAAAATTGATGGACAGTGGAGGGGTAAAGGAGGAGAAATACTGACGTCTGGCCTAAAAGTTCCCAAACGTTCGCATTCATATTTGTACCAGCTTTGTTAGCTGTGTTCTGTCACGTAACTTATTTCATGAAACTACCAAAGGTACGCACGAAAACTAGATATCACATACTGCAACATAAAACCAGGCGGTTCTATCTTCTAAGGTTAAAATACTTTTGGGAGTTCATATCAATCTCACACGAAACGGTTGATATCATATATTACGATATAAAAGCCAGTTCTACCCTCTAAAGTAATTTTTTATGTTTATATCAGCCTCTGCTTAGAATTGCCATTAAATTGGCATGTTAAATGTATATTATGTCATAGGAACAATTTGGTGCCATTGTAGATAAGTTCCTTTTATCTCTGAAACATTTCTTAGTGATAAAGATCTATGCCATATTCATATAATTAAAACTGCATTTATTAGACATGTGTAACAACTTCAAAAGCGAGACGTATTCACAAGTAGAGGTGTTATTCTAAGGTGGGTCACATAAACAATGCTGTGAATTTAAGTATCCTTGTTACGACATTTGCTGTGAGAATTTTTGGTCCTTGAAGTGTCAACGCGTTTAAATAAACAAAACATGTATGTTAACATAATTATGTGTAATTAACGTGTTTTAGTGTTACATCTTGTAAATTCACCCAAGTATTTATTTCATTTATGCGATGATACGCTCTATTTCAACGATATTTTGACATTTAGGGGGACATTGTGATCTTGTTGTGGTCAACACGATATCCCCGTCACAATTTCAGGCTCTCGCCTCTAGAATTCAAAATGGCCATGCTGTAAGTTAAGGGTACAAAAAGAGCACATCTAGTGTAAGTGAACTCATGTTTTCTTAAATTTAAAAACTTATTTGTTTTCAAATTTTTCCATGATAAGATGACCAAATAGCGCATTAATCGGCGGATTTAAATATTTTGAAAAAGATCTTTAAACGCAGTACATCTGAAGTCAAGCGCCATTCAGTCATCTAACCATGGGCAAATTTGAAAATAAATAAGTTAAAGCTCTTTTTCAAAATATTTGAAATGGCTCATTTCAGTGACTAACACGCCACAAATCTCATTTTAGCAAATCACAAACTAATCTTCCTATTTAATATCGGTTAATGTCACAATAAACTTAATTTCTAAAAACCTTTCTCACTATTTTTAGCATAAATTAGAGACATATTACGTTTCAACTTACTTCCATTGAGTGTTCTAGTGTGCTTTAGGTGAAGTGTTATCCTGATATATCTTACATATAATTTTTACTTTAACGTCTATTGTATTTCAATTTATTCCATCAAATAATTCAATTCAAGTCTCTGGATTCATATAGATTCATAATTTACTATCTAAAAGCACCATATGAACGAACTTCAAGTGTCTGAATTAATTAGCCATGTAACGTCTTTTTATATAGTGCGATGCATGCATGTTTATTTTCCTAGGCATACTGATAACTACTTCACACCACTCACATCAAAAGGGGGCACTTTTTATGTTTCTTTTTCCCTTACAATCAAATCCGCTTGTCGTGCAGCTATTTGGAAGCGTTCTTGGCACAGGCAACTGTAAGAAAACACGAGGTGTAAACACACGTTTGTCAGTGCATCACATTTCTGCTTATAAGACAGATAATATCACAACACATATATTCGACTCCAAAGCATTGTTCTTTAACATTTTTATTTTTATGTTTCAAGTAATTATTTAATAAACAGTACACAATGCTATCATAACATGTATGCCAACATGACGTTTGAGGAAGCCTGTTGATGAAAATCGATGGTTTACTTAACAAAAGCAAAGAAAGTGTGATGCTTGTTCTCTGTCACTCATGTTCTCAGACGAGCAATTTGCAGTAGGGGTAATTCTTCCCCAGCTAATTACTTGATCTTTATGTGTGACCGTATGCATTTACAATATAAATAAAATGTAGGGGCCACAATACAAAATGAGGACAGACAGACAGACAGAGATACAGACTCACAGAAAAAGAAAGAAGATGGACAGAAAGACAGGCAAAGAAAAAAGAAAAATGGAGAGAGAGAGAGAGAGAGAGAGAGAGAGAGAGAACGGGAGAAAATGATGCACCGTGGAGAGTACAGAGAGATGAAGGAAGGGAATGAGAGATGCAGAAAGAGAGATAGACAAACACACAGAAAAAAAGAGACAGGGACTGCTAGACACAGGGCTTCCGAATGTAAACTAACTGTTTAACACAGCAGCAACCATTTGCTGCCAGATACCGTGAGATGTGTAATGAGAGCAGATGTCGGGCTAGGGTGAACAAGAATGTCGAAACAGGTTTACAGGCTGGGAAATAAACAGGATTACAGGCTTTCAAATAAATAGGATAACAGGCAGGAAATTGACAGGATTACATTCTGTGAAATAAACAGGAAGCCGGGAAAATACCAACTTAGATTTAAAATTAGAGGAATGTCGAAAAAGAATTACAGGCTGGGAAATAAACAGGAAGCCGGAACAATACCACTAAGATATAAAATCAGAGGACTGGAACTGCACAGAGCAGTCCATCCAGATGATCCCATAGATGTCCTATGGGATTCATATCCTGACTACTTGCCGACCATGGGAGCACAGCAACATTATTAGCCGCTAAAGAATCTCTACACACCCGAACAACGTGTGGGCAGGCATTGTCTCTCGCGGTTTAGCACCACTCCGATGTGGCCCAACGAGCGCGGATCCCATGTTTGCGTAGGCGCCATATAACGGTTTCCGAGCTGGTACGGTTATTCGTCCGTCCAGGGATCTCCGTTATTGTGACTGGTCTGAAGCAATCCCGGAGGCGGATCATGCGGATCCGGCGATCCTGGTTAGGCGTGGTCACACGCGGTCTGCCACTACGTGGTCGGTCTTTGATTGATCCAGTGTCTAGATACCGTCTTCGGAGGAGTTTTTCTGCTGCTCTTTTACTGCACTCGAAACGTCTGGCAACGAACTGAGCAGAATCACCAGCTTCAAGCATGCCAAGAGCCTGGTCGCCACAGTTTTGCGGTATTCACGGCATCTCAGTTCTCCGTTGTTTTCATCGATTTACTGCGTTTACATATGTAGTTATATTGGATGACCACGTGTGTAATTTTATAATTTTTTAATATTGAGCCGGTACTGACTTATGTGGATTAACATGGTGCCGTGCTTGAATGCCTACAAACCCGTAATAACTAATCACACCTGCATGAAAAAAATAACGATGGTTACGACTTTTGATTATAATTTGATGCTAAAAATTTAGAGAAAAAATATCCATAGATTTTGGAGATATTTGGGTTTTTATGTGCGATCTTTCTTTTGTCCTTCAGTATATCTTCAGTAAGGAAGTTGATTCGTCGTTTAACTCGGGCTGAATTCTCTCCCATATTTTACCCGAGAACAAAATTTAGAGCGCCTTTACACTAGTATCAATCGACATGCCCATATTACGAAATTAGAAAAAGGACTGAGCTGTGGCATAATGCACGCTTGCAAGGTTATTAACAGGTTTTCTACACATTAAAATAATCAGGACCTGGATAAAACGAAAATACTTGGTTGAGTAACATAAGGCAATGCTTGCCCTATTACGTTCTTTTTGAGCTTATTAAAAGATACACCGAGTTACAATGCACCCCCGTATAAGCTGACTCACAAATGTCTCACAAATGATCCTTAAAAATGAGGGCAAACGTTTCATTAATTTTTGTATGCATATTTCAAAATGCTTCTTTAATAACAGTTTTGATTGTTTTGGCAATGTTTGTAAATGGTTCTTCTCTGCCTTCTCTAAAAGCAGTACATTTAGGCTAAAATAGCAAAAATGTCAGTAAGTTAAAACAAAATTTTCTTGTCAATTTTCAAATGCTTCCAGTGTGATGAATACAATCTCGAGTTATTATGCCTTTTAATGTCTGTTTGTTCTGCCCGATGTAGATAATTCATATATAATTTTCCTTTGATACGCTTCTGTGTAAGAGGATATCCCAATGGGGGTGACACTTGTTGCCATATGTGTTACAAAAAAAACACAGAGGAAAGGGGCAATTTTGATGCAGAGTGACAGTTTGCAGTTTTCTGTCAATATTCCGCGTTCCCCACAAAAGTGGGCTCTTGTAGAACTTTTCTCTGTGTTTGGTTAAAAAATAGGATATAATTTTCAATTAAGTATTCGGCGTTTAAAGTCATTTTGTGGAGACATGGACACGTATGGTAACAGGTTGATATATGATTGCTCCCCCTCCGTTTCACACAGGCTTGGAGATGACGCTTTTATTTTAATTTTATTTGCACTATTTGATGAAGCTGCTGTTACATGCATTATCCAAACATTTACTGAAAAAACACATTTTTATGCATTTTCAGAATTTAGGTATAAATAAAATGATAAGTTGAACCTGCTATTGTTTAGTTTATCACTGCACGATAATTTTTGATCTGAAGGCTGTCGTTCCGTGCTGGTTCTAGGCCGCCATAAACGCCAAAAAATGTTGACTTTTGTGATACAGCCATTTTTGGAGACGATCAGTGCGGTGCAGAGCAATTGCGTTAAAACTGAGTACAGAAAAGTATTGCAGCAAATCGACCTGAATTGATTGCTCAGGGTCAAATTTACACCGCATAAAAATGGAACATTTCATTATTTCAATTGACATCATTTCCATACCACCCAGATGATTTCTACTCTGGAATGATTATTACGATTTTTGCATGCACAAAAGTCATCTCTTGGTGCAAATAACTTAAGAAAACCAACGAAGTGTAATATGATAGCTAAATTATTGCCTTACCACGCAGCATATTGATATTTTTAAAGCACCTTAGCTCTTGATGAACTTTGTCACAAATGTGTGGTCTAGAAGAATCATTTTGAGGTTTAAAATCAGAACCAATTTTCCAAAAATATGTGCATAGTAGGAACTTGAACGTGCCACAATTTGCATATGTGAGACTGGGCTGATGAGGCCTTTGCGCTTTTGGTTCCTGTTTGCTGGAACATATGCGTTTTGCCAATAAAGGTTGGTTGAATATGCTGTCATGTGGCTCTTGGTCGGTGGAACATAGGCCTTTGTGGGTCTATATTGGTTAAAAAAAGGAAGTTATAGATCTATGTTGGTGAGACGTTGGATCCGTGGCATTCGATTAATGAAAACTACAAGATTGTGGTTCTTTTTTGGTGTAAGATATGAATTCGTGGTTATTTATTGGTGGAACATAGGCACTTGTGGTTCTTTGTTGATGGAACAGATGCCTTTGTGGTTATTTCTTGATGGCGTTTCTGGGTCTACGTTAGTGGGACATCAGATCTTGGGGATCTGGCTTGGTGGAAAATAGAGTTTGTAATTCGAGGCTCGCAGAACATTGGTTCTTGTGGCTATATGTTAGTGGAACATCGGATCTCATGGTTATGTTGCAGTGAAACGTTCTTCCAGGTTTGTGGAATGTATGCGATTGTGGCTCTGAGTTTTCAAGATATAGAAAGTAGCAAATTGATTTCACGATTAAAATGTACATGAAATAATTTAAAATTACTGCTGTCGGCTTTTGGAAACTACATTGATGTAATTAGTTCCACCTCTTTAAATAAATATTATTTTTAGGCAGTATCTGTTTCTGTGGTAAGCTGCTGAAGACATATTTTATGAACGATAATAATCTTAATTGCTTGATTTACTTTTTAAAGGAAGCATCAGCTCCATAATTAGGCACTTATACATCTTATAATTGTTCCGTCAATCTCAATGGAATTCCAGTTATGAAAATATTTTGAAATATCTCTATTAGTCAATTAATCCAATTTTTAAAGCAGCAACATTTATGTGCAACAAACTAAATCTAGTTGTCTCTGTTCTTGTTTACACTATTAGGTTACTGGGCAATTTCTCAGACAGCAAAATGCTCCTTAAGTTAAAAGCTTAGTTAGTGCATTCAAGCAACTACGAGGACTGAAAAGTGGAAATGCAGTTTGAGTGTAAAAGGGGGCAGATGTATTTAACTTGGCTGTGAGACAGGTTATGAACGAAATACTGGTGTCAAATAATTGCAATATAAAACATACATTCAATTAATTGATGACAAAGGTCAACGACCTTTGTAAAGGCCCAGAGTACAGTACATGCGCAAGGTGTGAAAACCTGCGTTCAATCAAGTCTTAACATAATTGTCTTATCCTTATGTTGCTGTGTTTTGTCTGTAGCTGTCTGTTTTATGAGGTGTGAAAATAATGACAAAATTGCCACCTGACATGCAATTGGCGGCTGACGTTAAAATAATAACTCTTACTGAACTGAAATGCTTGTTAAATTTTTTAAATTTTTAACCCTTAGGACACATATTAAACTGCATGTTGTTTCCATTATGTCTACTTTATTAGCAAATTTTGTTGACACTCTATATAATTAGATAATGAAGAGAGGTCACGACAGGCTCCTTATTCAAATATATTGAAACACTGTTTTTCTGCGAATTATTATGAAAAGCCAAAGTATTGAATGAAAGCAGTGAATTTTGTTCCATTGTTACTGTCGCATATATAAACACAAAGGCATAGCATACAGCACTTCTATGGCAATGAGAAAAGCTGTCTAAAGGAACGAGTATCTAACTGCAATAAATTTAATTGCAATTTATCATTATTTTTTTTAATCTGAAATGTTGAAAATGTTTCGTGTAGTGATAATTATTTTATTTTTCACAACTATACAAGTATTGGCAAAGAGTGACAAGGACACTCTCTTCGCCGAGTTGGAGGACCTTTTTCTGGAGAGCAGGACTAGAAGTAGATGTAAGTGTGTTTTCGTACCATTCTTTAGTTTTTCCGCTATCGTTATAGCCGTAAAATGCTAAGTATTGCAGACAGAAAATATGACGAAAGAGTGCAGAAATATCGTTCTTATAAGAGAATCAATTATGAAAACAATGTGCACTTTTTGCACTCGCCTTTCATTCTACTAGTGCTAGAGACAGTAAGAGACGGGGGACTTTCGGATCAGTCCGCCAGCTCGTGTGGTTCAGGCTCGTGCTAGCAGTGCTACAGGCTGCGGTGGAGGGTGATTTTTTTAATCAGTAAGCCCAGTTACGTGTTATCATTTTCACCTTTGACATCCTTGTAATAATAATGTTTTATCACATTGGTAGGACAGGTTCTATGTTAGATGCGAAGTTGATTAAGGGAGTAATTTTATCTTCAACTAAAATGTTTTAATACGAACAAGAGTCAAAGCTGCTGCATGAACCTGTGCTCCATATATTTTTGTATAAAGTAGGAAAAATTTGAGTAGTTGTTTTGTAGACCCTTGTTTTATCGCAAGGATTTTATCACAAGGGTATTCTTAGAAATCGACAAAGACAAATGAATTATTTGAAGAATTTTTAGACTGTTTGTTGTGATAAAGTTTAACCAATATGTATGTAATGTACTCCACTTGTTGTTTTTACCTGAAATCATTTGTCTGGGTCGCTTGATTATACGGTTAGAAAAAAAGCTGATAAGTAAAATCCAACCCGGTTATTAACGGTTAGAAACATAACGGTTAGGAAAATCTTACTGGTTTTTATGAGTTAGAAAAACGGCTAGTAAACTCCCACCCGGTTAACAAGGGCTAGGAAAAGACGGGTTAGAAAAAAAACACCGGTTTTCACTAAATCCCTTTCTTAAATTATTTTTATTTCGAAAAACAAAGAAAAAATTCATTTGAAAGTATAATTCGTGTTTCTAGGTGAATTAGACCAACATAGCACTGTCTGCCAGCATGTAACGAAAATAAGACTGATTGCCTTAAGAATGTCTTAAAGTTTTTTTCAGTTTCCTATGACGATTTTTGAAAGGCTTCGGTCATTGTGAACTGGAATTTCCACAAAGGATAGAGTTAATGTGTAAACTACTAAAATTCAATTAAATACGCCTTCACGCAACTAAATTAAATGTACTTACATTTTAGCTTTCGCGAAGGAAAATGTGAATTTGCAACCTGGCAAAAGAATAGGTAAGCTTATATCTATATTTTCAGCGGTTTAGCTCAAAATGTGTTTCATGGCATGTCAATTATTTTAGTCAATTGATAAATTGAGATCTACCAATATGTTTTCAAAGATAAAAACAAATTTTATTTGAAAAAATAAGCAATGGAAGTTTCAGTTATCTGAAGGAATGAGACCATCATTAAAATCAACGAATAATAAACCAGCTCACGTGTTACTTTAATTTTAGATATTAAATCATATTTCAGAGTGCTACCCAACAAAAACTTTTTCGGGCATAGATTACGCCTTATCCGGGTACAACATTCTCCGGGGCTATCCTATGGAGGTTGGAATGGACCCAGGATTTAAATATTTCATTTTTGACATGACATTCGACAACGAGCTGCATTCCACAGATTGTCTCTATGCTATACCGGATGGTTTGTATGTCCGATTCCAACAAGCTTGTGTCACCACTTGTTCAGCAGACGAATGTAAAACTCAGGATGAATTTTCAACTTCATTAGAACAGGAGGTAAATAAGCTTCTTTCTGCATGGTGTTATGAAGCTTTCCTTGAATTAAATTTTTAAACGAAAAGTTCACCAAGAGCAAATAGCTTTAGAATAACCTTGATTCTTTTGTCAAAGAAAACTTGACTATAAACTCCTAACTTTGCAATTAAATCAGATCGTTATACTTTCAGTGGCGTGTTTTTTAGTGACTGTATATATACAGAGTTAAAACCATGCGTCCCCTTTATATAGCCCTTCGCTTTATAAATTGACACGAGAGGCTGTAAAAGATTTATTTAGTTTGATTTAAAACCCTTTACGATGATGCAGAGGGAGTAATTTTAGCACACCCAGCGAATTTGCATAGATGCTGCAACAAACATTGCATAGACGCTGGATAGATGTCGCGAACTGACGTAAGAGAGGCGTCTAAACGTGGTTGCATGTGAAAAAATCGTGGAATCGACTTAGGATATGACTTCTCTCACAACCATGTAAACCCTAACCCTTGAGTCATTCCGCTTCAGATCTATTTATTGACACATCTACTTTCCAAAACAATCTTCTGTTTTCGAACTGAATCATGTGATGTGGCATTTTTTGTTGAGCGACAATATGACAGGTTGTTTGGTTGTATCCGTACAACATCAGAGGACACTACTCTCATTTACAACAAAATCTCGATATCTATCTAAGATTTACACAAAGACGTTGCCTAGACGTTGTGATTTGCTGGGGACGATCTCAAACAGATATTGAATAGACGTCGCTATGTTTATTGTATTTGTCACCGTGGTTTCAACCATCTCCATGGCTGGTGCATTTAGTGGTCATCCGTCAGCTTGTGCACGTTGAGGTTATCCGCCAGCTGGTGCAAGTAGCTGAAGTCCGTCAGCTGGCGCATGTTGTTGCTGCCCGTGAGCTGGTGCAAGTAGCTGTTGTATGTCGGCTGGTGCATGTAGGTGTTATCCGTCAGCTGGTCCACATAGAAGTCGGCGCCTTTCCTGTTACTTCAACTGCTGCCCAAATTCTTTGCTTACAAACCTCACATAATTAGCGAAATAGGTATATGTAAAGAAATTCGCTGTCTCATTCACATTTTATTCCATTTTTGCCTCTTTTGTAAATCGATGTGCAGCGTTGTAGCACTTACTCAAGTAGCTCGAGCTGCTCGGTTTTTTCTTTCCTTTGGTGACATCATAGTGCACTTGGTATAGGTCCAAGTGAATTCAGTTCTTTTAGCAATTTCTTTGAGATGGGGAAGAGGTAAGTCAGTGGTGAAGCGTTGGACTGATCAACCTAAATTTGTCGGTTCGAATGTGCCCCGTTTAATATTAACCGATTTTATGTGCGTTTTACCCAGAGCTAGATATTCAGCTGCAAAAAGTAAATGGTTCATTCAGACAATTAGTTGATGAAGACCATTTAACCATTGATCCAGATTAATTCTGTGCCTCGATTGGTTGACTGTGATTGAGTGAGTGAGTGAGTCAGTGAGTGATTGCCATTTCTAAGAAATAAGTTTACTTAGAATACAGCACACATTAATGTAAAATAATGAGAGATCTGCATATCCTTTCTACCGGACATTGACATTTGCATGATAAGTGTAGCATAATCAAAGTATATGAAAACAGTGGTGTTATTAACCAGTCTAGCTTAACAGATAAACTCTTATGCATCAGTATGTTAAGGCATTAATTCCATCTAACATACCTTGTTCCCAATTATTTGGTGCATTATAAGGTCACAAAACACCAAACTACTTTTATAATTTACAATTTAATATCAACTACCCTGTAAGTCATTCACCTATGGAAGTCCATTTCAGCGGATGCCACATATCTGGGTCTAGATGCATATTTTTTCACGTTATTTTCAGCCTCGGAATTCTGTTGCAATTAAAGAATTGAATACATTCGCGTTCTGCATACAAACATTAAATGAATGCTTATCATGCAAAGTATTTTTGTTTGAATAACAAACACAGGTCAATAACTTTGCAAAAGACACAGTATGTAAAATTCTTTCACATCTTTGACAATGGAAATAAATATCTATATCACGGTGTAGAGATGTGAAATAGATAGATAGACAGATGGATAGATAGATACATAGATAGATAGATAGATAGATAGATAGATAGATAGATAGATAGATAGATAGATAGATAGATAGATAGATAGATAGATAGATAGATAAAGATATTCAGTTCTTAGACACACTGTAACGTTTTACATTTTATAGGTAACAAGCGGTGCAGGTGGTTGGGGTGTGAGCTTTTCCGCTGAAACTGAATGGCAGAATGCAGTTCAAGAGATGACAACGGAGCACATTACTTATTTCTTCTCGACGGCGTTGTGCAAGTACTACCTTTCCGAAATGGACCCCGTCTTCCCTCCGGGCCTACACCGAAGCTTTGTGGCGACAGTTGAGAATCTGGCTCAGACTGACGATGAAGCACAGTACTTTGACTTTTTTGAAACCTTTGGTACTCATTATGTTACAAGAGTTGATTTCGGGGCCAGGTATACCCAACAGTACACACTAACTGAAAGTGATTACAAGTATGTTGAATCAAGCTCAACAGAATACGATGTCAAAACTCAGGCAGGATTCGCTGGTACATTCAGTATCAGTGGTGGTACTGGAATGTCAGAAAGCCAAGTTCAGGCTGCAGAAACATTTACCTCTAAAGCAACAGCAACCACTATAACGGTTGGTGCCCTACCGAGTGGCAATGACGCAAACGCTTGGGCGTCCGATGTTAAGGAATACCCAATGCCAATGTCAATTGAGCTGGAATCCATTGAAAATGTCTTCACAAGTCATTTCTTTGGCGACAATTCTGACATTGATTATGACAAAGTGAGACAAAATATAATAAAATACAAACCTGATTACTGTCAACATCTGCTGGACCAAGGAGAAGATGTGACCTGTGAGGATACCGGTATAGTATTTTCTCACGCTGGATTTTTATTTTTGTAATCTCTTTCCTTGTTAGTCTGGTTTGAAGTGAGGCAAACTATAATTAAATTTAAATGCTTTCACTGTTAGCATTTACTCTTCAATGGTGAGGCGGTGACACATAGGTTGTTTGTTGCAACTTTGTCTGTTTTAATTAAGCACTTGGGACTTGTCCCAAGTACTTGGCTAATTACATTTTATGACGTCATGAATATTTTAGAGCTTAATATCTTCATTACGGCTGCGGCTAGAGATTTGTCATCAAATACATTATGAGAGTACTTTTTGGACATCGTGGTAACCTTAATGTTAGCGTATAGCGTCAAAATGACGTCATTTTTCGTTTTTATGTTCCTGGTCGATTTTAAAGCGGCAATTTTGTACACAGTATACAGAACGCTTAATTTAATACCAACTGACGGATAAAAGTTATTTAAACTCTCCAACTCCCGGTAAAACGCCAGCCCAAATGCATACAAGTGTTAAAACACACACATCGCACAGTACAAGGTACCTATTGTGCACACGCGATTATGTATAATGCAGATCAATACTGCTGTATGTGACTTGTGGACTTCCCGTAATGAAATGCTACTATGTGGTCACACGACCATGCAGTACTTTTGTTTGTAAGTAACTGGCTGTGCTGAACTGGGCTTTTTTCAATGCTGCAATCAGTCAAAAGTTGATCATGGAGAGCAAATGCTGTGTTTTATGAAACGTTTTTTAAAAAAATAACTGCGTTACAATTTGTGAATATACTGAATGCTACTGAATTGTGGCAGTGATAACTTTGTAGTGTTCAGCGAGATTTTGAGCTCATTTTCGACCCTTTGGGCCTAAACGACGTTACACAAGAGTCGCCTCGATGATCTTGACCTTCTGGATCACGGTCAAGGGTAAAAACTGGAAGTTGACTATTATCTCAAAAACGGTTAGAGATAAAGCGATTGTGAGCACATTTTTTACCCTTTGGGCCTAAACAACGTACAGAAAAGCTTCTTCGGTGAGCTTGACCTTCTGGGTCACAGACAAGATTTGTAGCTCATTTTCGGCCTTTTGAGCCTAAACAACGTTACAGAAACCTAAACCGGAACAGAATCAAGAATCAAAAATAAGAATTTTTTTAGCTCAATCAATAAGTATTTTTTAATTTCCCCTAGAGTTTGTTTCGCAACTCGGTTGTGAAATCGGTCTAGTTTTTTGCTTAAACATTCTAGTTGTTTAAGATGTGTCGGTGAGTTCACCATTGCCACTCTCAATTCGAAAAAATAACAATCAATTAAATGCTTGACTGTATATAAAAACTTTTGAAACGAAGACGGAAAATAAACTAAAATCATACTAAGCTTATGAAGCAATATTATTTCTTTTACTTATAAATTAAATTTACTTATTAAGTTGAAATTGACTGAAACTTGATTCCAATAAGTGGTTGCTAGTCAACAAAAACAAAAAAAATATAAAATTCAGACAATTTCTTTTTAAACAACTTTAAAATCTTTTTTCATATATAAAAACGATACAAATGAGTTTACACATTAAACCTTACAAAATATATACCTAAGCAATGCTTTAAACACACTGTTAATGCTTTTCCTTAGAACCCAAGATATATTGTGATCCTTATGAAGATGGACCTCATAACATAAAATGCCTGAAGACGTGGTGGGTGAATGCCGGGTGTAATCTCAATGGCACAGCGTCACCACTTAACAATCAAGCAAATGTAAATATGTGGAACAAGTGGGGAGCAATAGCAGTGCGCGAAGACATGAAGCAGACGTGGATCTATGCCATGGCAGACACGAAAGACTACTACATGCAGTGTTTCGGAAACCGTAAGTTAATCAAACATATAACACCTTCGCGTTTCGAAAATAGACAGTAAACAAACATATACCATATATGTGTTTCGGAAATCCAAAGTAAAACAAATACATAACATATGCGTGTTTCGCAGAGTTGAACAAAGATTTAAGATACAAGTGTTTCGGAAACCGGTATGAAAAGGGTGTTATTTAAATGGCACTACAGTAATATCATTTAAGTAATGTATGTGATTGTTTTTAATTTTTTCAGCAATTTTATTAACTGTTTTGCTTTTTATCCTTTACTTAGCAATCAGTAAAAGTATAAGCAAATATGTATCTAAATGCACATGTAATATGTTAATTTTTTAACCTTTGTATTAATCTCCCGTACTGGTTTAGTCTGACTGTCTTGAAATGTCGCTTAGGATAGGGGCAAAAATCCTTACCTGGTTGTTGTTGTTTGACAATGTGTCAACAACAGGCGGAAGTATTGTCAAAAAACCAATTTTTCTCAATGAATCTCTTCCTAGGATTTTATTTTAAATGATTTCAAATTTTGTCAAAAGGTAGATGGGCTGCTTGCCTTTGTTTATATTAACAATTCGTCAAAGACCAAAAATAAATATCTTGCTCAAATAATTTCTGAAGTTCGATTTATATTATGACTGCTTTGAAACTTTTTATTAAAGAGAGTGGGAATTTGTAGTAACTTTTTTTGTTAATTTATTAGTAATAACTTGGCTTCGGTAGAAAAATTGGTAAAAATGCATGTTTATGTAAAGCGTCTCTGTTGTCAGAGCTTCGCCTTAACGTTTTAAATGGGGGTCTGGTTATTATGATTCGTGGGGATTAATTGCAAAATAGCAGTAATATTATCAACACACTATACTTACTTTGCAATTTGCTGCAAATTGAGGCGAAATTCAGGCTAATATAGGCAAATATTGACTTATTACGAAAGAACAATATTCAATGATATCGCCGATATTGGTATTAAATTGATGGATTGTGTTTTTCTTTATAAATAGCATTCAACTGTCCAATGGGTGATGACCCTGCGCCCTTTGACGAAGATTGCTACTACTATTGGTGGGTCAACGCTGGCTGTTGGCTAAGTGGCCGTGACTCTCCAGCGAATTATGTGAACAATTGGTACAATCTTAGAAGTTCCAGTGCCCGAAGGAAGATGATGGAATACAGGGTAAATGCCCTCACTGGTAATGAAGTGGCATATATTTATTGCTTTGAAGAAAGTAAGTCCATCTCAATTGTATATTATCAATTATGTATATGTGCACATATTTATTTTTTAAATTTTATTTGCATCCAATCCTACTATCGAGAAGTAAATGCTATAACTATATATATATAGTTCACCTAGCAAGTGTTGATGTTTTCGCAATCACCACATTTAAATGTTTCACAGATTGCCTAAAATGTGTGTAATGGAGTACTCTCCAGGCCGGTCATTTCGCTTATACTTATACACTTATAAATTTATTTATCTTATTTGCATCAGATCCTGCCTAAAAGTAAATGTTATAACAATATATATACATGTATAAAAAAATTTACATTTATTTTATTTATGTCAGCTCCTGTGTGCCCTACTACTCAGTCTCCGCCATACTCTAGAGACTGCCTTAATATGTGGTGGGATCAGGCTGATTGCCTATCTTCAGGAAGTAAAAGTCCCGACAACAGTCCCTATGACTGGGATGTAGATAAGCCGTGGAAAGTGATTACCGCAATGAATACTTTGAATTACGCAGCAAAGAGCGATTTTTTCAAAGCTTACATGGCATGTTTCGGAGAAATGTCACGATACTAATCACTGCAGAACAAAGTAAACAAATAATTTAATATTTTTTAAATATCCTGTAAGTTACATTGGCTAACTTTTAAATACACTTTTATCTGGGCATTTTAATAACAAGACGTGATTGGTCAACTAGTTATGATGTATATAACTTTGCTTTATATATATATATAAATATATATATATATATATATATAATTTAATAAATGAATTAAAGACTGCATTATCCGATATATATATGTATATATATATATATATATATATATATATATATATATATATATATATATATATATATATATATATATATATGTATATATATATATATATATATATATATATATATATACTTTTACTGTTGCCAGATCAAACCAACCAATAAGAATATTGCTACTTTGTTCTGCTCCGCCAGTTGCTGCCAAATAGAGGCCAGCTGCGGCAACAACGAAAACGAACACTTCTTTGAATGTTTTACATTTATATTAAACCTTAGTTGCCCTTTTAACACCTTGAAACTATTATAAATTTGAAATGAATTCCAATTGATTTATGCTTACTTCTTTTAAAATTATTTCCTTCTATTTTGAAATAGGAGTCTGTATCTTCAGGTTATTTTCGCTATGTATAGTTTAAGCCATTTGAAATTTCTGAATTCTCTAGTGTCTTTGAGAAATACTAATTCCCGGTAAGCACACCCAAGTAAAACCCATGTAAAACCCAGGGTTATTTTTGGCCTTCCCATGTGAATCTCATGCAGGGATTTGCATGGGAATGAGACAAAAATCGAGGTAAAATCCATGGTCGGAATTCCCACGCATAATTCATGCATTTCCCAGTTGGGACCCCCCTGGGTTTACCCGGGTGGGATTTACATGGGCATTCCCATACATATTTCATGTGTATTTTACAGGGGGTTTCCCAGGGTGGGAAAACCCAGGCATTTCCCACCCAGAAATGGCTCCTTTCTCCACGGGATTAATATGGGTTTCCCCTTTCCCACCTTCCCATGCAAATCCCAATTAAAACCCATACGTATCCCACATGGGAAAATTTTCTGTGCTTACTGGGTTTAAGCTTATAATGATAACTTTTAAAGACGTTTTATTAGTTTGTTGTTAACATTTAACTACGTTCGATGCTTTTAATATCTACATTTGTAATTAGAATCATAACACGCACCAATTGAGTAATGCACTCCCGTAAACATAAACGATAAGAAACCGTCAGCGTACTGTAACCGCGTACAAAAATAAGAAAGCCAATTCACAGAAAAACAATAGACATGACTCCGAGATACTATGACGATGGCTTTGTAACGTAAAACGTTTTCCGTTGCACTGCGCAAGTTGCTATGCAACACTAGTGTCAAGGACAATACCATGAAAACTTTCGAGCAAAATCTCGAGTCTTGGTTTTTTTCCGCCATCTAGGAATCGATTTTGCTTGTTTGTGTTATAATGGGCGGTTCGTTCAGAGGCCTTCTACGCGTGATCAAATCCCATACCAAGCACGACTGCACCAGGATCTGTGCCTATATTGAATTATTAACGATTTTTTATTTTTTAGAAATTATATGTAATATGATAATGAGCACAAGCACATTAACAGAATATTGAATATATTAAATGCAGCTAAATACTATTGATTTAATTAACAGAATTCAAACAGATAATTGAAGCACAATATGATGAATCTAGCGAGTAATTCTGAGAGCAATAAATTTCTAACTACAAAATATGTTCTTCTTTTGTTAAGCAGCAAATAACTAAAACACATTATAAAATCTCTGGATAATGTGGAAGTGGCTGTTATCTATGGCTCATTTGGGGTCACTGTTGTCTCTGGACAATGTGGGGTGGTTGTTATCTCTGGACAATGTGGGGGTGGTTGTTATCTCTGGATAATGTTGAAGTGGTTGTTATATCTGGCTCATTTAGGGTCACTGTTGTCTCTGGATAATGTGAAAGTGGTTGTTATCTCTGGCTCATTTAGGGTCACTGTTGTCTCTGGATAATGTGAAAGTGGTTGTTATCTCTGGCTCATTTAGGGTCACTGTTGTCTCTGGATAACGTGGAAGTGGTTCTTATCTCTGGATCATTTAGGGTCACTGTTGTCTCTGGATAATGTGGAAGTGGTTGTTATCTCTGGATCATTTAGGGTCACTGTTGTCTCTGGATAATGTGAAAGTGGTTGTTATCTCTGGCTCATTTGGGGTCACTGTTGTCTCTGGACAATATGAGGGTGGTTGTTATCCAGAGATTGATATTAGCTCTCACACTGGATTCTGAATGAGTGAAGGTACTCCCACCGCTAGAATCTTATGTGTTACCATGAATGACCAAAAACGCAGAAGAAGGGGAATAATTTTCAGGCAGACGAAGATCCCCCCCCCCACCCGAAGAGTGCCAAATTCGTTATAAGGGGGTAATTTTTATTCAAAATTCAGTGCATCATGTTGGTTTTAAAGCCCTATTTGTTCAAACTTCGCAGTCCGTCGGTCTAAAAGTAATGGGCACACATGGTAAATACTTTGTACTCGAATGACTGCAACCCCACTGGGTTATCGCAACTAGATCAATTTCTCTAATTTTTGCATAATTATTGCCTTGAAATATTTCATTTTTAATGAGAAAATGACTATAAACACGCAAAGTTCAGTTGAAAAACCTATAAAACAATACATACTCTTCTATTCAATAACCTAAACGTTTGGCCATTTGCTTAAAATGCAAATTTGAGCAGTACCACATGGAGAAATTCTTTAAGTTCAAGACATATTGTGGAGTTTGTAAGGAAATGTTTGTTTATATGATTGAAATTAGTGCGTTGTTGTTCAACGGCCAACTTCTTCGGCTGTTCTGACTGTTGTGCATAACATATGTTTGCTGCGCTGATCCACTGGGTATTCCGTGCAAGTAGTGCTCATAGGAATCCAACAACAACCAACGTATGCTGTGGTTCGGTCTGTTGTGCATAATGCATTTTAATCCACACTTCCACCGGGGATTCCGCGAAAATATTATTTTAAAATATCCGCTCTATGTTTATGCATAAGAGATAGATCTCATCAGAGCTCAGCTGTTTTATAACAACATATTGATGAATTAAAATACTATTAGTCTATTTGGTTAGAAAGCTCTGTGCTGACTTAAAGAGAACCTGAGTCTAAACTAATTTCAAGCTTAACTTTTGCTTAGTTCTTTGAGTATTCAACATGGGCGCTGGAAAGACAGCTACGGATTTAAGAACATCAGCATTATGTGACGTCAGTGAATGACACATTGAAATGCCGTCCATTTAGTTATAAGAGCATTATTTGACTACTTCATTAAGATGGGTGGCAAAACTTTAAAGTATTACTCTAAATTGAAATTAACTACTCTGCATTTTTTGCTAAATATAACACGTGTACAATGTTTAAATAATGATCACAAAGCACTTCTTTTGAGCAGCTCTTCTGTGATCAGCAACGTACTAGTGCAGAATACTGTTTTGTCATAATGCACTAGTATACACTATCAAAAGTGTATTTACGTACTGGTGCAAAATATTGCTGTTTGTCAAACTGTGCTAATATACAGCATCAAAAGTGTACATTTAAGTGCCAGTATAGAAAACTGTTTGCTTGTCATACTGTACTGAGCTACATTGTCAAAAGTGTGTATTTACCAGTTTAATACACGATACGATTTGATTAGAAGCTAAATGTCATTATCACCCTGAGTAAGTCTTCAGCTTTGAGAAATAACTAACAATAAGGGGCTTAAATAATTGATTTACTAATTTGAGAAGAGACAAAATGTTCACGTTAGCAGCCTACTTTGGATACATTCATCAGATCAACGTCTGAGTAACATAAATTTTCGGTGGGAATATCGTCTGTCCCCCAACGGAAAATATATGTGGGTATGTTTGTGTTTTTAAAACATTGAAAAGATTCTAAAGCATCAACAAGATTCTAAAGAGATCCTTGGGGTAAAAGATCTTGAGAACACTCGGTGACACAATAAGTAGTGTGTTCAGTCATTTGTTTCTGCTTGGTTCTGGTGTCTGTGTAACTTACGTCAAAGCTTTTAAACATCTATTTCAGAAATCTAACATACTGTAAAATTTATAGGGGTTGATTAAGGGAGAAGAATAAGATGAATAATAATGATAATAATAATAAAATAATAAAAATAATAAAAACAATAATAAAAATAACAATAATAATAATAATAATAATAATAATAATAATAATAACATGTAAATCTTTAGAAGAAGTAGAAGAAACAGAAAAACTCAACTCTTTCAGCTGTAATTTTTTTCCTTACGTTTATTCAAAATAACGCTAATCGTGTTGATACCCGAGATTCAGTGATTAATATGTTTCTGGACTATGTTTAAAACATACGGGAATCAATATCCAGTGGTTAATATATCAAAATATTCAATGAAATCAAACAAAGAGATTATATCTCACGTTCTTATTTATTTTTGTAACATACCTGTTGTTTAGTGAGACCGTTATTTCTTTTTAAGGCGCAGTTGTTTGGTAGCGCACATCAGTCAGGATTCAGTGATCCATGTATTTCTGAACTTTGTTCAAACATATGGGGAATCAATATCTAGTGGGTAATACATCAAAATATTCAATGAAATCGAGCAAAGTGGTTGGTATCCTACTTTCTTCTATATTTTACTAACATTTCGTTTGTTTAGTAAGACAGTTATTTCTTTTTAACTCGTAGTTGTTTGGTAGCGCACATCAGTCAGGAACTTTTACATGAAACAATCTCATGGGCATAAAAATGAAAATAGCTTTTCAATTAATAAAGGATTGGATTAAATTCATAAAGGCGTTTGTATGACATTATTTTTATTATTTATTGATATATATTTATTATATGTATTCATTATATATTTATTTATAAAAGTTTAAACGATTAGAAAATCGAGCCAAATCAAGTTTTAAACTTTTTATTGGTTCTTTCTTTAATTTTGCTCCCTAAAAACCAACATGGTTTCAGTTTGAACTGTGATCTGGATTGTTTCAGCAACATTTTGTCAACATCTCCTGCTAGGGAGGTTGGTGTTTGTTTGACGATTGCCAATACGTGAACGAAGAAAACAGTTGTATTATGCTTGGTAGAAAACCTAGCACATATAGCCAGTATTTTCCAGAATCAAAGCTCCATACAACGCACTACTGAAGGCTTGTACTTGATAATGTTATAACAACATAACAACAACATAATAACATAATAACTAGAAGAGCGCAAAAATACGTAAATTTATTCGAGATAACATAGGTACAAAAATCATGAACTGATCTGAAAACTCTTCCTTAACCCTTTCAGGCTCGTGCTATCAATGCTATAGGCTGCTGGATAACCACTCGGGTGGTTTTATCATTGTCTGCGTTGAAGGGAATTGGCCACAAAAACTTGACAGCACATGCATTGGGTAACAAACAGTGAAAACATTTGATCCACTACAGCGTATAAGAGTGAATCACACTTTAAGCATGCGGTCAGGTCCACTGTGATAAAAAGCTATATATTTTGTCAGTGCAAACGTCTTCGAAAACTTTAAAAAATAATGTAAAACAAACTATTGATTAAAATGTCAAAGAATTAGATATCTGTTTATTATTTGCAACACTCATTCCTATAAAAATTATGCAAACTAGTCGAAGTTGAACTGATTTATGGGGATCAATCTGTCGGAAATCCAGACCTGGTCGAGGTTAGGTCGTGCTTTGATTGGTTGACGTCCACGAAATTATCATGAAACACAGGAGTGTAATAAGGGTTACTGAGGATAGGCTTGTTGGCTCCAGTTTGATGACACCACAACACATTTAAATTGGCTTTCCCAAAGCATCTGTTTTCCTCCAAACTGCTTCGGTCAGGCATTGTGCCAAATACAGATAGTTGCTTGAGTTGTATTACCGGTGTCCATTCACGAAACGGTCATAACTACTGTAAGGTTCACTGATCAACGGTCACTATGCGCTTCTTCACTGATCAATACAACAGCCCATTTGTGACGTGAGCCCATGCAGTACAGTGTGCTGAATTATTATTGATTCGCTCAGGCACTGGATCATCAGTGGCGAATCACCAGCTGAAAAGCTGTTATAAGTTAATTTTCTAAAACAATAGTTTCGGTAAAGTGTAATGTAACAACTGTATTTTTTTATTTTATGTGTGTACTTATTCGAATGTTTTCTAGTTGGTTACCGGTAATTAACCCTTTAGCAAATTGTGATAACCGATTGGTTAACTGTTTTACATTAACCGATTATTTCACTAGCCGTAGATATCACTAGTAGTTGCTATATAATATTATATAATTTACCATATATTATATATTTATATTTTATGTGTTTTAAGTATTCTTAACTGGAAATGCTATGGCATGAAAAGCACAGTTCGGGATTTATTTATCTTCTGCTGTGCTAACACGCTTTGTCATTAATTTACGTTCTGCTATGCTAAAACAGTTTGCTTTTTATTTATATTATGCTATGTTATCTTCTGGAATAAATCTGAGATCAAAGCAATTCATGTTTTCATCATGTTAAAAAAAAAAAAATGCTTGATATTTTGCTCAAATTTCAACCGTTTTATCTTATATTTTTATAGGTTTTGTGAAGCACAACAAACAGTCGAATAACATGATGTTTTATAATGTATTGAACAGAATGGTTGAGAATGATCAGTTCATAAAGTATTATGCCTTTTCTACACATGAGTGTGGCTTTGTTATGAATCTGGCAATGGACAGGTATGAATAAGTGGTCATTGAATCATCATAGTCATAACAATTTTATGGGGTTTGCTCTTACTTGGCAGTTTTGCTTTATTCTGCACTGTAATGTTTTCAAATTGAAGGTTCTTCAACTCATTAAAGATAAAGGTTCAGATATGGTATTCGCTTGGTTTCCAACAACAGCAACAGCAAAATATCAGATTTTGTGTTATCTTTTATTACATTCAATCAATAGTTTTCTCATATTGTACCAAATAACCTGACTATTAATGTTCTGTTTTAATTCATTTATTGGCTAAATGTAGCTTGTTGTTTATTCCTTATTTATATGAAATCTAAAATTAGCAAAGAAACATCCTTGTCTCTTTCTAAACATGAGTTATATATTATACTTTATTCTTGACATCAGTAGAGTTAATAAATTCTATTATAAGTTACTTAGTTGTTATCAAAACGAATCATCACTACCACAAGTTGCTGGTTAAATAAAGTACATATCTAAACATATTCACAAATTCATCAAAATTAAGGCAAAATTCAAAATAATCGACAATGCACCTAAGAGAAACTTCCAAATACTAAATATTTTCAAACTTTTTTCTTCTTTTTTTCCTTTTTTTTGTCATTAAGCAGTAACATTAAGATTCGATTTCTAAGATGCAGAAGATGGAGGTTATATCAGAATCACTTAACATTGTACCAATTTGAGCTCAGTTCAGCGTCAGAAGTAACTCGTCAAAATATATCAACATGAGCTTTGCCTCTTGAGTGTAGGAGTACTTTCCGGAATATAATATGAGAGTGGTGGCGTCGATTAAGAGCTCATGTTCCACTCTGAAAGAAACTACCCTTGTTTTTATCAGCGATGGCGACTAGCTTATCAGATTGTGGTGCCAATTGTCAAATGTCGTCAACAGGAGGTTGTTTCCTTTGGTCTCTAACAAACAGGAATAAAAGCCTATAAACAGAATATATATTAACTGTAAATGATAAATATATAATATAAATATTATTATTTTTAAGGTTCAAGAACAATAGTAAAACCATAAAGTCATACAAATGCTTCATGGAAAAGAAGAAGAAAACCGTATAAGGCCGTTAGTTGGCTATATTAGTAATCATATTACATTATATATATATATATATATATACCTTCTCGGTTAATCAGAATCTTGAGACCTCCCCGAAACATGCCACGTAAGCCTTGAAATAGTCGTTCTTTGCTTCATAATTCAGGACATTCATGTCAAATATCACTTTGTAGGCGTCACTGAGACCCCAGGAAAATGGCTGTTTTCTGGGCTCAGCTTTCCTGTCGACAAACAGTCAGCTTGCTCCCACCACAAACTAAGGCAGTCTCGGGTATAAGGCCGCTTGCTGGGTACAGGGCACGACGGGACTGATAACATTAATGCAAATATAAAATGCACACAAGATATTTTTAGACCGCAAACTTAGGTAAGGAACAAAGACATGATGCAGAAAAAATTGCATGAAAGTAATATTTTTGCATTGAAATAATACTTTGGAACCTGTTTGATCTTTAAAGGAATTTTAGAAATCATTTTATGTATTTTCATGGTTGCTTGGTGGGTTGTTGGTTGGTTGTTTGGTTGGTTCTTGGTTGGTTTGCATTCAAAAGCATCTAAAATGTGGAATTTTGTTGTTATCACTGCACAAGGCACGACATGACTGACAGCAATAAAAGCAAATATGTAGAAGAAAATCAATTTATATTTTTTTATTGAAATATTTGTTTGGAACCTGTTTATTTTTTTAATTTAAATCATTTTATATATATTATCTATATTTTTACATATTATTTTCTTGGTTGGTATGGATTCATACAACATGTAAACTTTGCAGATTGCGACTTGGCGCTTATAAGCTAATTTAGCATCAAAAACGCTTTCATTGGATTTTTCAGTCAGTGTCAAAGTTTTGAAAGTAACTAATGGCTAAGTGACCATAAGGTATAAAACTAAAACGTTATCTACCCCCGTTTTTAACTAAAATACTACTACATTACTTCTAAGTGTGTCATCTTGAAATGTTGTATATAAAGACTCATTATAATTAGTTATTGGTCTACATTCTCTAAGCGACCGCACAAGACACAACAATTTTCATAGAGATTGAGCTTTAAATCCGTATTTTGCAGCGTCAGTGGAAAGGAAAGGGTCGACTTTTTTAAAATCAAATTAAGTAGCGAGTTTACCGGTCAGATTTGTTAGTGACAACACAAAATTGAGCATTTTATTTTTAATTAGGGAAAACATTACTGGAAACGTTGCTACCCCTTAACCCTTTTCCTCCAACGTCGCTCCCTTGGATCCCCCAGTCTTTTTCGTATAAAATGGACTTACATTTGCCAAAGCACGCTTCATAGCCGGGCTGAGTACCAAGGAGAGCATCTGTTCTGTAGACAGCCATCTTCATTCTCGCCGAATGACTTGTTTGCATATACCACGGATTGAAATAATTTATTGGCGAATATGTTCCGTTTAACCAGCAGCCGGCATTCTCCCACCAGTACGAATAGCAATTCTCGTCATATTGCGCCGGATCGTTGCCCATTGGACAGTTGAAAGCTATTTGTTAACAATAGAAAAACTAATCAAGAAATGTCAATTATTAACAGACGCTGAAAAGGGAAAGTATGCTTTATGCTGTTATGCGTACTAGGTAACAGTACTTTATGTTAAGTAGTATACTACTGTTTCCTTCTTCCATTCATGTTATCTGATGACAGTTGTTTTAAATTGTAGAAACAGTTTTGTGGGTGATATTTTTTCATTATCTTACTTTGCATTGATACTTGCGATTGCAATCATAATGATTTTCCGGCCACGTACTACGTCATGCCTGGGATTGGAAAAATCAATAATTTTGAAAATGCTATGTTTGACTCAAAATGAAAAACCGTGCTTGCAATATACAAAAGTCAATCATGTTATTTTTCATCTAAAATAACAACTCCGTGTCGTAAGTTCGCGCTAGTCACAATACTCTATGCCACACTCGTATATTATAGTATTCATATATATCAAGTACTACACTTACGGTTTCCAAAGCACATCATGTAGTAGTCGTTTCGGTCTTCCATGGCGTATACCCACGTCTTCTTCATGTCGTTCCGTACCGCTATTCCTCCCCAGCCGTTCCATAAATTAACATTTCCTTGGTTATTAAGAGGTGACGCTGTACCATTGAGATTACACCCAGCATTCACCCACCATGTCTTCAGGCATTGTATGTCATGTGGCCCGTCTTCGTATGGATCACAATATGTCTTTGGCTCTAGGAAAAAATAACAGGAATATAGATTCAAACCTAAGTTTAGTACTTTTCTTTTTATTATATTTACTTTTCTCATCAATGCATTTACTTTTCAGTATATCTACTGGATTTTTAGAATATTTACGTTTCTTTTCACTATATTTACCTTTTGTACTACATTTACTTCTTTTTTTGGTACATTTGCTGTTCTTTTAAGTATATTTACTTTTCTTTTACGACAAATCAAATATAGACATTTCTGATATTATCACCCTGTTTTTTATGAATAACTACTGAAAATCAAGTGATATTAAGCTGGAAAAATTATTTCTTGCAGCTGTTTATTTGCTCGATGTTAAAACACATTCACGTGGAAACAAATCACAGGAAATATGATCCTATGTGAAAGAATACTATACCAATGTCTTCACAGGTCACAGCTTCCCCTTGGTCCAACAGATGTTGACAGTAATCAGGTTTGTATTTTATTATATTTTGCCTCACTTTATCATAATCGATGCCCGAATCGTTACCAAAGAAATGGCTTGTGAATACATTTTCAATTGAATCTAATTCAAAGGACATCGGCATTGGGTATTGCTTAACATCGGATGCCCAAGCGTTTGCGTCATTGCCACTAGGTAGGGCACCAACCGTTATTGTAGTTGCTGCTGCTTTAGAGGTAAATGTTTCTGCAGCCTGAACTTGGCTTTCTGACATTCCAGTACCACCACTGATACTGAATGTACCAGCAAATCCTGCCTGAGTTTTGACATCGTATTGTGATGAGCTTGATTCAACATATTTGTAGTCACTTTCAGTAAGGGTGTACTGTTGGGTGTACCTGGCACCGAAATCAACTCGTGTAAGATAATGAGTGCCAAAAGTTTAAAAAAAAGTTAAAATATTGTGCTTCATCGTCAGTTGCTGCAAGGGATGCCACAGTTGCTAGAAAGCTACTGTGCAGGCTCGGAGGAAAGACTGGATCCATTTCAGAAAGATAGTACTTGCACAACGCCGTTGAGAAGAAATATTTGTAATGTGCTCTGTTGTTATCTCTTGAACTGCATGCTGCCATTCGGACTCAGCTGAAAAGCTCACACCCCAACCACCTGCGCTGCTTGAGACCTTTAGAATGTTCAAGCATAAATTTTTTTCTATAGCTCTAACTATCTATATATCTATCTATCTTGCTGTCTGTCTATCTATCTATGTATAGATCGATCTATCTCTCTGTCTGTCTGTCTGCCTATATCTCTATCTGTCGATCTATCTATTTACTTATCTTTCTATAAATTATCTTTCATCTACATGCCCACTATCTATCAACTTTTCCAAATATGTATATATCTATCTATCAGTTCATAGCTTGGTAAAATATTTAGCGGAAAAAATCGTTGTTTAGTAGTTTAGAATAAATATTCATTTTTGTCTTTTTTTACAAGAGACACATCCTGTAATTGAGTATAAGAATTTTTTTTGGCTGCTGTTGCAACTGGGTAACCAGGTAACTCGATTTGCAACAAGGCAAATTGGTACAGTCTCAAATGCATATCGTCAATATGTAAACTGTGGATTTATAAATGTCAGTAATATAATAATAATACTAATAATAATGATAATAACAATAATAATAATAATAGTAATAATAATAATAATAATAAGAAGAAGAAGAAGAAGAAGAATGATAATAAAACTGTTTTCTAATAGAGCTTAATCAGCTTATTTCCCCTGTGCGATGTTCAGTTAACTGCACAATCAACTTTGGTGTATATCTTAACAAACAATTATCTTCTGACAATAGCTATCATGTTTCAAAATATAATTCATTGTATTTATTTAAAATTGAATTTAACAAAAAAAAGAATTTTAAAAGCTCACTTACCTCATGTGATAACGACGTTGAGAATTCATATTGAGTTTTGCATTCATCAGCAGTACAAGTCGTGATGCAAGATTCTTTAAATCTCACATACAGACCATCTGGGATAGCGTACACACAATCGGTAGAGTGTAGATCGTCATTGAATGTCATGTTAAAGATGAAATATTTAAATCCTGGATCCATTCCAACCGCCATAGGGTAGCCTCGGAGAATGTTGTATCCAGATAAAGCGTAATCGATGCCCGAAAAAGTCTTTGTTGGGTAGCAATCTGAAATATGTTTGAGGCCATAATATGGCATTTCCTCCATCGTTTTTATCACTAATTTTTTTACAATTCTCTACAGCGATTTTAACTGATCTTTCGGGGCTTTATTCACAAAAGTTAACAGCTGAATGGACTGAATGGACTTCTTTAAGTATTAAATAATAAAGTTTACTCTCTCTAACCACACAATTAACTTTTGTGAATATGGCCGTAGATTATTTATTTTCAATATAAGAGGTCTAGCACACATGTCATTTAAATTCGCTGTTTATTATTTTTTCATTTTAAATTAAAGCTACATTTTTCTGACATAAGTGCCTTAAGTGAATTAAATATGCAAATGTTAAACTTAAAAAATCACAAAGAATCCCTTAGTGAATTAAATGTGCAAATGTTAGACGCAACAATATAATAAATAGTATGAAATAGCAAGAAACAAACTTTTATAGACAAATGGAAAATATAACTTTACCTATTCTTTTGCCAGGTTTCAGGTTCACGTGTTCGTTCATTATAGCTAAAACACAGTCAAATTATGGTTTCATTTGACATAAAGGTTATAGTCACTTGTTCTTATATGTATAGTTATTCGCCACCTTTAAGGCGGAAATATACATGCAGCTATTTAAAAACTTCTAAGGAGCATCCGTAGTTCACACATATTTTACAAAAAGATAGCATTTTAATTTTTAAATTAACCCTCTACTCAATTTCTAATGGTATGTTTTCTTGAAAAAAATTCTTCTTTTTCGGGGGGGGGGGGGGGCTGGTTTTTTAAATATTTCTTAAGCCTCAGTTTTTCATCAAATCGCTTTCACAACTTCCACATGATATAGGAAATTTACATTATTAGGGATTCTGCAAAAATAGGCCACAGGTGGGTTTTAAGAGAACATAGATAGTACTTGGAGTCGTGCTGATATGACATTTTGGGAGTTTTCCAAAGTTAGACATTTGCTGAAATTAGTTTTTCGTGGGATCCTCCTATTTATTGGAAAAATAGAAAAAGATCAGTAGCTGTACTTCTGCTGTGGTCATCAATCAATTTGAAAGGTGAGACGATATATGTATATATGTATATATTTTGCCAACTGATTTTAAAAAATCCGAGTTGATTAATGTTATTAACTTTAGGACATTTCGAACAGCGGGTTAGCAAAAAAAAACGAATTCACATTTCTGTCAGAAGCGTCTATTCTGTTGTAATGATTAGTGACGCACTTACATTTGGTTTGATGCTTTCTTCCGTAAAAAATGTTCTGCAACTCATCCAAGAGGTTTACATTGTATCTCTTTCCCATTACTTGTAAGGTCGTTATCATGGATTCATTTCATTGTAAATAATGTGTACGAATAATATCTTATTATGTCCACAATTTTTCTATGAAAAATATTTCAATGCTGTCTGGGAAAATACCCATTTTTGTTGGTAATGTTTGGTAGAAGTGTCAGATTGTTTTTAAAACTCAATCATTACTGTTTTTATTATCATTATCATTGCCAGTTGCAAAAGGTAGGGAAGGTAGAGAAGGTGCATTGGTGTGTAACTGTAGCACTAATGAGAGTTGTACTACAAGCAATTTTGGCAGTAGAAGTAGCAATCAGAGCAGTAGAAATGGAGGCAGTAGCAGCAAGAGAAGAAGCAGTTTTAGTAGTAGAAGTAGTAGTAATAATAATAATTAATAATAATAATAATAATAATAATAGTAATAATAATAATAGTGAAGCAAGTAAAGATAGTAGTAGTACTAGAAGCAGCAGTAGTATTAGTAAAAGAAGTAAAAGCAGTGGCAGCAGCAGTAGTAGTAGTAATTATGTGGCTGTTGTTGTTGTCGTTGTTGTTGCTATTGTTGTTGTTGCGTTGATGCTGTTGTTGGTGGTGTTGGTCTAAGTCTTCTTGAAAAGTTCGCTAATACTAGCATTTGTCAACGCATGTATCCATTGCATGTTAAGTGTAGTTATTTTCAAGCTGCGTGCACAAAGCACGCATTGAAAACCACAAGCTGTCTTTGTTTCAAACGCGATGGGCAGTTTTAGAATTGAAATATAGTTTGCTACACACAAGTTCATAGAGGTAACGTCTAGTTCAACAACCCCAAATACCACAAATACCTCTGGCTCTAGCAGTTTGATAAAAGGCGTACTATAAAGCCTTTTAGATTTAACTCCAATGATATCCAGATAAACATGAATCAGACCATAGAAAGATCATGAGACATGTATTTTATGAAAATGCAATTATACCTAACCTTGAAAAAAACTGTTGTCATTTTCAAAACTAAATGCAAATTTTGCAGTCCTAAGGAGGTTTCCTAACACAACTAGCACTTTTGAGAATCTTTTTCACGGTTTCGGCTTATCACATAGACAAATTCTTGCTTAGTAATGATTACAGAAGTCCAAAACGAGTGGTTCAAGCTTTAATTTCAAAATACAACGGAGCCTCAAATTTCTATTTATTCTGTCATTAAATTCGAAATAAAGAAATATATCAGAAATATATCTGTCATCAAATTCAATATATATTCAAGATATATATATATATATATATATATATATATATATATATATATATATATATATATATATATATATATATATATATATCATTCCCAGAGGAGGCCACTCACCTAACAAACTTTCTGCACTGTGTGCCAAGTAACAGCCGAAATCCCGCACTACCAACTTGTTACCATCTGTGTCCATTTCCAGGGGTGCCTGTCACCTACCAACTTGTTACCCTATGTGTCCATTCCCAGTCGACGGTAATCACCTACAAACTAATTTCCGTGGGTGCCCATTATCAGGTAAGGTCACTCACCTACCAACTGGCTAGTACGTGTGTCCATTGCCAGGGGATTTTACTCACATAGTAACTTGTTATCCTGTGTGTCCTTTCCCAGAGGAGGTCACTCATGTACCAACTTGTTACTCTGTGTGTCCTTTCCCAGAGGAGGTCACTCATGTACCAACTTGTTACTCTGTGTGTCCTTTCTCAGAGGAGGTCACTCATGTACCAACTTGTTACTCTGTGTGTCCTTTCCCAGAGGAGGTCACTCATGTACCAACTTGTTACTCTGTGTGTCCTTTCTCAGAGGAGGTCACTCATGTACCAACTTGTTACCCTGTGTGTCCTTTCCCAGAGGAGGTCACTCATGTACCAACTTGTTACTCTGTGTGTCCTTTCTCAGAGGAGGTCACTCATGTACCAACTTGTTACTCTGTGTGTCCTTTCCCAGAGGAGGTCACTCATGTACCAACTTATTACTCTGTGTGTCCTTTCTCAGAGGAGGTCACTCATGTACCAACTTGTTACTCTGTGTGTCCTTTCTCAGAGGAGGTCACTCATGTACCAACTTGTTGCTCTGTGTGTCCTTTCCCAGAGGAGGTCACTCATGTACCAACTTGTTACCCTGTGTGTCTTTTCCCAGAGGAGGTCACTCATGTACCAACTTATTACTCTGTGTGTCCTTTCTCAGAGGAGGTCACTCATGTACCAACTTGTTACTCTGTGTGTCCTTTCCCAGAGGAGGTCACTCATGTACCAACTTGTTACTCTGTGTGTCCTTTCCCAGAGGAGGTCACTCATGTACCAACTTGTTACCCTGTGTGTCCTTTCCCAGAGGAGGTCACTCATGTACCAACTTATTACTCTGTGTGTCCTTTCTCAGAGGAGGTCACCCATGTACCAACTTGTTACTCTGCGTGTCCTTTCCCAGAGGAGGTCACTCATGTACCAACTTGTTACTCTGTGTGTCCTTTCTCAGAGGAGGTCACTCATGTACCAACTTGTTACTCTGTGTGTCCTTTCTCAGAGGAGGTCACTCATGTACCAACTTGTTACTCTGCGTGTCCTTTCCCAGAGGAGGTCACTCATGTACCAACTTGTTACTCTGTGTGTCCTTTCTCAGAGGAGGTCACTCATGTACCAACTTGTTACTCTGTGTGTCCTTTCTCAGAGGAGGTCACTCATGTACCAACTTGTTGCCTTGTGTGTCTGCCATCAGGGGAAGGCACTAATCGCCAAAACTGGTTACCATATATGCCCATTCCCAATAGAGACCAATCACATAGGAACGAGTTACCATGTGTGTCTATTCCCATTGGAAGCCGCTCACCTTCCAACTACTTTCCGTGTGTGTATAGCTGCAGTATTGGATAAGTACTGGATGAAAATTCCATCCGCCTTTTTTATTTCCCTCCGCGTCTGACCACTTTTTCTTTTGTTGACACATGTGACGTCAAATGCCTCCCCCTCCCCACCCAAGCAATCACTTTACATTAGTCTGCCTTTTTACACTAAAAGATAAATTTTACCATGAAAGAAAGAAATTAACCTCATAATCATCTTAGCGAGTTGAACCCAAACCGTCTAAATTTAGCAACAACAAAAAACACGACAATTTGAAAATTTTTCAGTTCAAATACCATTTCACAAAACAGTTAATAATGACTTTATCTTGAATTCTGCTACATAAAAAAGACACAGGGTAAGCAATAAACTGGTTTATGATATCGAATGCGAATGTTCACAAGAGGAAATTTGCGAGATGGCAGTTGGAACGAAACATAAAGAAAAAAGAAGCAAAACGTAAAGTTGTTTGCTAAGTTTCTTCAACCGTTATAATTTTGAAATACCGCTATAACCGTTCAAGTGGCTTTTACTCCCCCTTAACATAATTTCAAATAAATTTCTTTGTTACGACAGGTGTTTCTGAATACAGTATTTTGAGGGAAGATAAGGGGAAGAGAGAAGGAGAGGAGGGGAAGGTAGGGAAGAAGGAAAGAGGAAAAGAAAAAGGGAGGAGAGAGGGGGAGGAGGGGGAAGGAGTCAGGAGGAATGGCGGCGGGGTGAAGAAGGGCAGGAGGAGGGAAGGAGGGATGGGAAGGTATTCGAAGAAGGAAAGAGGAGGAGAAAAATTGAGGAGAGAGGGGGGAGGAGGGAGGAAGGAGTCAGAAGGAAAGCAGGGTTGAAGGAGTGGAGGAGGAAGATGAGGAGGCAGGGGATGAGGAAGGGGAAAGGGAGAGGAGGAGACAGGGGAAGGAAGCAGGGTAGGATGGAGGGGAGGAAGGAGGGGAAGGAGGGAGGGAGGGAGGAGGGGAAGAAGGGAGGGAGGGAGGAGGAGGGGGATGAGGGGAGAGTTAGATGAGGAATTAGGAGAAGGAGGGAGGGAGGGAATAGAGGGGAGGAGGGAGGGGAGGAGTGAGGGGAGAAGGGAGGAGTTAGGAGAGGAATGAGGGGAAGAAGGAAGGGAGGAGGGAGTTGAAGGAAGCAGGACAGAACAGGAGGGAGGGAGAAGGAAGCGTCAATATACTGTATGGCCGTCATCGGAACATCACTATTACTTTGAAGACTGAGAGTCTGCCACACCCTCACCCCGGTTTAGTGTATTAACTGAATAATAAGTTGTTTTATCCGTTAGAAGTTTTGGTTCATGTAAATATTATCAATGTGAAACGTTTTTACGTTTCCAAATGCATCACCTTGCTTAGAATAAAAGAAGTGCTGCTCTAGTTCACTATATGACATATTTACCCCCTGAAACTAGAGTCCTGTCATTTATCATATATATATTGCTGTGCCTGTGGCATCCACTTCTTGCTTAGAAAGACATTTTTCATTAAACGCGAGTGAAACAACTTGAATTTTATAAAATTTATAGTCTACATGTGATGTTACTGAGCAGTCAGCATCTGAAGCAGCACACCTTTTTATCGGAAGTAATTTTTAGCCTGATAACAACACTGCTTATGAGGATTCATTAAATAGGCATTTTCTGTTAAGGGTACACAATTCTAGGAAACGATTGCCATTTCACTGCTATTGGTAAAGCAACATTCTTCACAAAATGAGAAAATTTTGGCTGCGATTTTAGCTTACTTGGGTACCTTTATAGTGAAATCATGATTTAGTGCTACTTTCTGTATCTTAATAATATGATCGTAATCCAGAAAGCAAATCCCTCAGACATCTCTTAGGTCACTTTTAAACTACATAATATGAAGACTAAAGTACCAGAGTTCATCAAGAACAAAGCTGTTACAACAACAAAACGTTGCATGTTTCTTGCTTCGTTACTTACCGCTGCGTTCACATACACCACTTTTTTTAAAGGAGAAAACCAATGTTCGGGGATGACTTTTGTGCACGGAAAGGTTCGATGACAACGATATCAGTTCAATCAAATTGCATTCTTAATAGGCCAGGTCTGGATAAGCAAGGACACCGCCTCTCAGAGGCAAGCTTGCCTGCAGTGCTGTGCTTGTTTACGTGCATTGGTCTTCGAAATACTCAAACATTCCTACCCCTTTTATCGTTAATCCTTCTTATTTTTTCCTTCGAACGTTTTTTTTTTCATGCTAAGTTGTATGTGTATGAAGTAATAATTTGTTTATGTATTGAATTGCAAAAAATGATCAAAAACTGACATAGAAAGAGAAATTACTTGAGAAACAAAAACAGTCGTCAAGAAAATACCGATGTGCTTGGGGAACGTGTAAAGCGGGGTTTAGATGAAACGATTTAGATGAACAACTTTTATGATGGACAAAATTTGATGGTGTAAACACATTAACCAACTTGTTGCCAACTGTTTTTATTGCCTCATTAGTGTCACCCAACTTTGCTCGTGAGATAGAGCTCCGTCCTATTTTTTGAAAAGGATGGACGAGTCATAAAATGAAACATCAAAAAGATGCCGCGATTATCAGCGGGATCCGGGGTCACAAGTGCACAAGAACAAGATTTTTTTTCATTGCAGTCTTTTTTCTTCAGCCATCCTTCACTACGGAAGCGCTTTCTGTCTTGTTTATTAAAGTACATATAAATAAATACAAATAAATACAAAATGGCAATTGACAGTCAAAGTAGCACTTGGAAAAGTGAAGAAATAAATACGTTAATAGACCTGTACGAAGAAAGCAAGGAGTTGAAGGCTCCATGCGTAACTCTTCTTTTAATCCACTCTCGAATCCAGCTCCTTTTTTTTCTTTCTTTTCTTTACTTGTTTTTATATGCCACCGCTAGAGCAAGACTTCCCACGGCAATACTTATTGTCGTATTTTCATCCATGAAATTACTTTTTTGCGTTTTACTTTTAATTTTTTTTCTTTTGTGTGCCTTGCTTTTCCATTGCTTTTCTGAGTGAATAAATGCACTTTGCAATGAGTGAGTGATTAATTTACAGCTTAGTCGGGAAATTGCATCCAACATTGGCGCCACATGTAAACCCCAAATCTGATTGGAGGCGGGAGAGTTGTAAACGCAGCATGCGGTCAAGGTTGTTCGATGAAATCGAATGGTGTAAACTAGCCTTAATAGTGACAGCCGGTATTATACAAAGCGACAAGAGATGCAAAATGTTTTTTCCTGCCATTCCCGAAACCTAATGGAGAGGAAGAAAAATGCAAAACGTGGATTAGAGCCTATAATCAACGACACGATCAACTGAACATAACAAATAAATGATATGCATTATGTTTGCTCAGAGGTATAGGTTCATCATTTTCTGTTAATTATTTTAAAGAACATATAAAGAGGCTATACAAATTTATAATTCGTGTAACTTTGTTCAGTCCCCTAAGTAGTCTTAATATGAGACCAAGCGTGTACGATACTACAAAAACTGTTTTAGGCAAAACGTTGAATGGACTTCAAATGTTATCCCAACGTCCATTCTTTGATAATACCACTTCGGAACTATTTCAAAAATTTTGATCACATATAAATCCTCATACCCCCTCAACCCCCCCACCCCCCCCCCCCCCACCATCCCAAACCCGAGCGCGCCTATTTTGCAGCCCACTGCCTGGTGATCAATGGAACTGGTTTTAATACTGAATCTCAGGTGATTATAAAGGTCAACCACTTTCACCACTGGCTTCTCTGTTTCATACACCAGGAAAAACATCTCAAAGTTTTGACAGTTTTAGCAAATGACGCGTACTGGGAATGGTTTACAAGATAAGGTACTGCACCACTCTCGATTAATAAATTCTAGCTAGTCATGGGATACACGATAAGATACATAGTCTTACTGCCGTACAAGTGTACATATGCACGGCAGTAAGAATACTTGTGAGACATGTTCACGGAAAAGTGCAAAAGTTTATTTACTCGATCCTGGTTAAATGACTGTAGCTTCATTCTGAAAATTTACACATTCACAAGGCAAATGCGTGGCAGACTTAGGCTCCATGCCGCTGTATTTGCCTCTCAATGTTTTCTTTGGCTGCTTATCCGGAGCACAGCTATTCTATTTGTTTGTAATACTACATTGTACGCTACTGTTTGATATTTTAAGAAACTCAATGGAAAAACTATGGAGAGAGGGGGGAAGAGAGAAGAGTGGAGGGTTGAGGAGGAGGGAGAGGAACGAGGGAAGAGTGGAGAGATGGGGAAGAGGGAGGGTGGAGGAAGGAGTTCAGAGGGAGGGGGAGGAATGGAAAATGAAAAAAAACTGTAGAAGGAGGGGAGAGAAGGGTGGAGGAAGGAGGGGAGGAGGGGAGGGGAGGATGGAAGAGTGAAAAGATGGGGAAGAGGGAGGAGGAGGGGAGGGTGAAAGAAGGAGAGGATGAGGGAGAATTGGAGAGATGTGGAAGAAGGAGGGGAAGAGTAGGGTGGAAAAAGAAGGGGAGGAGGGAGAAATGGAAAGATGGAGAAGAGGGAGGGGAAAAGGGAGGATAGAGGGATGACGAGGAGGGAGCGGAGGATGAAGGAATGGAAAATGGAAAAAAAAACTTGGGGGAGGGGGAAGAAAAGGGTGGATGAAGGAGGGGAGGAGGAAAATGGCAAGGAAGAGTGGAAAGATCGGGAAGAGGGAAGGGAAAGACGGTTTGGTGGAGGGATAAGGAGTAGGGAGAGTAGGAGGGAAAAGTGGAGGAAGGAGGCGAGGAGGGAAGGGGAGGGGGAAGAGTGGAAAGATGGGAAAGAGGGAAAGGAAAGAGGGTGGAGGAGGGAAAAGTGGAGTGATGGGGAAGAAGGAGGGTGGGGGAAGGAGGGGAGAAATAGAAATGGAAAAAAGTATAGAGGGAGGGGGGGAGAGAACGGTAAAGAAAGGAATGGAGGAGGGAAGAGTGAAAAGATTGGGAAGAGGGAGGTGGAAGAGAGAGGGTGGAGGAAATAGAGGAGGAGGGAGTGGGGAAAAGGGAGTAATGGAAAATGAACAAAACTATGGAGGGAGGGGGAGGAATGAAGGGTGGAGAGATGGGGAAAAGGGAGGGTTGAGGAACGAAGGTTTGGGAATGATTAAGAGGGAGGAATGGAAAATGGAAAAGCTATGTAAACGTTTAATCCCTTTACTTTGGACACTAGTTTTTATGCGACTTTTTTCTCAGGAGTTGTCTCGATACAAATAAGCATAAGTTATATAATACTATTTCGAACGCCATAATTAATTAATTAATTTAATAAATGAATTAAAGACTGCATTATCCGACATAATATATATATATATATATATATATATATATATATATATATATATATATATATATATATATATATATATATATATGGGAGGGGCAAATGTAGGTATGTTCTGTTATAAAACGCACATGCGCACCGGCCCATATATATATATATATATATATATATATATATATATATATATATATATATATATATATATATATATATATATATATATATATATATATATATATATATATATATATGGGAGGGGCAAATGTAGGTATGTTCTGTTATAAAACGCACATGCGCACCGGCCCAGATAGTAACTTTCTTTGTTGTACTTGTTGGCTTTTTTTTGGACCGTGTCATTTGCATGTAAAATATGACTACATTTTTATATAAAGATGTAATATCACGCCTTAGAATTTACTTTTATTTAACGCTTTTAAATTTAAATTAGGCCTTTGTTAAATTAGGCCTTTGTTCCACGCAATATTGCATGATTCATATAACGTCATCACATCACCTCTGCCTTCTTTAACACCAGCCGGGACTTTTCTAGTACGGCAGATGATAACATGGCACACTCTTCCAAATACCACACTTTGCCCCACCCTCACCCCCACCCCATCCCCTCCACAACCCCGCTCCCGCCATGGCCGTATGTCGGATTGTACCTTAGCATTGGTACCCCCTTCTTGACATATATAATCACTGGCGGAATCACGTTTTGGGGTAAAGAAGGACCTCTATCCTCCTTCCTCTCCCCCTCCCTCCCCTTCCCTCCCCTTCAACCCCTACCCCCCATCCACATTCCTCTCCTAGAGGATTTGGCACTTCACTGAATTCAAAATTTGTATTACTGATGAACAGGTGATCTGACAATCGATAAGCACCATGTGAAAAATGTTGCATGTAAATCATTAAAACACGCTTGGTGATTTTTCCAGTGCCTATAGCCTGTTTCCCGAGTTCAATGTTAAGATGTCCTTTTTGTCCATTATGGAAAAACATTGAACCGAAAATGTGCCTCCATACATGAACAAAATTAAAATTCGTTTCCCATCGTTTCTTTCTGCTTCTCTTTGCATAATTTCCTCTTTTCTTCAACCACTCACAAAAAACTTCAATCCATCTCCCCCTTTCCTTATAACACATAATAGTGTGCTCCTCCCCCTGTCCCGCCCCTCCATGAAACACAATAATCCCCCACACCCATCCCTCCTCTCCGCCAAAACACATCCCCATTTCACCCACACCCATCCCTCCTCTCCATGGAAACATATCCCCATGCCCCCCACACCCATTCCTCCTCTCCACTGAAACACATCCCCATTTCACCCACACCCATCCCTCCTCTCCATGGAAACATATCCCCATGCCCCCCACACCCATCCCTCCTCTCTACTGAAACACATCCCCATCCCCCCACACCCATCCCTCCTCTCCACTGAAACACATCCCCATGCCCCCCACACCCATCCCTCCTCTCCATGGAAACATATCCCCATGCCCCCACACCCATCCCTCCTCTCTACTGAAACACATCCCCATCCCCCCACACCCATCCCTCCTCTCTACTGAAACACATCCCCATCCCCCCACACCCATCCCTCTTCTCTACTGAAACACATCCCCATGCCCCCACACCCATCCCTCCTATCCGCTGACATACATCCCCATGGACCAAGCATCCATTCCTCCTCTCCACTGAAACACATCCCCATGCCCCCACACTCATCAATTCTATCCGCTGAAATACACCCCCATACCCCCCGCACCCATCTCTCCTCGTCCCTGAAACACATTCCCCTCCCCCGCACCATCCCTCCTCTCCGCTGAAACGCATTTCCTTGCCCCCTCTCCATATCTCTACTGACACATGATAATATAGCAATAATAATATAAAAACTAGACCGTTTTCGCTGTTGAGTAGCGAAAATTACATTTGGGGCAACAAAGATACGATTCTAAATTCTGAACCTCTTACATATTATCTTTTAGGCCCAAAGGATCGAAAATAAGCTCAAAATCTCCCTATCTCTAACTGTTTTCCAGATAACGGCCCTCTTCCGGCTTTGACACTTGCCATGACTGAGTATATCATGTCACCGATGTACGTTTTACATATCGTCTTTTAGGCCCAAAGGGTCGAAAATAAGCTCAAAATGGCTCTATCTCTAACTATTTTTGAGATAATGGCCCTCTGGCCATGGCTGAGTAGGTCAAGGTTACCGAAGTACCTCTTACGTATCGTCTTTCAAAGGGTCGAAAATGAGTCCCAACCGTTTTCGAGATAATGGCCATGGTACAAAAATGCGGATTTCATCCTGTGTAAAATATAACGTTAAATAAGAAAACGATAAAGCCACAGATGCGAGCACACTGATGCGGGCACTGCGAGCACTGGTAGCACAAGGGTGTATTTTAATGTGAACAGTGCGCAACTCTAATGGGGGGTTTTCGGATCAATCCAAACGCGAGAGTGGTTTTTCTTTTTCATGTATTTTGTGCAAATATTTTATCTCATAAATTACATATTTTTGCTGTCCTCTGCGATGTTTTCTTAAACATAGTGATGATATTATGATGATGTCAAGTACACACTTACAGTAGTGCGTAGTATGACGTTTTCGATAATGGAAGTGCGGCGAGTACGGCTGTGTAGTACCTACCGGGCAAAATACTGCAGTTTCATTCTACGCGCACTGGCAATCGTGAAATAAATAAATGCAATTTTATTTGGGATAGTGATAAGTCATAACGAAAGGAATAATACACTTTGTTATATACGCGGAATTTAGCCCTCGTCTAAGTGTTTATACTCGCTGTTCAGTACATTTTAGCGACTTTTGCCAAGTTTTATACATGAAGTTGAGTATACTTTAATGGCTGTTGCCAAGCATTTTAACTTGCTGTTCAGTACCCTGTAGTGACTGCTGTCAAGTATTTATACTTGGTGTTGACGATGTTTGTGCAAGTATTTTATGACAGTTAATTGAACGTTCTTTAATAAGAAATAATTAACAAAAATTGAAGAGTCTAGTTAGCCCTTAAAGTAATAATGTGGAGTGACAGTTTCGTAAAGAGTTGATTAATTTTCTTTCAGTATTGCACGTTTCCCACAAAATAGGGTTCTTCTTCTGTGTTTAGATAAAAAGGGTATATTGTTACGTTTAAGGTCGTCTCGAAAAGGCTACTATGTGATTAAGTTGATGTTTGTTTTATACAGCATTTACCAAAATCATGTTTTCATTCATTTTTAGAATTAAGGTATAAATAAAAGGATAAATATCACCTACTATTTTTTAAATTATCGTTGCATGATATTTTTCGATCTGAAGAATGTCATCCCAGACTAGTACTAGGCAGCGATAAGTGCTAAATAAAGAAACATCATTTTGTCAAGCAGCCGTTCTTGCAGATGCATACGCAGAATTAAAAAAAGTATTGCAGCGAATCGACCAGGCGTGCTAAGGACTAAATCGAACCCTTTGCACAGCATGAAATTCGAACGTTTCATTACTTCAATTGACAGTATTTCTATAAGCGAAGAAATTAGCAAAATTTTAAGTTCATATATCGTGCTCCTTTCGTTGGATTGCATGTTACAACTGCAAGTAAAATAGCCACCCAAGTGTGTTCTGCTCTGAAATTATTATCAAGCATTTTGTGATGTACAAAAGTGGTCCATTTAGTTTCTACCTATTCTGTTTTGATCACGTAAGAAAAATCAGCGAAGTATAATGTAATAGCTAAATTATGGCCTTTGCACGCAACTTGTTGTTATTTTTGAAGTAATTTAGCTCTTCATGAAACTTGTCATAAATGCGCGGCCTGCAAAATAATTTTTGCGGTTTAACAGCAAAACTAATTTTCAAAAGAAATATGCATAATTAGAACTTAAACTACCCCCAGTTTCCACATATGAGACTAGGCTAAATGAACATTGACGTTTGTGTTAACTGGGCTGTTGTTCTGAATAAGGTAAATAATGAGAACCAGGTTTTGACTGGTTTTTCAAAACCTAAGGGCGAAGCCCGCAGGTTTTGAAAATCCAGTCAAAACCTGTGTTCGAATTATTTACCGTTTTTCAATCATTAGTAGGGAACTTTCTCCAAGCAAGAAGTAGTTTTGTTTGGTCAGTCAAAACCTCCCTTTGTTCGCGTGCGAAACTTTGGACACATACTAATTCAATTAATAAGTGTAAAATAAATCAAAACCTGCTTTCACGTTAAAAATAGTTGACGTAGAATCATTTTCATCGACTTTTCTAACAGACGGTCAACAAAATTTATAATACATAAGATATTGAAATGGTGCTTATGGATTTTGTCAGTTTTTATGGCGACTTAACACAGGTTCTATATCAAAGAGATAGTGCTGATTCCACGGACATTTTATATCACAAATCGAAACAAATCAAGAAAATGTAAATTGTGACGATTCACTGAACAAAATTCTGTCACAAACCGATACCGAGGGGATTAATGATAAACCCGAGAGTGACCGCTCTCTTGACCTGATCGACACAAATATATTTGAAAATGACACGGAAAATGAGCATCCAAACTTTGAAGACAACAGTGACTGTGAGGAAAATACAAGATTTCGTTTCGTGTCTGAGAAAGAGGCATGTGTAAATCAAAATCAAAATCAAACGGCCCAGCAAACATTAAGACGTCAGAATGACGTCGGGTATACGTCGTGACCCGACGTTTCCGACGTCGGACTGACGTACCGGTTTTGGTTGTTTATGAAATGGAACCGACGTCGGGTTTTCAACGTCAAAATGACGTCGGATTCCGACCTAAATCCGACGTCGGAATCAAGTCGGTTTTAGGTTGTATATGAAATTGGAACCGACGTCGGATTCCGACCTGAAACTGACTAGAGTTATATAATCAATAGATAATTAATTATTCAACTGCTGTTGTGAAATACATACGAAAACATTTTCCATGTAAATTTTTACAATCTAGGAAGAAAAATACCGACGCACCATCAAAATTCTAAAATTTTCATGTGAAAATTACGTTTTTCCTTCCTCTTTTTCAAAATGACTTCCATTACCGGTCAGCGATAATAATGTTCATCGCTTTTTGGTCGTTTTTGCAACGTCGGAATGACGTGAGAAAACCGATGTCGCCTCGACGTCGGAATAAAGTCGAGTTTTAGGGTAATAGGTCAGAATATGGTTGTGAAGTCGTCTCGACCAAAATACAACCTTTTTTTCAACCAAAAAAGACGTCGGTTGTTTGCTGGGGGTTTTCTTTTTTGCAGTCTCGATTTCGAACAGGTTTTGACTTAGAAATCAAAACCCGTTACAACAATAGAAAGTGACCTACTTATGATTGAATTTTTTATAACGCACGCCTTTGTGGTAACTTGACTGTTGTTTTTTTATAACGCACGCCTTTGTAGCAACTTGACTGTTGTTTTTTTTTTTGGTATAAAGCACGCTTTGGTGGTAACTTTTTGATGGAACATAGGCACTTGTGTTTCTTTGTTAATGGACGACAAAACTTTCTGATTATTTCTTGATGGCACTTAATCGCTTTTCTGTCTTTGTTGGTGGGACATCAGATCTTGGGGATCTGTTTTGGTGGAAAATGAGTGTTTGTGATTCTAGGCTCGCGAAACATTGGCCCTATGTTGGTGGAACATCGGATCTCATTGTTCTGTTCTAGTGAAACGTTCTCCTAGGTTTGTGTAATGTATGCGATTCTGGTTCTGTGTTTTCAAGATATAGAAAGTATCAAATTTATTTTACGACCAAAGCTTATAGAAAATAATTTAAAATCACTTCTATCGGCATTTGGAAACTATATTGCTATAATTAGTTTCATCTCTTTTGCAAATATTATTCTCAAGGAGGTATTTTTAATTTTAATTATTTAATGACATTTTAAATGAGATTTTAAATTTTAGCAAAGCTTGATTTGGCCAAATTTACTTTTTAAAGAGAGCGGTAGCTTTATAATTGGGTATGAATACGTCCTGTAACTGTTCTGTCAATGTCAGGGGAATTCCAATTATAAATATCACTTAGTTAATAATAATGGGAAAAGTAAAAACATTTATGTTCATCATACTATTCAAATAATAAAGAAGTTTAGTTGTCCCTGTTATTCTAAGATTATAAGATCACCAGACAACTTCTAATATTTATAAATTGTTACTTTATTAAAAAGTTTAGTTGGTGCATTCAAGAATTCCAATAACAAGTGTTTATGAATTAAATACTGTTGTCATATAATTCTAATAAAAACAATACTTTTATTAATTGATGGCGAAGGTCAACGGTCTTTGCATAAGTCCAGAGTACAGTAAATGCGCAATGTGTGATCATCTGCGTGCAATCAGTTGCTTAACATAACTATATAATTGTTATATTGTCTGTGTTTTGCCTGTAATCGTCTGCTTCGTGAGGTGTGAAAAAAATGCGACCTGACATGCACTTGGCAGCTAGGTTAGAAAGTCACCCTTCCTTCATTGAAATAATTTTCACCCCTTGGGACACAGAATTAAAATTGCATGTTGTATGTCTTTTTTCTGCGAAATATTATGAAAAGTAGAAAAGCATTGGGTGAAAGAAGTGCGTTTTGCTCAATTGCAGCCGCTGTATATATAAGCACAAAGGCATAGCATAAAGCACTTGTATTGTAATGGGAAAAGCTGTCCAAAGCAACGAGTATCTCATTGCAATAAATTTTATTTCAATTTATTCTTGAATGGGAAATGTTGAAAATGTTTCGAGTAGTGATAATTCTTTTATTTTTCACAGCTTTGCAAGTATTGGCAAAGAGTGACAAGGACAATGTCTTGGCCGAGTTGGAGGAGCTTTTTCTCGAAAGCAGGAACCGAAGCAGATGTAAGTGTGTTTTCGTATCCGTCTGCTGTTTTATGACGTATTGCCGGGAGACAAGAGATTTTTGGATTAGTGCTCCCGTTCATGTGGTTCAGACTTGGGCTACCTGTGCTATAGACTGTGGAGAAGGGGGGGTGTTTTTAATCAGTCTTCCCACTTACGTATTTGTATCATTTTCTCTTCTGACAGGCTCTTTGTAATTATAATCTTGTATCACCTGGACAGTACAGGTTTCTTATGTTAGATACAGAGTTGATTGAGACAATCATTTTAAACAAGATAGCGTCTTCAAAAATATTTTAAGAGTCATATTTCCATATTGGCACTAAAGTTGAAAAAATGAGTAGTTGTTTTGTACATCCTTGTGTTATCGCAAATACATTATCGTAGGAATATCACCAATTGTCCTTAAAAATCAATAGGAATGTGTAACATTATGATTTTGTGATTGTACGGTAAGAAAAACGCGGCTTAGTAAAAACCCACCCGGTTATCATTGGCTAGAAATAAAGCAGGAAATAAAAATCCGACCTGATATCAACGGCCAGGAAAGTGGTTAGTAAAAGCCTACCTAGTTATCAAGGGTTAGAAATAAAGCGGTTAGTAAAAACCCACCCGATTGTCAACGATTGCAGAAAAACGGTAAGTAAAATTGCATCTGGTTATGAACGGTAAGAATAAAGCGGTTATAAAAACCTACCTGGTTATCAACGGTCAGAAAAAGTGGTTAGTAGAAACCGATCTGGTTGTCAATGGTTAGAAAAAAGCGGTAAGTAAAACCTTGCATGGTTATCAAGGGTTAGAAATAAAGCGGTTAGTAAAACCACTCTCGGTTGTCAACTATTGGAAAAAAATGGCTAGTAAACATCCACCCGGTTAAAAACGATTACAAAAAGAGGTACATATTAACCGACTCTCTTAACAACGGTAGAAAAAAGCTGGTAAGTAAACACTCATGCTATCAACGATTGGCAAAAAGGGGCTAGCAAAAACCCACCTGATTAATAATTGTTAGAAATAAAACGGTTAGCAAAACCAGATCTAAATGACCTATTAAGTTTTCTTTTATGCCAAAAAAGAACAAACTGCGTTCGAAAGTTCTAATTGCAGTTTCTTAATGTTTCAGACCAATATAACAGACAATCTGCCTGTATGTAATGTATGTAACACTAGTTGGCATAAAAATACAGTGGACTTGCTGAAGTGTGTCTTTAAGTATTTTTTCAGTTATCTATGATGTTTCTAGCATTGTGGACTGAAATTTCCACACAATATAGAGTAAATTTGTAAATTTTAACCTACAATTTAATAAGCAGAATGATTAACTTAAGTTTATTTACTTTTTAGCTTTTACGAAAGAAAATCTGAATTTAGAAGCTGTAGAAAAAATTGGTAAAATTTATATTTATATTTTCAACTGTTTATCTTAAATTTTGTTTCGTCTCATGTCATTTATTTTATTTAATTGATACCAGGAATTTCTTATGGTTTCAAGGATAAAAGGCTAATTTCATTTGAAAAAAGAAACAATGGAAGTTTCGGTTATCTGATGGGATGAGACCATAATTAAAATCAATAGGAATAGGAAACCAGCTACCAGTTTAATTTTAGATTTTAAATCACATTTCAGAGTGCTACCCAACGAAAACATTTTCGGGCATAGATTACGCATTATCCGGGTACAACATTCTCCGGGGCTATCCTATGGCGGTTGGAATGGATCCAGGATTTAAATATTTCATTTTTGACATGACATTCTACGACGAGCTGCATTCCACAGATTGTCTCTATGCCATACCGGATGGCTTATATGTCCGATTCCAACAAGCCTGTGTCACCACTTGTTCAGCAGATGAATGCAAAACTCAAGATGAGTTTTCATCTTCATTAGAACATCAGGTAAATAAGCTTTTCTGTTTTGCATGTTTTCAAACTCTCTTTGAATTAAAATTTAATTTAAAATTGAATTTAAACGAAAAAGTCACCAAGATCAAATATCTTTAGACTAAGCTTGATTTTACTGTCAAAGAAAACTTTAATCTCCTAGAAATTTAACTTGACAATTAAACCAGAATATTCTATTGGAGAGGGTGTGTTTTTGTTTACTTTGTAACGGATGCCCGTTTGTTGTACATAGTATAAATCATGTATCCTTTTATGTAGCCATACGGTTTGCAATTGACAAAATAGGCTTATATTCTTCCAAAGTTATAGCAAGATTTATAAGATTTAAACGGTGATACATAGGGAGTAATTTTAGCATACCCAGTGAATTGGTACCCGTGTTTAATATTGACCGATTTCCAATCATTGATGCAGACAATTTACCTTGATCCAGTTTCTGTGTTACGATTGTTGATTGATTGATTAATTGATCTTTAACTGATTTATTGATTTATTGATTTATTGATTTATGAATTGATTGATTGATTGATTGATTGGTTGATTGATTGATTGATTGATTGATTGATTGATTGATTGATTGATTGATTGATTGATTGATTGAGAGTAAGCAATTGAGTGAGTGAGTGAGTGAGTGAGTAGCTGCCATTATCAAGAAATTAGTTTACTCCGAATAAAGCACCTAAAATAATGAGAGAACTGCATATCTTTCCCATCGTTAACTGTCATTTGCATGATAATTGTAGCGTAGTCGAAGTATATGAACCCAATGATATTATTAAGCAGTCCAGCTGAAATGATGGACTCCTTTGCATCTATGTGCTAAGGCATTAATTCCATCTAATATATTTTGCAGCCAATTATTTTTTCAGCGTAAGGTCACAAAACACCAAAGGACTGAGTCATAGTTCCAATTTAATTGTGTTTTTTAAATTTTTTATATGCTTGAGACCTATCATGCTATAATCAGAGAAACAGTCAACCGCAAGTTGACAAGTGACACCCTACTGTAATAATAAGAAAGACACACAGACAGATAGATAGATAGATAGATAGATAGATAGATAGATAGATAGATAGATAAATAGATAGATAGATAGATAGATAGATAGATAAATAGATGGATAGATAGATAGATATATAGATAGATAGAGAGATAGAGAGATAGATAGATAGATAGATAGATAGATAGATAGATAGATAGATAGATATATAGATAGATAGATAGATAGATAGATAGATAGATAGATAGATAGATAGATAGATAGATAGATAGATAGATAGATAGATAGATAGATAGATAGATAGATAGATAGGGATATTTAATTCTTAGACACACTGTAACGTTTTACATTTTATAGGTAACAAGCGGTGCAGGTGGTTGGGGTGTGAGCTTTTCCGCTGAAACTGAATGGCAGACTGCAGTTCAAGAGATAACTACGGAGCACATTACTTATTTCTTCTCAACGGCTTTGTGCAAGTACTACCTTTCTGAAATGGACCCAGTGTTCCCGCCTGGCCTACACAACAGCTTTTTGGCGACAGTTGAGAATCTGGCTCAGACTGATGATGAAGCACAGTACTTTGACTTTTTTGAAACCTTTGGTACTCATTATGTTATACGAGTTGATTTTGGGGCCAGGTATACCCAACAGTACACGCTAACTGAAAATGATTACCAATATGTTGAATCAAGCTCAACAGAATACGATGTCAAAACGCAAGCAGAATTTGCCGGAACATTAAGTATCAGTGGTGGTACTGGAATGTCAGAACAACAAATCCAAGCGGCAGAAACATTTATTTCTAAAGCAGCAGCAAGCACAATAACGGTTGGTGCCTTACCGAGTGGCAATGACGCAAACGCTTGGGCATCCGAAGTTAAGGAATACCCAATGCCAATGGCAATTGAGTTGGAATCCATTGAAAACGTCTTCACAAGTCATTTCTTTGGCGACAATTCGGGTATCGATTATGAGAAAGTAAGAGAAAATATTATAAAATACAAATCTCATTACTGTCAACACCTGCTGGACCAAGGAGAGGTTGTGACCTGTGAAGACACTGGTATAGTATTCTCTGGATTTTCATTTTTTGTGATCTGTTTTCTTGTTTGTCTGGTTTTGAAGTGAGGCATTTAGTGTCACTCTGTTTTAATTTTTGAACTTAAAATACTACTTATTTTAAATACTTATAATAAATATGTCTCATTGTGTTCGCCACTGCCACTCTGGTTTCAGAACGCAAACAACAAAATTCTATAGTGTATTTCTACACTTTTAAAGTAAAGTACTGAAACATTAACTGAAAATAATAGTAAATTAATAAAGCAATATTATTTCTTTTACTTATAAATGAAATTTATTTAATGAGCTTAATTGGATGCAAGTTGGTTCCACTAAGGTGTTTCTAATCAACAAAATATGCTGTGAAATTCATAATGTTTTCAGGCTAATTTCTATTTTAAAATCCATTACAATCGTTATGTTTCATTTTTTTAAAATCATACAAATTAGTTTAAAAAATTGAGAGTTACAATAAAGGTACTTGCATAATGCTTTAAATACACTTCTGATTTTTTTTTGTTAGTCCCCAAGATATACTGCGATCCTTACGAAGGTGGACCTCATAACATAAAATGTCTGAAGACGTGGTGGGTGAATGCCGGGTGTAATCTCAATGGCACAGCGTCACCACTTAATAATCAAGCAAATGTAAATATGTGGAACAACTGGGCAGGAATAGAAGTGCGCAACGACATGAAGCAGACGTGGCTCTATGCCATGGCAGACATAAAAGACTACTATATGCAGTGTTTCGGAAACCGTAAGTTAATGAAACGTGTAAGATATGCATGTTTTGGAAATTGAAAATAAAACAATCATATAACATTTACATATTTCGTAGAGTGGAACAAAGACATAATATCTAATTGAAAACGACATGTTCATGTTGTTACAATTATATAATTTAAGTAATATATGTAATTTTTTAAATTTCCACGGCAATTTTTTGGCTATCTTGATTTTGGCCTTTACTTACTAATGAACAAAAGCATACGCGAGTATGTGTCTATATGCATATGTACTCTGTTTACTTTTTAAATACTCATATAAATCTCTCTCTGCTGGGTCATACTTATTTCTTGAAATGTTGCTTAGGGTTGGGAGCAAAAATCCTTACCTGGCTATTGTTGTTTGATAATTCGTCAAAAGTAGGCGGAAGCATTGCAAAAACTCAACTTTATGGATTTATCTCTTCCTAGAATTTTATTCTAAAATGATCTAAAATTTTATTGGAGGTAGACAGAGTGCTGACTATTGCTTATCTTTGCAATTCGTCAAAAACTGAAAGAAATACTTTTGTTGAAAGAGTGCCTAAAGCTAGCTTTATACTATGACTACCTTAAAATGTTGATAAAAGAGAGCGAGAATTAGTACTAACTTTGACTGTGCCAAGCAGTTGTGCAGCAATATGGGTGGAAATGCATGTTTTATGTAACGCTTTTTCCTTGTAAGGGCTTCGCAATAATTTTTTTAAATGGCTGTCTGATTATGACGATTCGTAGCGATTTATTGAGAAATGGTGGTAATATTGGTGACACACAGTGCTTGCTTTGCAACTTGCCACAAATATAGGCAAAATACTGGCTAATACAGGCACATATTGACTATTGCTATATAGTATTAACCAATAATATTGTAGTCGATATTGGCCTTTAATTGGTAGCTTATGTTATTTTCTTTATAAATAGCATTCAATTGTCCAATGGGAGACGCTCCTGCACCCTTTGACGAGGATTGCTACTACTATTGGTGGGTCAACGCTGGCTGTTGGTTAAGTGGCCGTAACTCTCCAGCGAATTATGTGAACATTTGGTACGATAAGACAAGTTCTGTTGCGAGAAAGAAGATGGCCATATACAGGATAAATGCCCTCACTGGCACTGATTGGGGATATGTTGAGTGCTTTGAAGAAGGTAAGTCATTTTTAATACACAATAACTCATGTAAACATCACATTTAGTGACTAGATGTAAATGCTTTAACAATATATATAATTTATACTCATTTTATTCATATCAGCTCCTGTGTGCCCTACTACTCAGTCGCCGCCATATATATAATTTATACTCATTTTATCCATATCAGCTCCTGTGTGCCCTACTACTCAGTCGCCGCCATATATATAATTTATACTCATTTTATTCATATCAGCTCCTGTGTGCCCTACTACTCAGTCGCCGCCATATTCTAGAGACTGCCTTAATATGTGGTGGGATCAGGCTGACTGCCTGCCGGAAGGAACCATGAGTCCTGACAACAAACCCTATGACTGGAATTTATATGAGCCGTCGAAAGTGATCACCGCAATGAATTACCTGCATTATGCAGCAAAGAACGATTATTTAGAAGGTTACACTGCATGCTTCGGAGATATGTCAAGATACTGATCACTGCAGACCAAAGTAAATAAATAGTTTAATATTTTTCTAAATATTCTGTCAGTGACATTGGCTTATTTTTTAAAACAAATTTGTATCTGGGCATTTTAATAGCAACACTCAAATAGCAATTTTTTTCACTAGCTATGATGTATTAAACTTTACAATATATACAACTGTATTTAAATATATTTTGCTCTTTGTCCTTTATATATATATATATATATATATATATATATATATATATATATATATATATATATATATATATATATATATATATATATATATATATATATATATATACACTTCTACTGTTGCCAGATCCAACCAACCAATCAAAATATTGCTACTTTGTTCTGCTCCAACATCTGCTGAAAAATAGAGGGTCAGCTGCGATAACATTGCAGAAGAACATTTATCATTTATTTGAATGTTTTAGATTTAGTTATGCTCCAAAGCAAAATCTTAGTTGCCCGTTTTCCATCTTGAAACTATTATAAAGTTGAAATGAATTCCAATTGATTCTATAGGTACTTCTTTTAAAATTGTTTTCTTTCACTTTGAAATAGGATTTTGCATCTAAACGTTGTTATCGTTATATATAGTTTAAGCCATTCGGAATTTCTAAATTCTCTAATGTCTTTAAGAAATACTAGTTTAAACTTACAATGATAACTTTATAAGAAGTTTATTAGTTTGTCTTTTCACATTTAATTAAAGTTTGAAAATTTTTAATATGCACATTTCTAAAACTAAGCATTGAGTTATTAACGATCTATTATTTTTCATTCGCAACAAATAGATAAATGCCATTTCATGTATGTGCTTTTTAGAAATATTACGTAATATGTGACATGTTAATGAACAGAAGCAATTAACAGGGTATTGAATATATTAGCTGCGAGTAAATGGTATTATATTAATAAACAGAATTCAAACAGGTAACCTGAAGCGCAACATGATGAAACTAGCAAGTAATTCTGAGAGCAATAAATTTCTAACTACAAAATATGCATTTGTTTTGTTAAGTATCAAATAACTAAAACACATTATAAAGTTTCGGAATAATGTGCGATTGGTTGTTATCTCAGTACAATGCGGAGTGGTTTTTATCCATCAACCATTTGGAGTGGTTGTTATCCCTGGACAATGTGGAATGGTTGTTTTCTGAGGACAATGTGAGGATGGTTGTTATCTCTAGACAGTGTAGTATGGTTGCTATCTCTGGACCATGTGGGGTGGCTGCTATCTCTGGTCAATGCGGGATTGCGGTGTTTATCTCTCTTGACAATGTGGGGTGGTTGTTATCGTTGAATGATGTGGTGATGTTGGTTATCCCTTGACGTTGTAGGGGTGGTTGTTATTTCTCTACAATGTGTGGGGTGGTTATTATCTCTGGACAATGCGGTGTGGTTTTTATCCTTGGACCATTTGGGGTGGTTGCTATCTCTGGACAATGTGGAATGGTTATTTTCTGTAGATATTGTGGGTATGCTTGTTATCACTGGACAATTAGGTAGCGGCTGTTATCTCTGTACAATACGTTGCGGTTGTTATCCAGCAACCATCTCGACAATATGGGTGGTTGTTTTTACTGGACAATGTGGGCCTGGTTATTATCTCTTAACAATGTGGGATCGATGCTTTCTCTTGACAGGAGGAGTAGTTGTCTCTCTGGGCCATATGGAATAGTTGTTGTCTCTAGACAATGCTGAGGTGGTTGTTATCTCTGTAAAATATAGGGATACATTTATCTCTCGACATTGTGGGAGTGGCTATTATCTCGGGATAATGTAGGGATGGTTGTTGCCTCTGTCTCTAGACAATGAGGTGTGGTTGTTATCCTTGAGCAATGTAGGTTGGATGCTAGGTTTTGATAATGTGCTGCTTTCTATTAACCATTTTGGAAGGTTGTTATCTCTGGACAATGTAGGGTGGTTGTTATCTATGGGCATGCGGGGCTGGTTGTTATCTCTGGGCAATGTGGGGTGGTTGTTATCCCTGGGCAATGCCGAGATAGTTGTTTTCTCTAGACAATGTGGAAGTGGTTGTTATGTCTTGACAGTTTAGGTTAGGCATTTTGTTTGGTCCATAGGGGGTGGTTGTTATCTTTAGATAATGCAGTGGTGTGGTTGTTATCCCTGGACCATGTGGGATGGTTGACATCTCTGGGAATTGCGGAGTGGGAGGTTGTTGTCAATTGCCAGCGAGGGATGGTAATTATCTCTAGACAAGTAGGGGTTTGGTTATTATCTCTATACCAAGTGGGAGTGTGGTTGTTATATCTGGACAATGTGGGGATGGGTGTTATCTCTAAGAGAGGGGGGGTTGTTATCTCTCGACCATGTGATGGCACTTGTCATGTGTTTGGGTTTTTTGTTGCTTTCAATATGGCTCGGAGATTGATATTAGGTGAAAAATTGGATTCTGAAACCGTTAACTGCACCTCTGCGGGAGTGGGTACTTAGTATTCTATTTGTCACCATGTGGAACCAAAACCAATAATTTTTATTATTGTTTTATGTTGGTTGAAAATACGGGGTATTCATTACAAAACTCGCATTCCACGTTTAAGGGTCGGTTTAAACAGCCATAGAGAAACAAAGTAAACAACCTGTACTAGAGTGTCTTCCCCGTCTACACCTGGTCTCACACCCAGATCAATTACATCCCATTACAAAGCTATTGCCCTCGAATATTTGTTGTTAATCATCCAGTACTCTAATGATGCACACTACGTCTTCGTCATGGCCTTGAGTACTTAGGAACGTCGATGGAAAATACTCTGTTCCATTCATACGTTGTTGCTATAAACGTCGTTTTATACTTTTATTTATTATTTTAAAAATAATAAAGCTACGTTTAAAAAACAGCTTTTAATTCCTATCGTTCGCAAACATTCTAAGCACGTCGAAAAATGAATAAAATCATACATTTTTAAGGTTGAACGAATGTTTTCGTTATGTTTATGGGTATTTTTAGCATTATCTGATACTTGCCAAAACGTTTCATTAATCTAATACGTCACTTCCGACTCAATTGTAATAAAAAATATGGGACGCTGTACCACGCAACTGGGGGAGCGTTTGTTAAGAAATTACGAGGCTTTCTTGGTTGATGTTGAACAAGGTGGTCAAGATGGAAAAACCAGCCGGTTGTAGTATTGAATTCCAACATCCTAACAATACAACAAAATCGACGTCGGATTGGCGTCGAAATAAAATTATAATTATAATAATAATAATAATAATAATAATAATAATGAGAACAGTAACAAGTAAAAGTACAAATAAAAATAGGCGATGTAGAACAACTCAACAACTGATAATTGCGGTATGGAGAGTCAATACCTAGTGACAAATATTTCAGCATGTTCAATATATGGAAATATTCAATGAAAACTAACAAAGAGATTGATATCCCACTTTCTTACTTATTTTACTAAGGCGCAATTGTTTCACAGCCCACATCAGTCACAAAGTTTAGCATGAATAAATGATCTCATGATTTTCTCTTTGGACTAGGACAAAAAACAGGTCACAAATTTTTGAAGTAATAAAACATCGATAATGAGTTAATCAGACAAAATATAAAAAAGCAATTTTTGACTTAAATTTATAAATGTGTTTGTATAGCATTACAAATTCATATCAAAGCTTTAACAATTCGAAACTTCCGTCTGAGGTCTGGGTTGTTGTAGCAACGTTTTGTCGACATCCCCTGTTATGAAGGATGTTTTGTATTTAATGATTGCCAATACGTTTACAAAGAAAACTGGTATTCTGCTCGACAGATACGCCTCATAGGTGGGTGTGGCCAGTATCTTCTAAGATCAAAAACACCCCTCAACACACTACTGGAGTTTTGTACTTGACAGTTTTACAGCAATCTAACTTTTAGTCAAAAAGAGTCACAGAAGAGTGCAAAAATACGTGTATTTAAAAGAGATCACATTACCAAAAATATTGAAATAAAAATGAAAACTAAAACCCCTCTCTTGGCCCTTTCTGGTGCTACCAGCGCTACCAGTACTACCAGTACTATAGGCTGCGGGTGTAGCAGTTTCTGGTGCTACCAGTGCTACCAGTACTACCAGTACTACCAGTGCTACCAGTACTACCAGTGCTACCAGTACTACCAGTACTACCAATGCTACCAGTACTGCCAGTACTATAGGCTGTGAGTGTAGCAGTTTCTGTATCAATCCAAACACTCGGGTGGTTTTATCACTGTCTGCGTCGAGAAGAATTTGGCACAAAAACTTGGCAGTGCATGCACTGGGTAACGGACAGTGAAGACATTTGAACCACCACAGCGTATAAGACTGAACCACACTTTCAACGTGCGGTTAGGTCAACTGTGATAATAAGCTGTATATTTTTTCCGTGCTAACGTCTTCGGGAACTTTTAAAAATAATGTAAAACTATTGATTAAAATGTAAAAGAATTAGTTATCTGTTTTTTTCATTTGCAACACTCATTCCTATAAAAAGTATGCAAACTAATCGAAGTTGAACTGAATTATGGGGCTCAATCTGTCGAAAATCCAGACTTGGTCGAGGTTAGGTCGTGCTTTGATTGGTTGACGTCCACGAAATTATCATGAAACACAGGAGTGTAATAAGGCTTATTGAAGATCGGCTTCTTGGCTCTCGCTTAATGACGTCACGACACATTCCGATTGGTTCGGCTAAAATTGTAGACTTGAGCATTACTGTTTGATTTTAGGATACCCCAAAACATCTGTTTTCCTCCAAACGGCTTCAGTAAGGCATTGCGCCAAAGAAAGGTAGTTATTAGAGTTGTCTGAGAGGTATCCATTCACGAAACGGTTATAACTTCTGCGAGATTAACGGATAAGCGGTTACTAAACACTGATTAACACAATAACAATGTGTTGCATTGCATCACATTACTATTGATTCCCTGGGGGGGGGGGGGTAAGCAACCAGCTTAAAAGCTGTCATAAGTAAATTTTCTAAAACAATAGTGTACTGTAACAGTTATTTCGCTTACCACCAACATCCCTAGTAGCTGCAATATAATATTATACAATTTATTATATATTATATATTTATATTTACGTATTTTAAGTATTCTGATCTGGAAGGACTATGGTATGAAAAACACTGTTTGGGATTTATTTATGTTCTGCATTGTTAACAAAGTTTATTATTTATTGATGTTATGCTATGTTATCTACTGCTATAAGTCTGCGATCAAAACAATTTCATGTTTTCCTCTGTTGGAGAAATGCTTGATTTTTCACTCAACATTCAACCATTTCATCTTATATTTTATTGGCTTTTTTAAGAACAACAATCATTCAAATAACATAATATTTTATAATGTAGCAATGTATTAAATAGAATGGCTGAGAATGGTCAGTTCATAAATTATTAAGGCTTTGTTACACATCAGTGTGGCGTGGTTGTGAACTTGGCAATGGGCACACTTTGTAAATTAGTGGACACTGAATCATCACAGTGATAACAATTTCATGCGGTTTGCTCTTACTTGACAATATTGCTTTATTCTGCACTGTAATCTTTTCAACTTGGACCCATTTCAACACATGATAGATAAAGACACAGGAATGTTATTCACTTGGTTTCCAACGGCAACAAGATTAAAAATATCATTTTTGTATTATCTTTTATTAGATTCAATCAATAGTTTTCTCACATTGTACCAAATAACCTACTGCTCTGTTTTAATTAATTTATTGGTGAAATTTAGCTTATTAATTTATTCCCAATTCATATGAAATCTAAAATTAGCAAAGAAATATTCATAAGCCTCTTTCTAAACACTTGTTATATATTATGCATTATTCCTGACAAACGTTAACAAATACTTTCACAAGTGAAAAAGCTGTTAGAAAAAGTACACAATCGCTACTACATTTTGCTGATCAACTACCTTAAACTACACGTCTAAAATGGTTAATAAATCATCAAAATTAAGGTTAAAAAATAAAAATAATCATATCTTAGTGAAATTTGCAAGTACTAAATATTTTTTCAAGCTTCTTTTTTTCTTCTCTTTTACTTTTTTATCTTGAAACAATAGCATTAAAATACGATTTCTAAGCAAAAAGACGATATATCAAAATCACAATTTGAGTTCCGTTCAGCTTCTTAAGTAACTCGTCAAAATTTACTAAAATGAGTTTTGGCTCTTGAGTGCAGGTGTTCTTTTAAGGAATATAATTGATAGAATGAGTCAATTAAGAGTTTGTTTTCCAACTTTGAAAGAAACTGCCCTTGTTTTTATCAGCAATGGTGATTACCGGATCCGTTTTGTGGTATCAATTACCGGATCCGTTTTGTGGTGTCAATTACCGGATCCGTTTTGTGGTGTCAATTACCGAATCCGTTTTGTGGTGTCAATTGTGAAATGTCGTTCACAGAAGGTTGTTTCCTTGCATTTCTAACATAAAGAAGTAAAAGCATATATTTATAATGTATTTATTGTAAATTATAAATATATAATATAAATATTATTATTGCTAAGCTGCAAGAACAGCAGTAAAGAAAAACGCATAAAGCATTTAGTTACTATATTAGCAATTATATATATATATATATATATATGTATATATATATATATATATATATATATATATATATATATATATATATATATATATATATATATATATATATATATATATATATATATATATATATATATATATATATATATATATACCTCCTCGGTTGATAAAAATTTTGAAAAACCTATAAGGCAGTTAGTTGAAGATATTAGTAATCATATTACATTATAAAATATATATATATACCTCCTCGGTTAATCAAAATCTTGAGACCTCCCCGAAACATGCCATGTAAGCCTTGAAATAGTCTTTCTTTGCTTCAAAATTCAGGAGATTCATGTCAAATATCACTTTGTAAGCGTCACTGAGACCCCAAGCAAATGGGCTGTTTTCTGGACTCATCACTCCCGCCGACAAACAGCCAGCTTGCTCCCACCACAAACTAAGGCACTCTCTGGTATAAGGTCGCTTGCTGGGTACAGGGCATGATGGGACTGATGATAACATTAATGCAAATATAAAATGCACACGAGATATATTTAGACAGCAAACTTAGGCAAGGAACAAAGACATGATGCAGAAAAAATTGCATGAAAGTAATATTTTTGCATTGAAATAATACTTTGGAACCTGCTTGGTCTTTAAAGGAATTTTAGAAATCATTTTATGTATTTTCTTGGTTGCTTGGTTGGTTGGTTCTTGGTTGGTTTGCATTCAAAAGCAGCTAAAATGTGGAACTTGGTTGTTATCACTACAGAATAAAATTTAGCATCAAAATGAAGACCTATTCATTGAAATTTTCAAAGTCGGTTTCAAAACTTTGCAAATAGCTAACAATTATGCTACAATAAGTAAAAATCCAAACCACTATAACATTTTGAGTAAAATAGTATCATATTTTTATGATTACATCTAAATATATAAATTTAATTGAAATGTTGACTCATTAGAACTTCTTGTTCTTGCTTTTGTTCAACATTCTCTAATAGCACTCTTTTTTATGGCACGTTGTCAAAAGACTCAACAATTTTCATACAGACTGAGCTACATATTTTGCAGTAGCGGTGGGAGGTGGGTCAACGTTTAAAAAATCCAAAAGCTTTGTTAGTGAAAGCACGAAATTGAACCTCCCTTGAAACCACCAGTTTTTTATATAAACTGATTGCATTTGCCAAAGCACTCTTGATGTCCGGGCTGAGTACCAAAGGTGGCATATATCCTGTAGACAGTCATCTTCATTCTCGCCAAATGAAAGCACAAGATTTAGTAATTTATTTTTAATTAGTTTGAACGTTGCGACCCCTTAACCCCCATCCCTGTTTTGAATCCGCCAGTAACTTGTTTGTAAAATGTTCTTACATTTTCCAAAGCATTTTTCATATGCGGGTTGAAGACCAAGGAGGGCATCTATCCTGAATTCAAGCATCATCATTCTCGCCGAATGGCTTGTCTCACCATACCAGTGACTGACATAATTTATTGGCGAATATGTTCCGCTTAGCCAGCAGCCGGTATTCTCCCACCAGTACGAATAGCAATTCTCGTCATATGGAGCCGGATCGTTGCCCATCGGACAGTTGAAAGCTATTTGTAAGCAAAAGAAAAACTAGTCAGGACAGACCAGCTCTTATCAATAGTTAAAACTAGAGAGTGTGCTTTATGTTTTTATGCATTATAAGTAACATCATTCTATTTTAAGCAGTATACTTTTGCTTCCTTTCCCATTCATGTTAGCCGATGATAGCTGTTTTAAGTTGCGTGAACAATTTTGTGAGTGATATTTTTTTCATTATTTTACTTTGCATTAATATTTCAGATTGTTTCGCCATAATGATTTTTGGCCACGTATCCCGTCGTGCATGGTGTTGAATGATTGGGATGAGCAGACACTTAGAAAAACCAATAATTTTAAAGATTTTGCCACTTCTTTGTGGGGGACAAAATGAAAAAACGCACTTGCAATATACAGAAGCCAGTCATTTTTCACCTAAAATAACTATTACGTGTTGTAAGTTCGTGCTAGTCACAACACTCGTTACTTCTTCCGTACGCCACACTCTTATAGTATTCATATATATCAAGCATTACACTTACGGTTTCCAAAGCACATCATGTAGTAGTCCTTTCGGTCTTCCATGGCGTATGTCCACGTCTTCTTCATGTCTTTCCTTACTGCTATTCCTCCCCAGCCGTTCCATACATTAACATTTTCTTGATCATTAAGTGGTGACGCTGTACCATTGAGATTACATCCAGCATTTACCCACCACGTCTTCAGGCATTCTATGTCATGTGGCCCGTCTTCGTATGGATCACAATATGTTGTTGACACTAAGAAAAAGTAGTATGAATATATATTCAAAGATTAGCTTAGTCCTTTTTCTTTTCATTATATTTACTTTTCTTTTCAGTATATTTACTGTTCTTTTCAATACATATACTTTTCTTTTTGGAATATTTACTTTTCCTTTCACTACATTTCCCTTTTGTACTACATTCAACTTTCTTTTCAGTACATTTACTATATTTATCTGTACATTTACCTCATAAAATCAACTAATGACATTTCTAACTTTATAAACAGCTCATTTCAAGAATAGCTACTTGAAAATCAATTGATATTCAGCTGACAGATAGCTACAGGAAATTACGCCACGTCGGAAAAGATTACGGAAAATAAGATCCTACGGGATAGAATACTATACCAGTGTCTTCACAGGTCACATCCTCTCCTTGGTCCAATAGGTGTTGACAGTAATCAGGTTTGTATTTTATTATATTTTGCTTCACTTTGTCATAATCGATGCCCGAATTGTCACCAAAGAAATGACTTGTAAAAACGTTTTCAATTGAATCTAATTCAAAAGACATTGGCATTGGGTATTCCTTAACGCTTGAAGCCCAGTCATTAGCATCACCACCGCTTGGCAGGGCACCAACTGTTATTGTAGTTGCTGTTGCTTTAGAGGTGAATGTTTCTGCCGCCTCGACTTGGCTTTCTGACATTCCAGTACCACCACTGATACTGAATGTACCAGCGAATCCGGCCTGAGTTTTGACATCGTATTGTGATGAGCTTGATTCCACAGATTTGTAGTCACTTTCAGTAAGAGTGTACTGTTGGGTGTACCTGGCCCCGAAATCAACTCGTGTAAGATAATGAGTGCCAAAAGTTTCAAAAAAGTCAAAGTACTCTGCTTCATCGTCAGTTGCTGCAAGCGCCTCGACAGTTGCTAGAAAGCTTCTGTGTAGGCCAGGAGGGAAGACTGGATCCATTTCAGAAAGATAGTACTTGCACAACGCCGATGAGAAGAAATAAGTAATGTGCTCTGTTGTTATCTCTTCAACTGCATGCTGCCATTCAGTCTCAGCTGAAAAGCTCACGCCCCAGCCACCTGTACTGCTTGAGACCTTTGGAATGTACAAGAATAAGTTTTTCACCCTTCCATCTAACTATCTATCTGTCTGTTTACTTATCCTTTACTCTCTCTGTCTATCTGTTTGTGTATCTGTCGGTCTACAATCTATCCATGCACCTATCAGTTCATAGCGTGGTAAAATATTGAGCGGAAAATATCGTTATGGAGCATTTCAGAACAAATATTCAGCTTTATCAGTTTTTTCAAGATACAAATCCTTCTTTGCTAAAGAACTCTTTTTAGCTTTTTGCAAAGAGTTGATTTTTGTTTAGTGAATAGAAATTCTGTTCCCGATTTGGTTTAGGTATCTTACAAAAATAAGATTCCATTTAACAAGAAAAATAAAAAGCTCATCCACCTCATGTAACTTATTTAACGTAGTTTATTCTAAAATTGAATTTAGCAAAAAAAGAATTTTAACTGCTCAATTACCTCATGTGATAATGACGTTGAGAATTCATCTTGAGTTTTGCATTCATCTGCAGTACAAGTCGTAATGCAAGACTCTTCAAATCTCACATACATACCATCTGGGATAGCGTACAAACAATCGGTAGAATGCAGATCGTCGTAGAATGTCATGTCAAAGATGAAATATTCAAAACCTGGATCCATTCCCACCGCCATAGGGTAGCCTCGGAGAATGTTGTACCCGGATAAGGCGTAATCTATGCCCGAAAAAGTCTTTGTTGGGTAGCAATCTGAAATATGTTTATAAAAATATAGGGTTTTCTCAATGGTTTTTATTGTTTATTGTTTACAACTTTCAGGAGATTATCAATGAAACTGAATTGACAGTCAGCTTGTATAAATTTTGGTAGATAAATAATAAAGTTTGCTTTCTTTAGTGATCATAATCCACCTGAAAAGGGATTGCGCGAGTAACCAGATAGACAGCTTCTCTATGTCTGAGCTATGGCTAACTGCACAATTGACCTTTGTGAATATAGCGGTAAGTCATTTAATTTCGTTATTTTAATTATTTTCATTTTAACTTAAAGCAACAGCTTTTATGCATATCTTAAACAATTTTCAGTTCTCTGGTTTCAAATTAACAAAAAGTCACTTGGAGGGATAAAATATGCAAAGGCTACCGAAGTAAAAAAGAAAATGAAATAACAAGAAACAAATGTTAGACGTAACAAATAACAAAGAGTCCCTTTAGTGAACTAAATGTGCAAATGTTAGCCGTACCAATATTAAAAATAGATTGGAATATCAGCAAACAAATGTTAACTAAATGTACAAATGTTAACATACTAATATAAAAAACAGATTGAAATAGCAAGAAACAAACTTTTATTAGACAAAAATAGAGAATATAATTTTACCCATTCTTTTGCCAGGTGTCAGATTCACGTGTTCCTTTGTAACAGCTAAAATAAGTCAATTTAATGTTATAAAGGTTAATCAGTCAGATAAATAAATATTCATCTGTTCTCATCTGTCTATTTATTTACCAATTTTTAAGCGGAAATATATATATGACTATTTAAAAACTTCTAAGGAGCCTCCATCATTGATATACATTTTGTTTTGCAAAATTATGACATTTTAATTTTTAAACAGTTCCCCTTCTCAATTTTCAATGGAACTTTTTCTTTAAAAAATATTTTTTTCAGAGTTAATTTTTTAACCTCAGTTTTTGACCAGATTGCTTTCACAATTTGCATGTAATATATTAAATTTGCTTTATTGGTGATTCAGGAAAAACAGGCCAAATACTGGTATTTTAGAAAATATGGACTGTATTTGGATATCCATTGTTTCAAAATCGTTTTCCTACAGCTTTAATTTTGCTCTCTAAATTTTTGGAAGTTATCTAAATTCAGTCATTTGCTGACATTTTTCTTTTCATGGCATCCTCCTGTTTATAGGACAAATGGAATGGGATCAGTAGCTGTTTTACAAATTGCTTCTACTGTGACCATCAGTCAGTTTGAAATGCAAGACGATGCGATTTGGATCCCAAGTACATTAATGTTTAAGATCCATACAAACTATCTAGAATGTTTAGAGTACCTATTTGCAAATATGGTAACAGCTTATTTTGAAGAATTTCGTTTCACTGTGTGGCATTTCGAACAATGAGAATACATAAAAAATAATTTTGTATATGCTCTAAGAAGCGTCTATTCTCTTAATAAACAACAAAAATGAAATTAAAATAAAAATCACGCGTATTATATGATGCCAAGTCAACTTCTTAACTACGTCGTTTTCAAAACTAAAAAGAGGTTTCACACTGTTATACTTTAAAATGATCACATTATTTTAGCAATTACAATTATAAGTGACATACTTACATTCGGTTTGATTCCGCCTTCCGTGAAAAATTTTCTGCAACTCATCCAAGAGGTTTATATTGTCCCTCTTTCCCATTACTTGTACAGTAATACAGAGGCACAGAAAACTCAGCGTCCGAATAATTTTCAACATTTTTCAGATTTTATCGAAGATAAAATCTGAGTTGAATTGCAATGCACTGTTCGATTCTTGAGATTCTTCTTTAACTTGTGGTTGTAATGCATAATTAAGGTTTGTGCATGGGGTTTATATGCTCAGTTCCCGCGCCTAAATGTGACGCAAAGGCCCTACTTTGATCATCAACTCTTAGTACTTAAAAAATTTGATAAGATCGTTCTCATGGATTCATTTCATTGTAGATAATGCATTAGAATAATATCTTATTATATCTACAATATTTCTATGAAAATATGTTGAATGATGTCTGGTAAAATAGACATTTTTGGTAATATGTGGTCTTTATTAAGGGGGTCAGATTTTTTTTTAAACTCAATCAAAAATAGGTGTTATTTTATCATCCTCATCACCATCCGTAAAATCATCATCATAATCCCCTCTTCACAGTATTAAACAAGTAATAACAACGGTAGTAATTGTAGGATTGGTAGCGGAAGTAAAAGTAGTAGCAGTAGTAGCAGTAATTGTTGTCTTTCTTGTTGATGCTGTTGTGGTGATGTTGGTGTTAGTGTTGTTCTTCTAGTTGAAAAATTCGCTAAGAATGGCGTTTATCAACGCATTTACCTATTGCATGTCAGGTGTAATTATTTTCAGACTCCGTGCACAAAGCACACATTGAAAACACAAAAGTTTGTTTGAAACGCAATAGGTCAATTTTAAATTTGAAACATAGTTCGCTACATACAAGTTCATAGAGGTAACGTCTAGGTCAACAACCCCAAATGCAACAAAAACCTCTATTTCTTGCAGTTTGATAATAAACTTACTCCAAAGACTTTCAGATTTAACGCCAATGATATCCAGGCAAACATCAATCAGATCAATCAGATCAAGATCAGAAGATATGTGTTTTATGAAAATACAATTATACTGTCATTTTCAAAGCTTAATCTATATTTTGCGGTCTGAAAGAGATTTCCTAATACGACGTGCGCTTTTGAGAATCAGTTTCACGGTTTCGGCTTGTCATCAAATTCATAATAAAGGAATATATATATATATATATATATATATATATATATATATATATATATATATATATATATATATATATAGAGAGAGAGAGAGAGAGAGAGAGAGAGAGAGAGAGAGAGAGAGAGAGAGAGACTGTGGCAGATAATATACATAGAGAGAATGCCAATTTTGTCCAACAAATGGGGTAATTGCCATTCAGTACTCGACGTTTTCCCAAATACGGGGGAACACGCATGGTAACTACTTCCTACGTGATGATTCCCCCATCCCCCAGCCCATCTGATGACTTTCTTCATTTCGATATTTAGGTTCCAAACTTATACTTCGTCTTTCATTGCATATTTTAAACACGAACAACTGAGAAAATTGCATGAATAACAACGAAAACCAAAATGCAAGTTAAATCAACGCACATTAAGCAGTGTTTGAGACCAGTTCCCTCAGTGGCGGTTTCCTTAGTGACATTGACAGGCCTGTGTGCTACGCAATCTTTAGATCTCGGAGCAGTGGATGCAGTTTGCATTAAGAAATAAATAATTTTTTGTTTAAATCGCAATTACGTAATTTATATCAATTTTGAGGGCACTTTTGAGAAATCTCGAAAGTAATGTACAGTGATGGTGAAAAGAACCAGGACCATGCAGCTTGAGAAAGGGACATGACCAATAGAACAGAATGTCACTTTAGGATGCCTTTTTGCACTAAAAATGCACTTAAGACTTGCGGTGCTCTTGTTACAAACATTCAAATATAGTAACAATCAACTAAACTGTTAAAGGGTAAAAAAGGTACTTGTTAACTTGGATTTTAAGTCCACTCCCCCATCAACTGGTTACAATGTGTGTCCATCACTTTTTAAAACGATCCCTAAACCATTGCTCTGTATGAAATAATATCCACCTTTTGTAACCAAACACGGGATGGAATTTCAAAATAACCCCTTCTTAGTGGAAAAGGAGAAGTACTGGGTGAAAGTTACCTCTCCCCTTTTTAACAGAATTGGCACTCTGCACGAACTGTGTCTGGCCTCAAAATTACATCCTTCGTTTTCTTTACATTGGTTTCCCTTTTTCACTCAAGGATAAACTTTAGTGTAAAAAAATGAACCTCCCCATCGTAGTAGTTGCTTGAACCCAAAGCGTATTTTGCTAACGTCTAAATTTAGTAACATAAACAAGACAACAATATTAAAATCCTTCGATTCAAATAAATTATGATAAAGCACTTATTAACGACTATGTCTTGAATTCTGCTACTTACAAAAGAGGTAGTTCACGATTTTGGGTGCGAATGTTCAGAAGGGAAATTCGCAAGATCGCAAGATGAACGAAAGATAAGGAAAAATGAGCAAACAAAAAGCTGATCTTAGTCATAACCGATCTCTGAGATTATATATATTCAAACTGATTTTGATATTCTTATACTACTTTAAATGTCACTTTCCTAGTGTAGTTAAATTCTTGTTGGAAAGCGAAATTTCTTCTTTTTTCCTCTGCAAATCGTTAAATCGTTAAATCGTTAATCGATTAGCTAAGAAATCTTTACTTTGCATGAGTGTCGGGGGTATACATACTGGTGATTTGTGAAATTTGGAACCCTTGGAATTTTGAAAGGGAGAGGGAATGGAAAAGGGGAGAAAGGAGGAGGAGGGGAGAGGGGAGGAAGGAGGGAGGAAGATGGAGGAGGGAGGAGGAGGAGAAAGAGAGAAGAGAGAGGAGGAAGGGGAAAGGGAGGTGGAGTGAGGAGGGGCAGGAGGAAGAGGGAGGAAGGGGATTGATTAGGTAGAGGTCAATAAAAAAATATTCTGTATGGCTTCAGCGGAACATCACTAATACTTGGAAGACAGAGAATTCCCCCCCCCCCCCCATCAGGTTTAGTTTATTACGCTGAATTATCAGTTCAGAGTTTTGATTCATGTAAATATTAACAATGTGAAACGTTTTATACGTTTCCAAGTGTATCGCTTTGTTTAGAATAAGCGAACTGCTGCTCTAGTTCTCTTTGTGACTTGTTCATCTCCTAAAACTAGATTTCTGCTATTTATCACACAGATATATTGTTTGCCTGCGATATCCATTTCTTGTCCAGAAAGATCTTTTTCGGTAACACGAATAGAAGAACTTGAATTTTATAAAATTCATAATATATATGTGAATTTAACTGAGACTCAGTATCTGAAGCAGGACATAAACCTTTTTATCGGAATTTATTTCAGTCTGATAACGACGCTGCTTATAAGCATTCTTTTAAAAGCCTTATGTTACTTCTGCTTATTTGTGTTGCAGGAAAATAGGCACACAATTCAACAATTTAAACGTACACAATTCGACAGGGCTTTTAGGAAATGATTGCCATATCACTGCTATTGGAAAACAATATTCTTTCAAAATGAAAAAAAACATTGGATGAGATTTTCCTTTTTGATTATGGCCCCCTAGAGTCAAGCCATTATTTAGCACTATTATCTACATATTTAAAATGTGATCGCAATCCAGAAAATAATCCCTTGAAGGTCTCTTCAGTGACATTAAGACTACTTATAAACTATTTAAAAACTACACAGTAAGAAGACTATAGTATACAAGTCAATCAAGTACGATGCTGTTACAATAACAAAACGTTGCATGCTTCTTGCTTTCGTAGGTTACTGCTGCGTTCATTAACACAACGATTTTTGAAAAGCAGAAAAACAGTTCTTGGGGTGCGACTTTTGTGCACGTAAAACGGCTCGATGACAACGATGCGACTAAAGGTAATATTTTAATAAACTTAGCTCAAGGAAAAAAACTATAAATCCCTTGAATTTGAATTATAATCTTCATGTTACTATATATATAATGACTGAGGTCAATAAAAGTCTAATTCAAATTTAATAACATTTTTCTTTTTTAATTTTTTATTTTATTCACTAATCTCTTCCCTAACTTGATAAGTTGGTAAATTTTGCTCATTGTTTTATACCAGTTTGAAAGTGGTATATATTTTCCAATAAAAATCCATTCTTTGTTTTAAATTAGTAGAATTGGAAGCCGCATGCAAAACAATGGGCATGAAAACTTAAAATTCACTTCGTTGGATACGAGACCACCGCAATTGGACACAAGCGTGTGCGAGTAGTGTCGGCCCAAACAGTAAGCTCCTGTATTTACTCAAAATCGAATCCTTTGGATCGCGTCATTTGCGTGTAATATATGGCTATATATTTATATAACAAGGCAATATCACGCATTTGAATTTGTTTTATTTAGCTTTTTAAAACTTAAATTAGGCTTTGTAGCGAAGCATGAATAGGCATACAGTAGCGCTGTTTGATAGTGCAGATAAAGTCATCTATTGCCTTCTTTAACACCAGCTGGGACGGGTCTAGCACAGCAGATGATAGCATAGCAAACTCTTCTAAGTATCACACATCACAACCCCCCTCTTCCCATGGTCATGGTAGATTCAGGTTTGCTTAAAAAAGAGCTCGGGTTGCAACTCCGATCCCACCCTCTGGAGAATCCGACACTACATTGTATTCAATATTTATATTACTGGTGGACGGGTGTTTGCGACATACGCTAATCACCATGTGACAAATATTGCTTGGCGTCCACGCCATTAAAACACGGTTGGTGATTTTCCCATTGTCTTAAGCGTGTTTCCAAGGTACGAATTCTCGCTAATTTTCAATCTGAACGGTATCTTGTTGAATTTCGAATTCATAGCTATAAGGCCCTTTGGTGTTCAGTTTTAGTGAAGAATTTACTTTTTGGCCAGAAGGATTTGAACTGGGGACCCTTTGCTTACAAATCGATTGTTTTAAAAACTCTTGGATTTTTCAGTTAAAACGGTCAATGTAATTATGACACAGCCACTGGTCAGTCCTGCAGAAAACCCAGGTGACCTTGATTATTCAGTTTGTTTCTGACCTTTAATTCATGCTTTGATTGGCTAACACCGACGAGAACACCGGGAAGCATGGGATTCTGATCAGACATATATTGCAATCTGTCTGATATTATTTTGGTGCACTATAAAGCACCCATTTTGCTTGCCTTTTGGAAAATATTTTAAATAAAATGAATATTTCTTATTCAAAGGTGTGAGGTCCTTTGCTGTTAACTTTTAGTGCAGAATTTACTTGTAGGCTTGTATTAAATGTGGCCAGACGGATATGAACTGGGAACAATTCGCTTACAAATCGATTGCCTTAACTACTACACCACCGATGAGCTGGCAGTAGGACATTGTTTATATCTTAGTCAATACATTTCTTTAAAATAATATTCCCCTATATGGCATTATTATAAACGGTCTATTGTAAAATGTAGCGTGTATTCGTAATTACTTATCGTTGACTCTTTGATCATAATTTCCTGTAGAACCCTGTTTTAAGTCAGTTAGAACAGTCAGTAAAGATGCCATTGCTACAAAAGTGTAATTAAAATTTATAAATTAAAAAAAGACCAGTTTATGACTATCCTGTACACCCGATCAAGTAATTTGTGTGTGTATAATTTTAATCTTGTTATTATGAAACAGTTTATTACAGAGGTAAAGCAGTAAAACAGAATATACGTTCACCCTGATGAGACGGCGAGGGGTACTTTGTACCATATGCCTTAAAATATACGCAGAGATAGGGAGTAAATAGAGACCACATGCGTTAAAATGAAGTTAAAATACTCGCACAAGTAATCATGAGACTACATGCGTTAAAATAAAGTTAAAATACTCGCACAAGTAATTATGAGACCACATGCGTTAAAATAAAGTTAAAATACTCGCACAAGTAATCATGAGACCACATGCGTTAAAATAAAGTTAAAATACTCGCACAAGTAATTATGATACCAGACGCGATCCGTTAAAAGTCGTTAAAAGGGGGTAATTTTCATTCAGTACTCAGCTTTTTTTACAAAAAAGGAGTGTTCTTTCGGCACTCCACTACGCGTTTGGAAAAAGGAGTATTTATTCAAATTTAGCACTCTGTGTTCTGGGCTCGTTTTGAAAAGTCGTGAAAACGAATGGCAAGCACGTGAGTGCAATCTCCACCCCTAAACCCACAGTCGGGGGGGGGAGGGGACTTTCACGAAACAATATTAACAATACTCTACTCTTTCTCCTTCCGAATAAATCAATATTCCTCAAATCCTCAAAACCAAAATAAAATATTCTCTCGGGTAAATCATATAACGGCGTTCAAGCATTACGTTAAGATGTCCTTTTTTTCTAACAAAGAAAAAAAAATGATAATGAAAAATGTGCTTTAAAATACGAATAATTAAAAATCGTTTTGCGTCTTTCCCTGTCGATACTTTCCTCTTGCCCCGACACTTTCTTTACTCTCTTATATCATTTAGTATATATATTTTATTTTCGGAGTTCATTTGCCTGTCACATTGGCCAGAAAAGCGAAGTAGTTGAATCTCTGAATCTCCGTATTTTTTATTCTTTATGACGTATGCAAGATTATCCCAAGTGACCTTGATTATTATAAGTACCTTCTGACCCGGCAAACTTTAATTCGTACTTTGATTGGTTAACACCGACGAAGACACCTGAAAGCACGCGATTCTGAACAGACGCATAATGCGCTCTGTCTGATATTATTTTGGTGTACTATAAAGCCCTCATTTTTCTTGTTTTTTCGACAATATTTTAACCCCCTCCCCCCTCTCTCCTTCCCCAACCACGGTGTCTGAAATATCATTTTAAAAATACGATAGATTGATCGGAAAACCCCTCCATTACTTTTAGCACGAAGCTGGTAATCGAATGGGAACAGTGCGCAAGACTAAGGGAGGGTTTTCGGACCAGTCTATATGCGAGAGTGATTTTATTTTTATTTCAGGATATTAGTATAAATACGTTATCTGCTCTAGAAAATCGCAATTCTTATAGCTGGGGGGGGGGGGGGAGACAGAGAGATCTTGAGTCTGGGAAAAGAGGCACTCACAAAACTACAACGTTTGAATAAATGCCAATCGTCAGCAGAGGTCAGTCAAGTGTCAGGTACACTCTGGATAATCAAGGCAGGAAAGGTGGCCGGTGTCGGATTATCACACTACTTCATGCCAAGGAGACAAGCGGTGTTTTACTGCCCTCCGTAACCAGAGCTTTAGTTAAAAGTTTCAGATACAATCTATGTTCCAAGTCTTTAATGTTAAGTTTTTTTTCTAGTTTATCTATAAAATTTAGAGCACTCTTTGATGCTTAAGTTGTCCTCAAATGGGGATGTGACGTCATAATCGTAACAGTCTTTTATAAAAAAGACCGATGAAGATTTCATAAAAGCACAGATTTTTTCTCTTAAGTGTGGATTTGGCATATATTCGTTAGGGACAAAAGCTGCGTATAAAAGGGAAACTCAGAATTAAACAGTATTTTGTAGACTGTTGTCATTTTTTTGTATGTTCCATTTTTTTTGGGGGGGGGGTGGGTTGTGTGGGGGTAGGAAGGGGGCTTAGGGTTTCATGACCTAAATATATCCCCGAAAACAACATTACATACACCATTCTCATGGCCTCCATGTCTATCTCAGCCGCCCTACCTATTGGCCTATAGCCACGTTTTTGCAACTGGGGGGGGGGGGGGCAAACTTTCATAACGGGGGGGGGGGCGAGGGATATTATGGCCCCCATTCTGAAAAGTGAGGGGGCTGAGGCCCCCCGCCCTCCCCACTAGGTGGCTACGCCCATGCTACCCACCCCCACCCTCACCCCACCCCCCTAAGAAATTCATCCGTCTTGACGTCGCGCACGGAAAGTTACCAATGCTGATAGAGGAAAATCAGTCCAGGGAAATCAATCGTTGTATTTCGTTGCCAAACTACAGCGACATGTAAAAATAAATATCACGTTACTTAGAACAACATCCTCAAGCGTCTCCTGATATTTATAATCCAACCCAGATGTGAGTAAAAACGTCGCCAAGTAGTGTGTACATTAGTAAAACCTTTCTATTATGGACACCCCTGAATTATGGACAGCATTTTTCAGTCTGTTTTCAAACGCCATAGTGTTCTGTTATATCCAGACCCCTCTATTGTGGACACCCCTCTATTCAGAATTAGGGACACCCTTTTTATCCCGTAACTACGGTTACACATTTAAAACAACCCCTCTTTTGAGGACAGTCAAATTGCTGTCCATATATTTTGTACGTTGTGTAAGCAACAATATCAGCTAGTTACTCGGCAGTGTTTGTTTTTTCGCTATTGTTGTCTGTGGGTATTGAGTACATTATATTGGACACAGTGCATGTAAAGACAGTAGGGCTTATTACAAAAGATGTGTGCTTAAGAGAGAAGCTTTATACGACTAATCCCTATTGACATGTGCTCCGTCTTTTAAAATGCGTATAAAAGAACAAGTAATTCATTATCTTTATACTCAGTTAAGATGTTATGCAACTTGTTAAGTCTGAATATCGGCGGTGTGAAAAGAAAACGGAACAAACTTTCGCTATCTGATAAAGTTAAAATAATCAAAGCTAGTGATGAAAAAAGTGTACGAAATATAGCCAAAGATTTTAGTTGTAGTTTTCAGATAGAACAGGACCTCGAAATTAGGGACACCCCTCCATTAGGGACAATATTATTCAGTCACTTTTTGTCCCTAATAGCGGGGTTTCACTGTATATAAATAATGTGCTGTCGCCAAATGAGCTCTCATCGCCAAAATACAGTATTCATGTGATGTTTTAAGGAACAGATATTCAGGGGTCGACTCTAGAATCATAGCCGTTGTCATGAAGACAGCTGTTGTCATGAATACAACAGTTGTGTTATCAACATTTTATAGACGATTTCATAAGCAACAAAAATAAAGTATATATATAAATTTACCCGAAGTAATCAAATAGTTCAGGAGAAGAAAATAAATCCAGCTCAACCTAATGTTAGTTTTGCATCATTAAAAGGGAATTTAGGACCATTCTTCTGTTAATCATTCTTGCTTCTTCGGGGTACATTTTATTGTAGGTTATTACCCTTTTTATTATTCAGTGGTTTTCTCACGAGTAAGATGAAGCAACTAGAAAAGTGAACAATGACGAAGCATTGAAAGTATTAAGTGTATTTTGAGCATTAATTATTAACTGGATTACGTAATTAAGGGTAACAAACACACAGAACGATTTCAGTTAATGTTAGGGGCTGGGAGGTTTAAATTACCCGCCAAAATTTTTATTGTTTTTGGTGAAAATGCGGAAGTAAGAGATGCCTGTAAGAATGAATACAAGATCGTGTTTTCAAATTTCAAGAGCTTTTTTCCATATTTCTGTTGATGTATCGTTGCAAAATTCACTGTTCAAAATGGCTCTTTCAGAAAAGTAACGCTGAGTATATTTTATATGAGTGGTTCGTAAGTGAATTACAAACCATACAATAGTAATACGTGCATATGCTCTCTTTATTTAATGTGCATGCAAGCCATAATTTGAATAAACAATAAAAGTCATGACAGTCCATATATGAGCAAAAGAGATTATATTAGAAATTATGGCTTTTGCTCATTGGCGTTTTAGACAGTTCTTGGATTAATTATCTTAATTATCATAAAATGTAAAGAAGTCATGCAAAATCTTGTTTACTTGAAAACGTCAAAAAACAGAATTGTATCGTTCAAAGGAGTTGACAGTCTCTTCATTTTGCTTCAAGATACAAAATGTATGTCAGAATAAAGTTTATTTCAAAATTCATTCCACAACCATTTTGAGTCTTGCATAAATGAGGCAAAATCGCGTACAATTGGTCTAAAATATTCGCGTAAAATGTCACGAGTTTCATCATACATTTTAAAGTCAATTGGATTCTTGTTGTAAACTTTTGCTTTCTTTCCATTGATGGGTATTTGAAAAAGACCTAAAAACGGAAAAATGTTTTTATTTGCATATTCATAAGGATTTAAGCTGTATTCTTCTAGTTTTACAAAGTGTATATTTTTCCTGGGAACAACGCGGAGCATCCTTTCTACATGTTTCCTGTACGAAAATAACGTTGCGTATAGAGGTTGGCTATGGTTCCGGAAACATTCTACAACTGTTTGGTGAAATCCTTCAGCAGTTTGATTTCTATAAAGCCTACGCCAGATTCGAAACTTGTATCTAGACAACACCTAAAATAGAATATTGAACATGTACATTTAAAAAATGTCAAATATACATTTTGCTTGCACATGTGCGTGTTTCATGCAACATATATTATTAGCTGCTAATAACAGTAAATGCTCTAAACTAAATAAAAATCACTTACCACAGCAACATGAACTGACACAGCAATCGATACTTTAACTATGCTTGGAAATCCGAAAAAGTACAAGCTATGTTAGCGGTATTTAAAGAAGATAAAATGCTTTTATATGTTATGAGTTTTTAAATAACAAACTATAAAGAAATAGGTATGAATTACAATTTGAGATTATAGTGGATGAAATATTTTAAATATACTTTATTTAAATTATATGGATCAAACAACTTAAAACAAAACTCAGAAGGAAATTAAACGATATCCGAAAATTGCAAAACTGTCTTCTCCTGGAAATGATCAACGACACATTGATTTTTTATTCAGTCCACAGCGAATTTCAGTGTTATATCATTGAGGGAAATCTATAGCATTTAATAATAACCGTAAGAGGTTTAAAAACCCAAAAAAATTTCTATATGTATTTATTAATATCACGTGGCCAAAAGCCTTTTCGAGTGAGACCGGTTTAAGAAATTATGAAATCAAATATAATCTGGAGTGGACGAATTATCGGGGAAGATTCAGGGAAACCGATTCAATTGAATATCGATTGAGACCCGACCAATTACACGTAACCATCCGAGGCAGAATCGACAAAATTCGACTACTGCACTTACGAGACCGATTTGAACTGGCACTTCAACTGCTATAATCATTCGTGGTAGAAACAATCCAAGACTCAGACAAAGCTTGGTTAGAAAATTCGCCTGACATGCATCATAGAAGGTAATGTAACCACAATATTATATCGACACAGCTTAGACAAGGCAAGATACTGGCATTTTTCAATGCTGACAAATATGCGATGGAACGCTGATGCGAACTCCTTCACTTCAGACGCATGCGAAGCTAAGAATGACCATCAGAAATAAAACCGAATCCCACAGGGTTAGTTCAATCAACTCAATACGTCAGTAAAAAAACGAGTGAAAAGCTCTTGCCCGCGTTACTCACTCTACACTTAAGATGAGTGCAGAATTTGAGTGGTACAAAGTTGACATTACATGACATTTCATGAAACTGTTGACTTTGAAATGCCATTTCAGAATGATAATCTTCACAAAAATCTGATAAGCTGTTATTTATTTGATTGCTTTATTCTTTCCCGCTGGAGTTTTGATTTTGAAAATTTGATTTTGAAGCTTGGACTTTCCAAAATTTTAAAAATCTTAATCGGGTGTAATTGGGGTGATAATCTCGTGGTGTTAAGAAAAGCTTAATGTAGCATTTGTGAGAGCAATACACGTTTTGTTATGTTTAAATACTTACATAATCTATTGGGTTCTTCATAATAACAAGAAATCTTGCATTAGGTGTTAACTGCATAACCTTTTGAGTCATGGTTGGAAGCAAAATATTCTCAGGGGATGATTCTAGAATCATGATATTCCTGTAGTCTAACTCGTTGCCATTCAATTTTCTGGACAAAGCTGCCTTTTTGAAGCCCTTGGATATCTTCTCTGCAGCTCCCTTAAACCACTACATTAAAATTAAAGGTCATTAAATTAAAGTAATAAGATATGCTAAACACGCTTGTCCAAGATCAAAGTACTCGTGAAACAGCACAACACCTAAACTGATCCTGTGCTTTTTACCAAATTTGATTGATCGTTAGAGCAGGAAGGAATAAGGTGCAGTTACAAATATAGAGGAATATGAATTAATAAGAATAATGGTAGTTGCCAAATCTACAACGATGATTAATTCGGAAGTGTTCCAATGCATGGTTTCTGGTTTCAGTGTGCTACGGTTATTATACAAATGCACTCTTATACACACAAACATGTTTGTGGTTTAGCTGAGGAAAGTTGCTGAGTCAAAATTGAGGACTTTCTGATCATTCTGAATTTTTGCATCTTTTAATAATTGTACTACTAGTACATTGTACATTGATTGATTGATTGCCGTAGGTAACTATTCATATTTTCCCAATTTAACACTTTTTATCAACAATAAGTAACGTAAGAAAACTCATACACCTGCATGAAAATATACAGACTATACATAGATCCACCATCCTCCAACAGCCACATGTCTCTGTCGCAAGTATGGCCGGAGCGCCAGAAAGCCGTTTCTTTGAAATATCCTGTCGCGATCAGAGGGTGTTTGCTCATGACAGCGTGTAGATCAGTTGTTCCGCTTTTTGCATAGCCCAAAATATACACTGCTGGCAAACAACCCAATCTCACATCCAATGTCTCTGAACTTTTCTAGAAACAACAGTAAACTTGCCCTATAGTAATAATCATTTTTGTTGTAGCGAAACTTTAAAAGTGTGATATGATGATTTTTCATGACAATTATGCGAATTGTGCCGATTGTGATGAGTTTATTTATCTCGGCGATTATGATGACTGTGTTGCTGTTTCATTATTTTTCGGATTGTGATGAGGATTATGATTACTATGTTGATCGCAATAAGGGTTATGTTGAATGGGCTGATTTTCATGAAAATTCTGATCCTTGTGTTGATTTGGATGATGATTATGATGATTGTGGTACTTATTATGGGGATTGTGATGACTGTGTTAATTGGAAAGTGAATTCTGGCGATCCTACTGATTGTAATTATGATTATGATAATTGTGCGGATTGTGATGAGTATTCGGATTATTATGCTGATTGTGATAAGTATTATGCAGATTGTGCTGATTATGATAAAAATTACGATCGATCATTTTGTCGATTGTGATGTAGATACTGATTATTGTGCTGATCGTGATGAGAATTATTTGGGTTATGATAATTGTGGTGAGAATTACGATAATTGTGCTGATTGAGATGAAGGTTCTGATGATTGTGTTGATTATAATGAGGATTATGATGATTTTTACGATTGTATTCAGTGTATTTATAATCGGGATTATGATGTTAATGGTAATTGCAATTATTAAGATGACTTTGATGATATGATTGTTGTAACAGAATCCGGCATTGAATAAGACAAAATGCTTCTTACACTGGCACATAGAATGTTCCCTGCTCGTTCCTGTATTGAATGAAATAACATGATGATATGATAGTTATAATTCTAAAAAGTATAATAATTATGACGATTTCAGTGATTAAAACGACTGCGATGATTACTTGCATTTAGAATGAAGTTGTCAGGAGACAGGACTGAGTACGTTCCATCATTTCTGCTAAGTATATACACGCAAGGACTGCGTAAATCAGGGATGTAGTCAGGCATTGAATACGACATAATGCTCCTTGCACTGGCGCATAGAATGTTGCTCGATCGTTCCTGTATTTAATGAAATAGGATTGCCATTATTTTTTAAATGTAATAACTATACATAAACTGTTAATGCATTAGTAGCAGATTGTACACTAGCTGGGTCTGCATAATTAAAATATCACTTTCCAGGATGCATTATGCGTAAAGTTTCTGTGTTCTATATCATGTCAGGCAGCGATTTTTAATTAGCTGTAGCAAATCGTTTTCATTGAACACTTTATAGTATTATTTTAGTGTGATGTACTCCAGATTTGTAGTTCATTTTAAAGTGTTTACCACAATGACAGTTTTTTTTGGTTTTTTAATGTTTTATTGTTTTGTTAAACATAATAATAACGATTAATGAGTATGATGTACACAGTCATTTGAATAAACAATGCAGAAGAAAAAGACTAAAATTTGCTGATGCTTGCGTCAATATTAACCAAACTGAGCCATTCATAACACTGAAAGCATAACATTTGAACCATACATAATACTTCGTAAGTCTATGAATATTTGATTACATAAATGCATGTGAACGTTATCATTTTTAGTAAGTTGCAATTTATGTTAATGCATAAAAGAATTAATTAGATACCTTGTTATACATTCCACACCCCTTCATAGTGTCTAAGATGTTTTTGGTCATCTTTATTCGGGTATTTTCTTGTGTTCCAAGTTCGCAGTGCCTGATATTTGTTGGTTTGTAGCTGTCTATTTCCTGCTTGACCGGAACGTATCCATTGTGGCTGCTCAGCCATTCTTCTGAAGGAGGTTTCTAAAAGCGAAAAACCAAATTAATGAAAAAGGGATTTAAAATGGATTCTCAAATAGCCGATATAACTTTAAACTTTGCAATTTATGTACTTTAATGCCATCAGCAACTTTAAAGCGTCTTCCTTAAAACGATGTACCTCAAAATTCAAACCATCTAGTCTTCTGTATTTAAGCTGTTTTTGAGATGCTGATATATGTCAAGGTGGAAAACAATTTGTGCAAAAATAGTCAAAATTTCAAATAGGTAAAAGCTGCAGGTGATTTCTTAATAGTAAGAATAATAGAAAATAATAAAATATAATGGAAATATAAAGAATCTATATAAGAATATATATATATATATATATATATATATATATATATATATATATATATATATATATATATATATATATATATATATATATATATATATATATATATATATATATTAAGTATTAATGTAGGTATGTTTATTGTTGCAATATCAGTAAGAAGAAAATCTGGATTCTTAGAATAAGAAATACGGTTAGAAATTTTATTTGTGGTGTTTTTAAGTGCAGCAAATAACAAAATAGCAAGTATATAATAGAACATAATAGGAATACAAAGAATATATAAGCATGTAATAGCTCAGCATCACTTAGTACTAAGGATGCAGTTCAATTATAGTAATACCTTCCTCATATTTTAGGCTGAGATTAGATTGAAAGCATGGTGAGGAATACGGTACGCCATGTGTGACAGCCTATAAATCATAATTTAATGTTGTACATATTAAACATTGCGTCCCGCGGGAGCATTTGGGATCCATATTGAAACAAAGACAACAGAGAAAGTCGCCGTTCGCCTTTCCGACTGTACCTACACTATTATTATTCTGCGTGCTTTGACTGAATATGAAAAATATTTAAGATCATAAATAATTATTTACATTTTAATTTCTGCCTATGACCTTTAAATACATTATGCAAACTAATACTGAGCAAACAATTCGACTATTGAAAGTCCCGGACTTATTCAATAACTTTTCATGAGAAAATATTTCCTTGAATTTAGTGGAAAGTTAATTAAGGAAATACGTTATGCTGTCAGTGTGATGTTTTTGTATCGAAAAAGAACTGTTAAAGGGAAGAATTTTATTTGAATAGATCTACTTAATCGTGGTTTTGTACTTTGTAGCACAAACTTAAAGCATATACTGTTTGTATGCAAACCTCAACAAACCATTTAGTATCAATGAAGGTCTGTTTATCTCCCAAACGGTAAGACATATGGCAGATCTGAGATCACTTTCGCTTTATCCCGACTAGTACTTATGATATGGATAACTTTCCTGTCTATATAATAACATAAACACCAGAAAGCACCACATCTCGAAAACGGATTTTGAGCTCATTTTCCACCCTTTTGTGTCTATGGGACGCTACATAAGAAGTAGCTCGGTAACTTACGACTTATTTAATCGAACTTTGACTTTTGACAGTCCGGTAGCTAGGGGCCTAAACGTATGAGAAGTACCTCTGTGACCTTGACATTTTTGGCCAAGGTCAAGCTCTGAAACTCGAAGATGACCATGATCTCAAACATGTCATCGAGAGATATGTGTACCCTTTGGTCTTAAATTTATTACATAAGGGGTAATTCGGTGACCTTGATCTACTTGGACAAGGAAATGGTAAGAAGCCGACAGTTGCAGTACCCTTGAACATCTTTAAATCCAAAGCGATTATGAACTAATTCAAAAGAAGTTACCTTAGCATTTGAACACTTCGAAGGTCTTGATCTTTTCGGTCATCCTGAGTGTGATTTTAGCTATTTTGTGCTTAAAAGACGTCATATTAGGGGACCTTAGTTGACTTAGCCTTTTCGCTGACATCAATCTCGGTAACTCATGTGACCTTGACCTTTTTCTGAAAATCACCAGTGAGCCTCTGACCTTAAAAGAGGTCACTTAAGAGGTATCTCAGTCATCCTGCCATTTTACTTCTTTTCGTTAGAAAACACTTAAAGAATCTTATTTTAAAACTCACCATTAACTTAATCTCTGTACCGAGCGAAATTCGAAATGTTTCTTGCTGTCCTAAATCTCAATTCCACTCATTCGAGTGAATTGAAAAGTCTTCTTTTGTGATCTTGATAGGGAATAGCGACCTCCTCCCCTCCCCCCACACTCTGCCCTTTTTATATGAACATAAAGTTATCACGGGATTTAATTTTCATGACAAATAACAGTGCAATTTGTGAAGAAGCTCTGGGATGGAACATTGTACTCGTTGAGGATTTTCTCCAATGTGCGGCTTTTATTTTAGGATTTACAATGAATGTTTAAAAAGTCACAGGTATTTGTTAAAAATATTTCATATATGCAAGAACTAAATCAAAGCATTTACTTCTCAAAGCACCCATCTTTAAATGCACATGCTCCTCTCCTTGAAAGAAAAGTACTATATTTCAAAAATCAGTAAGACCCTTTCCCGACCTGTCAAAGACAATCCGATACACCACTTAAAAATAAGACATTCTTTACATTATGCCACGGTATTGAATCCTTTTCACCCCTAGATAGTTTTTATATATATATATGAACACTCACCTGGAGCGGTTTCAATTATAAGTCATCTTAAGTCACCTTAAGACAGCAAACTGGATTCCTTAATCACAAAAAAACCATTGCAGACTGAAGTGTTTAAAAGTAGTGTTGTGGAATAAAACAGTGGTTTAAGGATGATGATGCCAATGAGTGGGAAAATTTTAGGGGGTCCTGAGGCAAAATTGATGGAATTTAGGCCACCGTATCCTCATTAATATGCATACCGATTATATTTTTTCTTGCTGTAAAACTAAACATTTTACCTTGTGTCAAATATTTACATATTACTTACCTGAAATGTGTAAGTCAAATCATCGTCAAAATAATAGTTGACGGGATCTACAGTTAAATTTAATTGAATTCCATTATAGGTAATACTTCTCGCTTTGGATATTTCACGGCAGCAATTTTTTGGATTTTGAGCCTGGTTAGCTTGTAGTATTAATTCATTATTTCTCGCGGAGTCAGTAATCCGTAGTTCAAAATTAGAAATGTCCGTGAACTTTTCGGCGGTCAATACATATTTACACAACATGAAATGAAAAACAACAACTAGCAACAAAACACTACACAGCAACAAACTCAATAATTTTGATCTTTTTTTACAAATCATTTTCTTCACAAGATTGTTTTAGTATGTTCGTTCAATATTATCGAGTTAGGCACACTGCTTTAGAACTACATTGCCCTTTACCAATAAGGCACAAACATAATACTACCTTGAGTATCTAATCCACTTCATTTCTTCGATTTCTTATTGAATAAGTGCATTTTAGTACATGTGACTCGCCCCCCGCCTGAAGAACAGTATTGTTATTATTCACTACAGAGGCTTTTATATTTAATTTTCCACAAGTGCAAATATCTACTGCAAACAAATCCCCCTTTTGCTATATAAGCCTTACTCCTCCCAAACTAATTCTCTTGGAATCTACCAGGAGCTTTTCAGTACAGTGCAAAACTTAAAGAGATTAACGATACATTCATGTAGAGAATATGTTATGCACAACTTTGTACATTGAATTGACACAAAACCAAGAACGCAACTCTACGAAAATATTGCCCAATACAAACACATTACCCTTCTGGCATGCTTCAACGAATATTGTCAGTTTCTTTACTGAATATTTAACAGTTTCTTGTGCAGAAAAGAAACAATGCACATATCAATTCAATTTGACCCAAAAACAATAGAAACAGTAGAAAATAAAGAGAGGGTTCAGTTTAGTTTCCTGAATATTGAAATTATAATCAAGCTTAGTAGAAACGATTCAACGCTATATGTTATACTGTTATACTGTCATGTTATACTGCAATAAGTGAAACAACTCTGGTGAAAATTCAATCAATAAAGTTTAGGCTTCAGTCGTGTTTTCATTCTATCAGTACTGCAATATTTACCACTTGTTTGCTATTATATATTACAAAAAAAAAACATTTTCGACAAAATGTGTCTTGAGAATTGAATAAAAATAACCCATTGCATCAGAAGGCGTGTAAAACTTAGGGTTTTTTTTTGTTTTTGTTTTTTTTTTGGGGGGGTGATTTTAATTTGCATGGCCATGACCGTGCACGAAAACCAGAGGTTTGTTTCCACGAGGGTATGTTTGCCCTGAACACCGGCACTGTTCATGTGAATTGATGGTGTACCCTTCACTGCACCACATCAGCATCTGTCCTGTATGCTTCTATGCATCGTTTAAACATCGACCCGGCACTCTGCACACATTAAACCTCACTTCAATGACTGATCATGCAGAAAATACTACAACTACATTTTTTGTGCTGAAATTCACCTTTTATTCATTCTTTTTGTCAAATGGCTGACTGAATCAGCGAATTTACACATTCGCTGATTTTAGGCCACAAGTATTTGACACATTCTCTGAAATTTGCTTGGCTTTTTATGAACCTTTGATTGTCGATTACCCCTATCGATTGCTTTCAAGTATGGCATAAAAGGGTAGTATTATCCAATTCATGCTATTGATGCTTATTGGACTGCTTGAAAGAGGACGCAATTAAGGTATAAAGGAATTAAGCCTAAGCTCTCCTCTGGGTTCAACAATTAGTATTATGATTTATGGTAAGAGGTGCACAATTGCAATTATGCTTAACTGTAATTACATTTAGAATATTCATTGACTCTTTACGCGTATAAAGATTATTTTCAAACAAAAACGCTCACAATTAACTTTTATTCTACAACAGATATTTCTACAAAAAAAGTTACATACTACATTTGTTTCCAGGTTTACATTATTTTGCTTGCATTAAATATCTTTGTCGAGTCAATTTAACTGAACAAATTGAATATTCCAACTTATCGATTTTCAACCAAAAATAGCAATGCGAGCCACTTTAAACTTACAAATATTACTTCTCCGTCATTCAAATAGTTTGTTTTATTTTTCTTTGGGGTTTATTTTACATCTTGTTTAGGCAAATACGGCTGGTAGCGAGAGTTGCATTTGACCTTTGCCTTGAAACATTTACAACTGTTTGACTGGCATCTTTTCGCTCCTGAGCAGCTCACTTAACAAAGCCCTGACCTCTACATTTGGATCCGAAATGGACTGATTTGAGTAATGAAACCTCACTCGTAAGTTGCAATCTTTCTTCTTTCAATGACCGCATAATTGGTCATTTGCACCTGAGTAGCGTTCAAACTGAATACCAGATTAACACAAATAGGGAACAGTTTGGTATTACTACCATAGTTTGTCCAAACTATGGATACTTTCCCACATTTCCTTAAAAATACTGAATCAAAATTACACATAAATGACTTTAAAGCAGAAAAATATGTATAAAGAATAAAAATACAAAAGTTGCCGAATGCAGAAACCCTATGGGATACGAAAATACGCAGAATTGCAAGTTGATAGAAAAGGATACTTCTGAATGGTCCTCTAGAAGTCTCATGAACCTCTGTTTTATGCTTCTTGGCAATACTTTTTTATTTCATAATCCATACATCAACAGTCATACTTCAACAACGACAGATTTTGCGCTTTTTTCATACTAGCTGGAGCTTCGGAAAAGAACCAAGGTGTTTTTAATCCATACCACCATTATATTATTGCTTGGTGGTTATCATGTTTACATTTTTATAATGGCAGTTCACAGCGACAGCCAGGAGCGTGATTTAAAACTTCTTTCTCCAATTACCTATATCCCAACTACACATATTTTTAGATGCGTCTTCTTTTCTTGTTCTGTTTGTAGCTGAATTTTGAAAAATGGGCATCGAGTAAATAAAGACGCAGGTTGTTCTGCGGCTGCCACTGTGATGTCCGCTGTCGGATGACTTTTGAATCAATCTGCCATCATTTCGGAGACCTCTTTGGCCGATGCTGATATCGGTTACGCACCTTCAGGTAGTGGCAGAAGTTTTGAGCTTTTTGGAGGCGGTTGTTCGGTTGCAGCTTCCAGTACTAATGCTGCATGTTGACGTTTAACAACTAGCAGAAGCTGTAAAAAGATCTGTATTCTGCAGACTGAAATCTTGCACGATGTTTATCGCTTCATCAACCGCCAGCTTTGCCTTAAACAATTCATACTCCTAAAGGATAAGTCCTAAAAAGACCTATATAGGGAGCACTATCAATCTCACACGTGCCCAAGATTGGTCTTGCAACCATTCCCACGAGAGAACATATCCAGTTGCCCAACTTTTCCATGAGTGAACCTGTTGTATAATTTGTTTACTTTATGAGGACCCCTCCCCCCTAGGCGGGAAATTGAGATTTTTGCACAGTTTTACGTTTCACACAATTTTTATCATCTTTAATTTCTGGTCTCAGACCCAGACGGGAAAAAAAGATTTTTTTGGATATTTTTACTTTCGGACAATTCTGATCATCTTTCATTTCTGGACTCCCCTCCTACTCCCTCAAGCCAGGAAATTAAGACTTTTGCATAGTTTCACGTTTCAGACCATTCTGAACATTTTTCATTTTTGGACCCCATCCCCAAGGCGGAACATTGAGATTTTTGCATAATTTTACGTTTCGGATTATTATGAACATTTTGCATTTTTTGGACAACCCCCCCCCTTCCCCACTTTCAATCCAATAGATACTTATTGCTGCAAAATTCGATAATAAACCAATTACTTTTCTTGTCACCGAGATTGGGAATCAGCTTTTCCGTAGGTTTACATTTCAAACGCAATTGCATTTTTATTGTATTGGGACAATTCACTGATTGGAACAGTTTTCTTCTCAGGAGCCACTGGATAGTCACTATGTCGATCATGGATTTCATCCGGGTATGTAAGATCTACCTCTAAAATATATAATGTCTCAGCATCCTCACTCACTTTCATGTGGTCCAGAGATTCTGGATCTTCCATCTGTGCAAATCAACATTCTGCTAAAATCTGTGACATACTCTACCCATAGAGATTGTTGGCGTCAGAGTACATGACGTAGTTTTGTTGACTTGATCACATCGTAGTCTGGAATGTAGGATCTGTTGGCTTTTGCATATTTGTGTGTAATGACTGATAAACCTTCTCGCAGACCATGCTCTACCGTTTGATACATGTCAGTATCAGCTACCAATTCCAACTGACCTAGGTATGTTTCAGCATAGCATCACATGTCAAACCTGGTCCTATATAGTAATGAGCAGGATCCAGTTCATACGTGATGAGACATATTTCTAAAATTTTCAAACACATTTGCTAAAAGCAGCACATCTGTTTTCAGGCAGATACACTCCGAGGTTGCTGCAGTGGAAGACATTCCAAACCCGCTGTGCATGAGCATACTCCTTATCACTAATTCCTTCTTCAGACAATTAACTGTAAAAGTCTTCTTGTGATGGAAGCTTGGTTTCTGCAAACTTGGAGGATTCATCAACATAGAGATATACTGCTTTTCTCAAAAGTAACTCTTGCTTCTGATTGCAAGCACATGAGCAGTCATATTCTGAAACTTATCTTTACCTTCAGCCGAAAAGTTGGCTACTTATTTTTGCAAGGATGCTGCCATGACATGGTTGGAGTGGATGAATATCAGATTGCCCACGGTAATCGCAATGTACTTTACAACATTGTTGGGAATGACTGAAAGTTTCAAGTGTTCGAATTTTCCTATACTCTTTATAAGAAGATGACTGCCATATCTTTGTAGGTTGTGGAATAAGACAGGGATGGTGAATGAATCCCACTTTCCTTGATGATCCTTTCTTAGGCAAAACTGTATATTGTATTCACTATGGGGCGCTCCACGGTATTTTCTACCGATGTGATCATGAAACTCGCACGCCGTGATCTCCCATCAACTCATGGCAAATGTAGCAATGAGCAAACTGCTTGATATCCTCAGCAGTCATTTCAATGGGTTTTTGGCGGTTCAATCGAATCACAATGCGACTATGTTCATCCACCATATACTGCAGAATTGACTGGACAGCATTGCTCTACGGTAAAGCACGGGATCACACTTCTCATATTCGCTGATGATAACATGGGGAAAACTGTTAGCCTTGTGATGTTGACACTTGACCTGCGTGTCACATTTCTCTGTATAGCATTCAAAGTCAGCATAAATGACAAAGGGTGCCTTTTGTTGTTTTGCAATGCCCTGGAATCGTATTTATTTATTTATCTCTTTGTATCAGACTGCTCGGTCAATATACTATACATTTTTACATAAAAATATCAGGATATACATATTCTAGTCATAAAATATACATTGAGAAATAGCATCAAAACATCTGTAATTACGTAATCTGTAGCTAATATATTACATACAGAAGCACCAAATGGATTTAAATAAAGTTAACGCGTAGGTATTCTATATATCATATCGTACCAGTGCATAAATAGCTTTGAATTCAACATTAAATCACTGCACACAATGCTTTTTATTATTTCATTCTTTGGTTTATACATGCGTTTCATAGTGCTGTTTATGTATCGTATAACCACATTTGCAACGTTAATATTTCTATCAACCATTTCTTTTCTAATACTACATATATAATTTAGTGACAGGAATTTACGAAAACTGTTGTTATATGCGACTTTAAACCTTTTTAGTATACTTTGATTATAATTACACCATATATGTGCACAGTAGAAATTTGAAATAAATGTTTTGAACAGAACATTTTTTACATTATATGAAAAATGTTTGAATGTATTGATCAGCTTATTACCTCTTGCATAAATGCTTGTAAATTGTCTTTGTATATCGCTATTATCATTCAGAAACTCATCCCCGATATGCCCTAGATATTTATAACTGTCACAAAATTTTAAGGTTTTACCGTTTAGTTTAAAGGGATAATGCTTCAGTTTTTATAAACGTTTATGTGATGGACTAATTATTCTATCCTCTGGAAATGCCAATCGTTACGCGTGTTCCATGCTTCCCACAAACTTCAGGATGTTTATCCAAAAGATCTTGTCTCATAAACCCACGCAGATAATTGAAGTAGTAAAACTTTTTACTGCGATGTTTTTTTACGATGCATCATGAGTCGACTAAAGTTCTTAATCAGACAATAATGCCTCAGTGTCACTCTCATGTTGACTGATGTGAATGAGCACCACAATTCTGACCGGATTGCACTCTGTTATATAACAATTTCTCAATTCTGAAGGAGATGGGTCAGACAATGAGAAATGATCAGCATGGTCCGAAACGTGAAACTATGCAAAATTCAATTTCCCGCTATGTGAGGGGGGTTTGGTATATATATATATATATAGACGTATAACATATGCTTTAAGGAGACACAATATACTTAAATATAGTCCTTAGGGAGACACAAAATTTAGAGAGACACAAATCGTGTCTCCTTAATGTTCGGCATTGCGTAAATGCTATGTGTCTTGATTAAGCTCAAATGTTTATTAATTTTTGTATAGTGTGTGGTCATGTCTACATGCTGATTTCAGAAACACATTTTTTAAAAAAGAATTCAATGAGAAAAAGCTAAATAAAATTTGAGGTTGTATAAATTGAAGTTCTTAAGATAACGCATTAAGTAGACACCCTTTAAATCATTATTTTCGCGTAAATCAAGTGTATATATTCATTACAAAAATATAGTTGCGTATTATAAATAGAAATATGTACTTTCGCTACAAAATTGCTAAAACATATACATATTTTTTAAAAAATCGTGTTTTTAATAGCATTTTTGTGCTGAAACTCGTGATTCCTTTGTCTATGCACGACACCTGGCGGATTTGCGGTGCACGTGTAAACAACAACATGCACATGAGGGGGGTTTGAGAGGTATTTATATGTCTTTACTAAAAAATTAGCGTTTTTTTGTAAGAAAAATAGACAATATTTATATGCTGCTAAATGATCCATGCATGTTTAAAACCATTTATGCAGGAAATTATGTTTGCAGTGTCTCGTATTTATTATCGCCTACTTCACTTTCGTATAAGCCAATTCGCACTTTCGGGTTTTTCCGGTGGAGGTGTTGCTTCGACTGAAATTGTTAGGGGATAAATTATAAAGGGATAATAAGGAAAAAAACATCAAAATTCTAATTTTCTCTTAACATGCACACTTTCAAATTTATAAAGCCATCACATGATCTTTTAAAAACTATTTTACATATTATTCAGTCCCTTTAAAAACCAACATGTGACTACGAGTATACTTCTCGCAAAATGGAATATTGTTGATTTTTGCCGTTTTTTTCCTATCATTTCTTTATATGCTTGTCCCACCTGAATTCAGCAGAAACGCAAAAACTTTTCGGCAAAAGTCAAAAGTGCGAACTGGCTTATGGTAGCGACATTCCATTACATAGAGTATAGCTCCAAGTCAGCTCTTCATTATTTATATTGATGGGTAAAACAGGTTTTATTAACAGATTTTTATTGAATCTATATCTCCAACCCCTCCTTCCCGACACCGAGTTTTTTTAGGTGTGGGCACGGGGTCATAAAATATGAGGCAAAAGGTGGGAAAGGGTGTACATTAAGTGGGGAAAAATGATGTGTTTTGTGGGCAAACTCTGAAATGCATGTAAAATAAGTTCAAAAATTGCGACCCTCTAACATTCCGTGGGAAAAACCACGCACTTCATGGCTTTTTAGGTCTGCTTGGATGCCAAAACGGCCGCCCTACGAAAAGTCACAGAGTGCTCCAGAGCACTCAAAAGTGATTTAGAAAGTTACACAGACTGATATCAACTGAGACGACGTGCTTTTTATGTGTTTTTGTTAAGAATGTTTTGCTGTACAGGTCAAGTAATTGATGGCTTTTCAGGTCTGTTTGATTGCAACCGCGGCGACCCTACAAAAAGTCACGGAGTGCTCAAAGTACTCAAAAGTGGTATAGAAAGTTATATAGTGTGACATCGAGTGAGACTACGTGCTCTTTATATCTTTTGTCCAGAATGTTTTGCTGTACAGGTCACGTTAGGAGGTACTTGGTGTCTATTTACGTCTGCTTAAATGCTATCCAAGCGGCCCTACAAACAGTCACGGAGTGCTCGTGAGCACTGAAAAAAGATTAAGAAAGTTTCACAGAGTGACAACGAGTGAGATTATGGGCTTTTTATGTGTTTTTGTCCCTAATGTTTTGCTGTAGAGGTCATGTTAGGAGGCACTTGGTGGCTTTCCAGGTTTGCTTGGACGGTACCCTGGCGGCCCTACAAAAAGTCACGGAGTGCTCGAGAGCACTCAGAAAAGGTTTAGAAAGTTTCACAGAGTGACATCGCGTGAGACTACATGCTTTATCTGTGTTTTTGTCCAGAATGTTTTGCTGTACAGGTCATGTTAGGAGCCACTGGGTGTCTATTTATGTCTGCTTGGATGCTATCCTGGCGGCCCTACAAAAAGTCGCGAAGTGCTCAAGAGCACTTAAAAGTTCTATAAAAAGTTACACAGAGTGATATCGAGTGAGACTACGTGCTTTTTTGCGTTTTTGTCCAGAATGTTTTGCTGTAGAGGTCATGTTAGGAGGCACTTGGTATCTATTTATATCTGCTTAAATGCTATCCCGGCGGTCCTACAAAAAGTCACGGAGTGCTCAAGAGCACTCAAAAGTGGTTTGAAAAGTTACATAGAGTGACATCGAGTGAGACTACGTGCTTTTTATGTGTTTTTATCCAGAATGTTTTGCTGTACATTTCATGTTACGAGCAACTTGGTGTCTATATTTTTTTGCTTGGATGCTATCCCGGCGGCCCTACAAAAAGTCTCGGAGTGCTCAAGAGCATCAAAAGTTCTATAAAAAGTTACGCAGAGTAATATCGAGTGAGACCACGTGCTTTTTATGTGTTTTTGTCCAGAATGTTTTGCTGTAGAGGTCAAGTTAGGAGGCACTTGATGTCTATTTATGTCTGCTTGGATGCTATCCCGGCGGCCCTACAAAAGGTCGGGGAGTGCTCAGGAGCACTCAAAAGTGGTTTAGAAAGTTACACAGAGTGACATCGAGTGTAACTACGTGCTTTTTATGTGTTTTTCTCTAGAATGTTTTGCTGTAGAGGTCAAGTTAGGAGGCACTTGATGGCTTTCCAGATCTGCTTGGACGGTACATCGACGGCCCTACGAAAAGTCACGGAGTGCTCAAGAGCACTCAAAAGTGGTTTAAAAAGTTACACAGAGTGACATCGAGTGTAACTACGTGCTTTTTATGTGTTTTTGTCCGGAATATTTTGCTGTAGAAGTCAAGTTAGGAGGCACTTGGTGTCTATTTATATCTGCATAAATGCTATCCCGGCGGCCCTACAAAAAGTCGCGGAGTGCTCAAGAGCACTCAAAAGTGGTTTAGAAAGTTACACAGAGTTACAGCGAATGTAACTATGTGCTTTTATGTGCTTTGTCCAGAATGTTTTGCTGTACAGATCATGTTAGGAGGCACTTGGCGTCTATTTATGTCTGCTTGGATGCTATCCCGGCGGCCTAACAAAAAGTCACGGAGTGCTCAAGAGCACTCAAAAGTGGTTTAGAAAGTTAGACAGAGTGTCATCGAGTGTAACTACGTGCTTTTTATGTGTTTTAGTCAAGAATGTTTTGCTGTAGAGGTCCTGTTAGGAGGCACTTGGTGGCTTTCCAGGTCTGCTTGGACGGTACCCTGGCGGCCCTACAAAAAGTCACGGAGTGCTCAAGAGCACTCAAAAATGGGACAGAAAGTTACATAGTGTGACATCAAGTGTGATTACGTGCTTTTTATGTGTTTTTGTAAAGAATGTTTTGCTGTAGATGTCATGTTAGGAGGCACTTGGTGTCTATTTATATCTGCATAAATGCTATCCCTGCGGCCCTACAAAAAGTCTCGGAGTACTCAAGAGCACTCTAAAGTTCTATAAGCAGTTACGCAGAGTGACATCGAGTGAGACCACGTGCTTTTTATGTGTTTTTGTCCAGAATGTTTTGCTGTAGAGGTCAAGTTAGGAGGCACTTGATGTCTATTAATGTCTGCTTGGATGCTATCCCGGCGGCCCAAGAAAAGGTCACGGAGTGCTCAAGAGCACTCAAAAGTAGTTTAGAAAATTACACAGGGTGACATCGAGTGTAACTATGTGCTTTTTATGTGTTTTTGTCCAGAATGTTTTGCTGTACAGATCATGTTAGTAGGCACTTGGTGTCTATTTATGTCTGCTTGGATGCTATCCCGGCGGTCCTACAAAAAGGCGCGGAGTGCTCAAGAGCACTCAAAAGTTCTATAAAAAGTTACGCAGAGTGATATCGAGTGAGTCCACGTGCTTTTTATGTGTTTTGGTCCAGAATGTTTTGCTGTAGAGGTCAAGTTAGGAGGCACTTGATGTCTATTTATGTCTGCTTGGATGCTATCCCGGCGGTCCTACAAAAAGTCGCGGAGTGCTCAAGAGCACTCAAAAGTTGTTTAGAAAGTTACACAGAGTGACATCGAGTGTAACTATGTGCTTTTTATGTGTTTTAGTCCAGAATCTTTTGCTGTAGAGTTCATGTTAGGAGGCACTTGGTGGCTTTCCAGGTCTGCTTGGACGGTACCCTGGCGGCCCTACAAAAAGTCACATAGTGCTCAAGAGCACTCAAAAATGGCATAGAAAGTTACATAGTGTGACATCAAGTGTGATTACGTGCTTTTTATGTGTTTTTGTAAAGAATGTTTTGCTGTAGATGTCATGTTAGGAGGCACTTGGTGTCTATTTATATCTGCATAAATGCTATCCCTGCGGCCCTACAAAAAGTCTCGGAGTGCTCAAGAGCACTCAAAAAATCTATAAGAAGTTGCGCAGAGTGATATCGAGTGAGACCACGTGCTTTTTATGTGTTTTTCTCCAGAATGTTTTGCTGTAGAGGTCATGTTAGGAGGCACTTGATTGCTTTCCAGATCTGCTTGGACGGTACATCGACGGCCCTACGAAAAGTCACGGGGTGCTCAAGAGCACTCAAAAGTGGTTTAAAAAGTTACACAGAGTGACATCGAGTGTAACTACGTGCTTTTTATGTGTTTTTGTCCAGAATCTCTTGCTATACAGATCATGTTAGGAGGCACTTGGTGTCTATTATATCTGCATAAATGCTATCCCGGCGGCCCTACAAAAAGTCTCGGAGTGCTCAAGAGCACTCAAAAGTTCTATAAAAAGTTACGCAGAGTGATATCGAGTGAGACCACGTGCTTTTTATGTGTTTTTGTCAAGAATGTTTTGCTGTAGAGGTCATGTTAGGAGGCACTTGATGTCTATTTATGTCTGCTTGGATGCTATCCCGGCGGTCCTACAAAAAGTCGCGGAGTGCTCAAGAACACTCAAAAGTGGTTTAGAAAGTTACACAGAGTGACATCGAGTGTAACTACGTGCTTTTTATGTGTTTTTGTCCAGAATGTTTTGCTGTAGAGGTCATGTTAGGAGGCACTTGGTGTCTATTTATGTCTGCTTGGATGCTATCCCGGCGGTCCTACAAAAAGTCTCGGAGTGCTCAAGAGCACTCAAAAGTTCTATAAAAAGTTACGCAGAGTGATAGCGAGTGAGACCACGTGCTTTTTATGTGTTTTTCTCCAGAATGTTTTGCTGTAGATGTCAAGTTAGGAGGCACTTGATGGCTTTCCAGATCTGCCTGGACGGCATCTCGAAGGCATTACGAAAAGTCACGGAGTGCTCAAGAGCACTCAAAAGTGGTTTAAAAAGTTACACAGAGTGACATCGAGTGAGACCACGTGCTTTTTACGTGTTTTTGTCCAGAATGTTTTGCTGTAGAGGTCAAGTTAGGAGGCACTTGATGTCTATTTATGTCTGCTTGGATGCTATCCTGGCTGCCCAACAAAAGATCACGGAGTGCTCAAGAGCACTCAAAAGTAGTTTAGAAAATTACACAGGGTGACATCGAGTGTAACTTTGTGCTTCTTATGTGTTTTTGTCCAGAATGTTTTGCTGTACAGATCATGTTAGTAGGCACTTGGTGTCTATTTATGTCTGCTTGGATGCTATCCCGGCGGTCCTACAAAAAGTCGCGGAGTGCTCAAGAGCACTCAAAAGTTGTTTAGAAAGTTACACAGGGTGACATCGAGTGTAACTATGTGCTTTTTATGTGTTTTAGTCCAGAATCTTTTGCTGTAGAGGTCATGTTAGGAGGCACTTGGTGGCTTTCCAGGTTTGCTTGGACGGTACCCTGGCGGCCCTACAAAAAGTCACATAGTGCTCAAGAGCACTCAAAAATGGCATAGAAAGTTACATAGTGTGACATCAAGTGTGATTACGTGCTTTTTATGTGTTTTTGTCCAGAATGTTTTGCTGTAGATGTCATGTTAGGAGGCACTTGGTGTCTATTTATATCTGCATAAATGCTATCCCTGCGGCCCTACAAAAACTCACGGGGTGCTCAAGAGCACTCAAAAGTGGTTTAAAAAGTTACACAGAGTGACATCGAGTGTAACTACGTGCTTTTTATGTGTTTTTGTCCAAAATCTCTTGCTGTACAGATCATGTTAGGAGGCACTTGGTGTCTATTATATCTGCATAAATGCTATCCCGGCGGCCCTACAAAAAGTCTCGGAGTGCTCAAGAGCACTCAAAAGTTCTATAAAAAGTTACGCAGAGTGATATCGAGTGAGACCACGTGCTTTTTATGTGTTTTTGTCCAGAATGTTTTGCTGTAGAGGTCAAGTTAGGAGGCACTTGATGGCTTTCCTGGTCTGCTTGGATGCTATCCCGGCGGCCCAACAAAAGGTCACGGAGTGCTCAAGAGCACTCAAAAGTAGTTTAGAAAATTACTCAGAGTGACATCGAGTGTAACTATGTGCTTTTTATGTGTTTTTGTCCAGAATGTTTTGCTGTACAGATCATGTTAGGAGGCACTTGGTGTCTATTTATGTCTGCTTGGATGCTATCCCTGCAGTCCTACAAAAAGTCGCGGAGTGCTCAAGAGCACTCAAAAGTTCTATAAAAAGTTACACAGAGTGATATCGAGTGAGACCACGTGCTTTTTATGTGTTTTTGTCCAGAATGTTTTGCTGTAGAGGTCAAGTTAGGAGGCACTTGATGTCTATTTATGTCTGCTTGGATGCTATCCCGGCGGTCCTACAAAAAGTCGCGGAGTGCTCAAGAGCACTCAAAAGTTGTTTAGAAAGTTACACAGGGTGACATCGAGTGTAACTATGTGCTTTTTATGTGTTTTTGTCCAGAATGTTTTGCTGTACAGATCATGTTAGGAGGCACTTGGTGTCTATTTATGTCTGCTTGGATGCTATCCCTGCAGTCCTACAAAAAGTCGCGGAGTGCTCAAGAGCACTCAAAAGTTCTATAAAAAGTTACACAGAGTGATATCGAGTGAGACCACGTGCTTTTTATGTGTTTTTGTCCAGAATGTTTTGCTGTAGAGGTCAAGTTAGGAGGCACTTGATGTCTATTTATGTCTGCTTGGATGCTATCCCGGCGGTCCTACAAAAAGTCGCGGAGTGCTCAAGAGCACTCAAAAGTTGTTTAGAAAGTTACACAGGGTGACATCGAGTGTAACTATGTGCTTTTTATGTGTTTTAGTCCAGAATCTTTTGCTGTAGAGGTCATGTTAGGAGGCACTTGGTGGCTTTCCAGATTTGCTTGGACGGTACCCTGGCGGCCCTACAAAAAGTCACATAGTGCTCAAGAGCACTCAAAAATGGCATAGAAAGTTACATAGTGTGACATCAAGTGTGATTACGTGCTTTTTATGTGTTTTTGTCCAGAATGTTTTGCTGTAGATGTCATGTTAGGAGGCACTTGGTGTCTATTTATATCTGCATAAATGCTATCCCTGCGGCCCTACAAAAAGTCTCGGAGTGCTCAAGAGCACTCAAAAGATCTATAAGAAGTTGCGCAGAGTGATATCGAGTGAGACCACGTGCTTTTTATGTGTTTTAGTCCAGAATCTTTTGCTGTAGAGGTCATGTTAGGAGGCACTTGATTGCTTTCCAGATCTGCTTTGACGGTACATCGACGGCCCTACGAAAAGTCACGGGGTGCTCAAGAGCACTCAAAAGTGGTTTAAAAAGTTACACAGAGTGACATCGAGTGTAACTATGTGCTTTTTATGTGTTTTTGTCCAGAATGTCTTGCTGTACAGATCATGTTAGGAGGCACTTGGTGTCTATTATATCTGCATAAATGCTATCCCGGCGGCCCTACAAAAAGTCTCGGAGTGCTCAAGAGCACTCAAAAGTTCTATAAAAAGTTACGCAGAGTGATATCGAGTGAGACCACGTGCTTTTTATGTGTCTTTGTCCAGAATGTTTTGCTGTAGAGGTCAAGTTGGGAAGCACTTGATGTCTATTTATGTCTGCTTGGATGCTATCCCGGCGGCCCAACAAAAGGTCACGGAGTGCTCAAGAGCACTCAAAAGTAGTTTAGAAAATTACTCAGAGTGACATCGAGTGTAACTATGTGCTTTTTATGTGTTTTTGTCCAGAATGTTTTGCTGTACAGATCATGTTAGGAGGCACTTGGTGTCTATTTATGTCTGCTTGGATGCTATCCCGGCGGTCCTACAAAAAGTCGCGGAGTGCTCAAGAGCACTCAAAAGTTCTATAAAAAGTTACGCGGAGTGATATCGAGTGAGACCACGTGCTTTTTATGTGTTTTTGTCCAGAATGTTTTGCTGTAGAGGTCAAGTTAGGAGGTACTTGATGTCTATTTATGTCTGCTTGGATGCTATCCCGGCGGTCCTACAAAAAGTCGCGGAGTGCTCAAGAGCACTCAAAAGTTGTTTAGAAAGTTACTCAGAGTTACATCGAGTGTAACTATGTGCTTTTATGTGTTTTTGTTCAGAATGTTTTGCTGTACAGATCATGTTAGGAGGCACTTGGCGTCTATTTATGTCTGCTTGGATGCTATCCCGGCGGCCCAACAAAAAGTCACGGAGTGCTCAAGAGCACTCAAAAGTGGTTTAGAAAGTTAGACAGAGTGTCATCGAGTGTAACTACGTGCTTTTTATGTGTTTTAGTCCAGAATGTTTTGCTGTAGAGGTCAAGTTAGGAGGCACTTAATGGCTTACCAGATCTGCCTGGACGGTATCTCGACGGCATTACGAAAAGTCACGGAGTGCTCAAGAGCACTCAAAAGTGGTTCAAAAAGTTACACAGAGTGACATCGAGTGTAACTACGTGCTTTTTATGTGTTTTTGTCCAGAATGTTTTGCTGTAGATGTCATGTTAGGAGGCACTTGGTGTCTATTTATATCTGCATAAATGCTATCCCTGCGGCCCTACAAAAACTCACGGGGTGCTCAAGAGCACTCAAAAGTGGTTTAAAAAGTTACACAGAGTGACATCGAGTGTAACTACGTGCTTTTTATGTGTTTTTGTCCAAAATCTCTTGCTGTACAGATCATGTTAGGAGGCACTTGGTGTCTATTATATCTGCATAAATGCTATCCCGGCGGCCCTACAAAAAGTCTCGGAGTGCTCAAGAGCACTCAAAAGTTCTATAAAAAGTTACGCAGAGTGATATCGAGTGAGACCACGTGCTTTTTATGTGTTTTTGTCCAGAATGTTTTGCTGTAGAGGTCAAGTTAGGAGGCACGTGATGGCTTTCCTGGTCTGCTTGGATGCTATCCCGGCGGCCCAACAAAAGGTCACGGAGTGCTCAAGAGCACTCAAAAGTAGTTTAGAAAATTACTCAGAGTGACATCGAGTGTAACTATGTGCTTTTTATGTGTTTTTGTCCAGAATGTTTTGCTGTACAGATCATGTTAGGAGGCACTTGGTGTCTATTTATGTCTGCTTGGATGCTATCCCTGCAGTCCTACAAAAAGTCGCGGAGTGCTCAAGAGCACTCAAAAGTTCTATAAAAAGTTACACAGAGTGATATCGAGTGAGACCACGTGCTTTTTATGTGTTTTTGTCCAGAATGTTTTGCTGTAGAGGTCAAGTTAGGAGGCACTTGATGTCTATTTATGTCTGCTTGGATGCTATCCCGGCGGTCCTACAAAAAGTCGCGGAGTGCTCAAGAGCACTCAAAAGTTGTTTAGAAAGTTACACAGGGTGACATCGAGTGTAACTATGTGCTTTTTATGTGTTTTTGTCCAGAATGTTTTGCTGTACAGATCATGTTAGGAGGCACTTGGTGTCTATTTATGTCTGCTTGGATGCTATCCCTGCAGTCCTACAAAAAGTCGCGGAGTGCTCAAGAGCACTCAAAAGTTCTATAAAAAGTTACACAGAGTGATATCGAGTGAGACCACGTGCTTTTTATGTGTTTTTGTCCAGAATGTTTTGCTGTAGAGGTCAAGTTAGGAGGCACTTGATGTCTATTTATGTCTGCTTGGATGCTATCCCGGCGGTCCTACAAAAAGTCGCGGAGTGCTCAAGAGCACTCAAAAGTTGTTTAGAAAGTTACACAGGGTGACATCGAGTGTAACTATGTGCTTTTTATGTGTTTTAGTCCAGAATCTTTTGCTGTAGAGGTCATGTTAGGAGGCACTTGGTGGCTTTCCAGATTTGCTTGGACGGTACCCTGGCGGCCCTACAAAAAGTCACATAGTGCTCAAGAGCACTCAAAAATGGCATAGAAAGTTACATAGTGTGACATCAAGTGTGATTACGTGCTTTTTATGTGTTTTTGTCCAGAATGTTTTGCTGTAGATGTCATGTTAGGAGGCACTTGGTGTCTATTTATATCTGCATAAATGCTATCCCTGCGGCCCTACAAAAAGTCTCGGAGTGCTCAAGAGCACTCAAAAGATCTATAAGAAGTTGCGCAGAGTGATATCGAGTGAGACCACGTGCTTTTTATGTGTTTTTGTCCAGAATGTTTTGCTGTAGAGGTCAAGTTAGGAGGCACTTGATGTCTATTTATGTCTGCTTGGATGCTATCCCGGCGGCCCTACAAAAAGTCGGGGAGTGCTCAGGAGCACTCAAAGGTGGTATAGAAAGTTACACAGAGTGACATCGAGTGTAACTACGTGCTTTATATGTGTTTTTGTCCAGAATGTTTTGCTGTAGAGGTCATGTTAGGAGGCACTTGATGTGTATTTATGTCTGCTTGGATGCTATCCCGGCTATCCTATAGAAAGTCGCGAAGTGCTCAAGAGCACTCAAAAGTGGTTTAGAAAGTTACACAGAGCGACATCGAGTGTAACTACGTGCTTTATATGTGTTTTTGTCCAGAATGTTTTGCTGTAGAGGTCATGTTAGGAGGCACTTGGTGTCTATTTATGTCTGCATAAATGCTATCCCGGCGGACCTACAAATAGTCTCGGAGTGCTCAAGAGCACTCAGAAGTTCTATAAAAAATTACGCAGAGTGATACCGAGTGAGACCACGTGCTTTTTATGTGTTTTTGTCCAGAATGTTTTGCTGTAGAGGTCATGTTAGGAGGCACTTGATAGCTTTCCAGGTCTGCTTGGACGGTACTCCGGCGGACCTACAAAAAGTCACGGAGTGCTCAAGAGCACTCAAAAATTTCATAGAAAGTTACATAGTGTGACATCAAGTGTGATTACGTGCTTTTTATGTGTTTTTGTATAGAATGTTTTGCTGTAGATGTCATGTTAGGAGGCACTTGGTGTCTATTTATATCTGCATAAATGCTATCCCTGCTGCCCTACAAAAAGTCTCGGAGTGCTCAAGAGCACTCAAAAGATCTATAAGAAGTTGCGCAGAGTGATATCGAGTGAGACCACGTGCTTTTTATGTGTTTTTATCCAGAATGTTTTACTGTAGAGGTCAAATTAGGAGGCACTTGATGGCTTTCTAGGTCTGCTTGGACGGTACATCGACGGCCCTACAAAAAGTTAGGGAGTGCTCAAGAGCACTCAAAAGTGGTTTAGAAAGTTAGAAAGAGTGACATCGAGTGTGACTACGTGCTTTTTGGTGTTTTTGTCCAGAATGTCTTGCTGTAGAGGTCAAGTTAGGAGGCACTTAATGGCTTTTAGGTCTGCTTGATTGAAACCCCGGAGGTCCTTCATAAAGTCAGAGAGTGCTCAAGAGCACTCAAAAATGGTATAAAAGTTACAAAGAGTGACATCAAGTGTGACTAGATGCTTTTTATGTGTTTTTGTCCAGAATGTTTTGCTGTAGATGTCAAGTTAGAAGGCACTTGGTGTCAATTTATATCTGCATAAATGCTATCCCGCCGGCCCTACAAAAAGTCTCGGAGTGCTCAAGAGCACTCAAAAGTTCTATAAAAAGTTAGGCTAGGATGCTAGGATGGTACTTCGACGGCCTTACAAAAAGTAAGGGAGTGCTCAGGAGCACTCAAAAGTGGTTTAGAAAGTTAGACAGAGTGACATCGAGTGTAACTACGTGCTTTTTGTGTGTTTTTGTCCAGAATGTTTTGCTCTACAAATCATGTTAGGAGGCACTTGGTGTCTATTTATGTCTGCTTGGATGCTATCCCGGCGGCCCTACAAAAAGTCCTGGAGTGCTCAGGAGCACTCAAAAGTGGTTTAGAAAGTTACACAGAGTGACATCGAGTGTAACTACGTGCTTTATATGTGTTTTTGTCCAGAATGTTTTGCTGCAGAGGTCAAGTTAGGAGGCACTTGGTGTCTATTTATATCTGCCTAAATGCTATCCCGGCGGCCCTACAAATAGTCTCAGAGTGCTCAAGAGCACTCAGAAGTTCTATAAAAAGTTACGCAGAGTGATACCGAGTCAGACCACGTGCTTTTTTATGTGTTTTTGTCCAGAATGTTTTGCTTTGTGCCAAGCCACGTGGGCATACCGGGTAATGAAGCTGCGGATCAGGCAGCAAAAGAGGCGCTAAACTACAACATATCCGACCTTCTCATACCATACTTCGATTTTAAACCACATATTTCAAGTTATGTAAAAAAAACCTTTGGCAACAAAAATGGATCGAGAAAAGAAAAAGTAAACTCGTTCAAATCCAACCAACAGTTGGACAAAAACACCTAGCTCTTGGCAGTATTCGCGACACAACGGTTATGCATAGAGTTCGAATCGGGCATACATACATCACCCACGGATATCTTTTTAGAGGCGATGTGCCTCCACAGTGTATTGGTTGTCAAGAACGTTTGACTGCAAAACATATTCTACTCTATTGCGTTGATTTTCAGAACATTCGTTCACGCTACTACAGTGTGAATTCCATGAAAGATCTTTTTACAGAGGTAGCACCAAGCAAAATTATTTCTTGCCTGAAAGAAATACACATGGACAGTAAGTTTTAAACCGAATTTAGTTGATTTTAGATGTATACACTACTTGTTCTGTCTATTTTAATCGATTTTAGTTTCAACTGAGTCTTCCTATAGCAAATGAACTGACACAATATGACCCTAACGGGTTGCTAGTGTCGTTAAACCAACCAATCAATCAATCAAACCTTGAAAACAAGATTACCAAACAACTCCTCATTCTTTTCCAGCTGAGGTTCGGGCACTCCAACTAGCCATGGAAATTGTCAAGATTAGCAGGTACAAGAAATTTGTTATCTGTGTCGATTCCTTATCGGTCTTACAATCACTAGAAAATCTGCAAGTGTCGAACACAATGATTTTAGACCGAATAGAACGCTACGAAAGGGCAATCAAACAAGGCAAATCCCTAGTATTTTGCTGGGTGCCAAGCCACGTGGGCATAGCCGGTAATGAAGCTGCGGACCAGGCAGACTTTAAACCCCATATTTCAAGCTATGTAAAAAGCCTTTGGCAACAAAAGTGGAACGAACAAAGAAATAACAAACTCTTCCAAATCCAACCAACAGTCAGACAAAAGCACCTAGCTCTTGGCAATATTCGCGACACAACGGTTATGCACAGAGTTCGAATCGGGCATACATACATCACCCACGGATATCTTTTGAGAGGCGATGTGCCTCCAGAATGTATTGGTTGTCAAGAAAGTTTGACTGTAAAACATATTCTGCTCAATTGCGTAGATTTTCAGAATATTCGTTCACGCCACTACAGTGTGAACTCCATGAAAGACCTTTTTACAAAGGTAGCACCAAGCAAAATTATTTCTTTTTTTGAAAAAAATACACTTGTACAGAAAGTTTTAAATGGAATTTAGTTGGGTTTCAGATGTACACACTACTTGTTTTGTCTATCTTAATGAATTTTAGTTTCAACTGAGCTTTCCTATAGTAACAGAACTGACACAATATGACCCTAACGGGTTGCTGGTGTCGTTAAACCAATCAATCAATCAAAACCTTGAAAACAAGATTACCAAACGGCTCCTCAATCTTTTCCGGGGAGGTTCGGGCACTCCAACTAGCCATGGAACTTGTCTTGTAGCAGGTACAAGAAATTTGTTATCTGTGTCGATTCCTTATCGGTCTTACAATCACTAGAAAATCTGCAAGTGTCGAACACAATGATTTTAGACCTAATAGAACGCTACGAAAGGGCAATCAAACAAGGCAAAGCCCTAGTGTTTGGCTGGGTGCCAAGCCACGTGGGCATAGCCGGTAATGAAGCCGCGGATCAGGCAGCAAAAGAGGCGCTGAACTATAACATATCCGACCTTCTCATACCATACTCCGACTTTAAACCCCATATTTCAAGCTATGTAAAAAGCCTTTGGCAACAAAAGTGGAACGAACAAAGAAATAACAAACTCTTCCAAATCCAACCAACAGTCAGACAAAAGCACCTAGCTCTTGGCAATATTCGCGACACAACGGTTATGCACAGAGTTCGAATCGGGCATACATACATCACCCACGGATATCTTTTGAGAGGCGATGTGCCTCCAGAATGTATTGGTTGTCAAGAAAGTTTGACTGTAAAACATATTCTGCTCAATTGCGTAGATTTTCAGAATATTCGTTCACGCCACTACAGTGTGAACTCCATGAAAGACCTTTTTACAAAGGTAGCACCAAGCAAAATTATTTCTTTTTTGAAAAAATACACTTGTACAGAAAGTTTTAAATGGAATTTAGTTGGGTTTCAGATGTACACACTACTTGTTTTGTCTATCTTAATGAATTTTAGTTTCAACTGAGCTTTCCTATAGTAACAGAACTGACACAATATGACCCTAACGGGTTGCTGGTGTCGTTAAACCAATCAATCAATCAATCAATCAATCAAAACCTTGAAAACAAGATTACCAAACGGCTCCTCAATCTTTTCCGGGGAGGTTCGGGCACTCCAACTAGCCATGGAAATTGTCAAGATTAGCAGGTACAAGAAATTTGTTATCTGTGTCGATTCCTTATCGGTCTTACAATCACTAGAAAATCTGCAAGTGTCGAACACAATGATTTTAGACCTAATAGAACGCTACGAAAGGGCAATCAAACAAGGCAAAGCCCTAGTGTTTTGCTGGGTGCCAAGCCACGTGGGCATAGCCGGTAATGAAGCCGCGGACCAGGCAGCAAAAGAGGCGCTGAACTATAACATATCCGACCTTCTCATACCATACTCCGACTTTAAACCCCATATTTCAAGCTATGTAAAAAGCCTTTGGCAACAAAAGTGGAACGAACAAAGAAATAACAAACTCTTTCAAATCCAACCAACAGTCAGACAAAAGCACCTAGCTCTTGGCAATATTCGCGACACACACAACGGTTATGCACAGAGTTCGAATCGGGCATACATACATCACCCACGGATATCTTTTGAGAGGCGATGTGCCTTCAGAATGTATTGGTTGTCAAGAAAGTTTGACTGTAAAACATATTCTGCTCAATTGCGTAGATTTTCATAATATTCGTTCACGCCACTACAGTGTGAACTCCATGAAAGACCTTTTTACAAAGGTAGCACCAAGCAAAATTATTTCTTTTTTTGAAAAAAAATACACTTGTACAGAAAGTTTTAAATGGAATTTAGTTGGGTTTCAGATGTACACACTACTTGTTTTGTCTATCTTAATGAATTTTAGTTTCAACTGAGCTTTCCTATAGTAACAGAACTGACACAATATGACCCTAACGGGTAGCTGGTGTCGTTAAACCAATCAATCAATCAATCAATCAATCAAAACCTTGAAAACAAGATTACCAAACGGCTCCTCAATCTTTTCCGGGGAGGTTCGGGCACTCCAACTAGCCATGGAAATTGTCAAGATTAGCAGGTACAAGAAATTTGTTATCTGTGTCGATTCCTTATCGGTCTTACAATCACTAGAAAATCTGCAAGTGTCGAACACAATGATTTTAGACCTAATAGAACGCTACGAAAGGGCAATCAAACAAGGCAAAGCCCTAGTGTTTTGCTGGGTGCCAAGCCACGTGGGCATAGCCGGTAATGAAGCCGCGGACCAGGCAGCAAAAGAGGCGCTGAACTATAACATATCCGACCTTCTCATACCATACTCCGACTTTAAACCCCATATTTCAAGCTATGTAAAAAGCCTTTGGCAACAAAAGTGGAACGCACAAAGAAATAACAAACTCTTCCAAATCCAACCAACAGTCAGACAAAAGCACCTAGCTCTTGGCAATATTCGCGACACACACAACGGTTATGCACAGAGTTCGAATCGGGCATACATACATCACCCACAGATATCTTTTGAGAGGCGATGTGCCTTCAGAATGTATTGGTTGTCAAGAAAGTTTGACTGTAAAACATATTCTGCTCAATTGCGTAGATTTTCATAATATTCGTTCACGCCACTACAGTGTGAACTCCATGAAAGACCTTTTTACAAAGGTAGCACCAAGAAAATTATTTCTTTTTTTGAAAAAAAATACACTTGTACAGAAAGTTTTAAATGGAATTTAGTTGGGTTTCAGATGTACACACTACTTGTTTTGTCTATCTTAATGAATTTTAGTTTCAACTGAGCTTTCCTATAGTAACAGAACTGACACAATATGACCTTAACGGGTAGCTGGTGTCGTTAAACCAATCAATCAATCAATCAATCAAAACCTTGAAAACAAGATTACCAAACGGCTCCTCAATCTTTTCCGGGGAGGTTCGGGCACTCCAACTAGCCATGGAAATTGTCAAGATTAGCAGGTACAAGAAATTTGTTATCTGTGTCGATTCCTTATCGGTCTTACAATCACTAGAAAATCTGCAAGTGTCGAACACAATGATTTTAGACCTAATAGAACGCTACGAAAGGGCAATCAAACAAGGCAAAGCCCTAGTGTTTTGCTGGGTGCCAAGCCACGTGGGCATAGCCGGTAATGAAGCCGCGGACCAGGCAGCAAAAGAGGCGCTGAACTATAACATATCCGACCTTCTCATACCATACTCCGACTTTAAACCCCATATTTCAAGCTATGTAAAAAGCCTTTGGCAACAAAAGTGGAACGAACAAAGAAATAACAAACTCTTCCAAATCCAACCAACAGTCAGACAAAAGCACCTAGCTCTTGGCAATATTCGCGACACAACGGTTATGCACAGAGTTCGAATCGGGCATACATACATCACCCACGGATATCTTTTGAGAGGCGATGTGCCTCCAGAATGTATTGGTTGTCAAGAAAGTTTGACTGTAAAACATATTCTGCTCAATTGCGTAGATTTTCAGAATATTCGTTCACGCCACTACAGTGTGAACTCCATGAAAGACCTTTTTACAAAGGTAGCACCAAGCAAAATTATTTCTTTTTTGAAAGAAATACACTTGTACAGAAAGTTTTAAATGGAATTTAGTTGGGTTTAGATGTACACACTACTTATGTTGTCTATCTTAATGAATTTTAGTTTCAACTGAGCTTTCCTATAGTAACAGAACTGACACAATATGACCCTAACGGGTAGCTGGTGTCGTTAAACCAATCAATCAATCAAAACCTTGAAAACAAGATTACCAAACGGCTCCTCAATCTTTTCCGGGGAGGTTCGGGCACTCCAACTAGCCATGGAAATTGTCAAGATTAGCAGGTACAAGAAATTTGTTATCTGTGTCGATTCCTTATCGGTCTTACAATCACTAGAAAATCTGCAAGTGTCGAACACAATGATTTTAGACCAAATAGAACGCTACGAAAGGGCAATCAAACAAGGCAAAGCCCTAGTGTTTGGCTGGGTGCCAAGCCACGTGGGCATAGCCGGTAATGAAGCCGCGGACCAGGCAGCAAAAGAGGCGCTGAACTATAACATATCCGACCTTCTCATACCATACTCCGACTTTAAACCCCATATTTCAAGCTATGTAAAAAGCCTTTGGCAACAAAAGTGGAACGCACAAAGAAATAACAAACTCTTTCAAATCCAACCAACAGTCAGACAAAAGCACCTAGCTCTTGGCAATATTCGCGACACAACGGTTATGCACAGAGTTCGAATCGGGCATACATACATCACCCACGGATATCTTTTGAGAGGCGATGTGCCTTCAGAATGTATTGGTTGTCAAGAAAGTTTGACTGTAAAACATATTCTGCTCAATTGCGTAGATTTTCAGAATATTCGTTCACGCCACTACAGTGTGAACTCCATGAAAGACCTTTTTACAAAGGTAGCACCAAGCAAAATTATTTCTTTTTTCGAAAAAAAATACACTTGTACAGAAAGTTTTAAATGGAATTTAGTTGGGTTTTAGATGTACACACTACTTGTTTTGTCTATCTTAATGAATTTTAGTTTCAACTGAGCTTTCCTATAGTAACAGAACTGACACAATATGACCCTAACGGGTTGCTGGTGTCGTTAAACCAATCAATCAATCAATCAATCAATCAATCAATCAATCAATCAAAACCTTGAAAACAAGATTACCAAACGGCTCCTCAATCTTTTCCGGGGAGGTTCGGGGACTCCAACTAGGCACTGAAATTGTCAAGATTAGCAGGTACAAGAAATTTGTTATCTGTGTCGATTCCTTATCGGTCTTACAATCACTGGAAAATCTGCAAGTGTCGAACACAATGATTTTAGACCGAATAGAACGCTACGAAAGGGCAATCAAACAAGGCAAAGCCCTAGTGTTTTGCTGGGTGCCAATCCACGTGGGCATAGCCGGTAATGAAGCTGCGGACCAGGCAGCAAAAGAGGCGCTGAACTATAACATATCCGACCTTCTCATACCATACTCCGACTTTAAACCCCATATTTCAAGCTATGTAAAAAGCCTTTGGCAACAAAAGTGGAACGAACAAAGAAATAACAAACTCTTCCAAATCCAACCAACAGTCAGACAAAAGCACCTAGCTCTTGGCAATATTCGCGACACAACGGTTATGCACAGAGTTCGAATCGGGCATACATACATCACCCACGGATATCTTTTGAGAGGCGATGTGCCTCCAGAATGTATTGGTTGTCAAGAAAGTTTGACTGTAAAACATATTCTGCTCAATTGCGTAGATTTTCAGAATATTCGTTCACGCCACTACAGTGTGAACTCCATGAAAGACCTTTTTACAAAGGTAGCACCAAGCAAAATTATTTCTTTTTTTGAAAAAAAATACACTTGCACAGAAAGTTTTAAATGGAATTTAGTTAGGTTTCAGATGTACACACTACTTGTTTTGTCTATCTTAATGAATTTTAGTTTCAACTGAGCTTTCCTATAGTAACAGAACTGACACAATATGACCCTAACGGGTTGCTGGTGTCGTTAAACCAATCAATCAATCAATCAAAACCTTGAAAACAAGATTACCAAACGGCTCCTCAATCTTTTCCGCGGCGGTTCGTTCACTCCAACTAGCCATGGAAATTGTCAAGATTAGTCGGTACAAGAAATTTGTTATCTGTGTCGATTCCTTATCGGTCTTACAATCACTAGAAAATCTGCAAGTGTCGAACACAATGATTTTAGACCGAATAGAACGCTACGAAAGGGCAATCAAACAAGGCAAATCCCTAGTGTTTTGCTGGGTGCCAAGCCACGCGGGCATAGCGGGTAATGAAGCTGCGGACCAGGCAGCAAAAGAGGCGCTGAACTATAACATATCCGACCTTCTCATACCATACTCCGACTTTAAACCCCATATTTCAAGCTATGTAAAAAGCCTTTGGCAACAAAAGTGGAACGAACAAAGAAATAACAAACTCTTCCAAATCCAACCAACAGTCAGACAAAAGCACCTAGCTCTTGGCAATATTCGCGACACAACGGTTATGCACAGAGTTCGAATCGGGCATACATACATCACCCACGGATATCTTTTGAGAGGCGATGTGCCTCCAGAATGTATTGGTTGTCAAGAAAGTTTGACTGTAAAACATATTCTGCTCAATTGCGTAGATTTTCAGAATATTCGTTCAGGCCACTACAGTGTGAACTCCATGAAAGACCTTTTTACAAAGGTAGCACCAAGCAAAATTATTTCTTTTTTGAAAGGAATACACTTGTACAGAAAGTTTTAAATGGAATTTAGTTGGGTTTTGGATGTACACACTACTTGTTTTGTCTATCTTAATGAATTTTAGTTTCAACTGAGCTTTCCTATAGTAACAGAACTGACACAATATAACCCTAACGGGTTACTGATGTCGTTAAACCAATCAATCAATCAATCAATCAAATTAGCTGTAGAGGTCAAGTTAGGAGGCACTTGATGGCTTTCCAGGTCTGCTTGGACGGTACCCTGGCGGCTTTACAAAAAGTCACCGAGTGCTCAAGAGCACTCAAATGTGGTTTAGAATGTTACAGAGTGACGTCGAGTGCGATTATCAGATTTTTCTGTGTTTTTATCCTGAATGTTTTGCTGTAGAGGTCATGTTAGGAGGCACTTTTTGTCTATTTATGTCTGCTTAAATGCTATCCCGGCGGCTCTACGAAAAGTAGTAGAGTGCTTAAGAGCACTCAAACGTAGTTTAAACGTTACATAAAGTTACACAGAGTAAAATCGTGTGAGAACATGGTTTTGTTTGCAGGAATGAAGTCACAGAGTGCTCAAGAGCACTCAAAAGTGGTTTAGAAAGTTACACAGTGATATCGAGTGTGACTACGTGCTTTTTATGTGTTTTTGTCCACAATGTTTTGCTGTAGAGGTCAAGTTAGGAGGCACTTAATGGCTTTTCAGGTCTGCTTGATTAAAACCCCGGCGGCCCTACATAAAGTGACGGAGTGCTCAAGAGCACTCAAAAATGGTATAGAAAGTTACATAGAGTGACATCAAGCTTACGAGCTTTTTATGTGTTTTTGTCCAGAATGTTTTGCTATAGATGTCATGTTAGGAGGCACTTGGTGTCTACTTATATCTGCATAAATGCTATCCCGGCGGCTCTACAAAAAGTCACGGAGTACTCAAGAGCACTCAAAAGTGGTTTAGAAAGTTGCACAGAGCAACATCGAGTGAGAATACGTGCCTTTAATGAGTTTTTGGTCAATGTTTTGCTGTAGAGGTCAAGTTAGGAGGCACTTTTTGTCTATTTATGTCTGCTTAAATGCTATCTCGGCGGCTCTACGAAAAGTAGTAGAGTGCTTAAGAGCACTCAAACGTAGTTTAAACGTTACACAAAGTTACACAGAGTAAAATCGTGTGAGAACATGGTTTTGTTTGCAGGAATGAATACTTTATTTCAGTAATTAGAAAAAGGAAATTTTTTGGGGTCAGGGGATTTTGGGGTTAGTCAGGGAGACATTTGCTCTTGTTTACAAAAACCAGAAACTAAGCAGGTATCGATTGAAAGTGTATAATATAAGCCTGTACTCTTATGTTTTGTTTGCACTGGCTGCTCTAGTTTTTATTTGTAGTTCTTAATGTCACGAAACAGCTGCACTATACCTTTTCTCCTTTAGTGGCGAACAAAGCATTAGTATATGAAGACATTGAATTTATTCACATCATTTGTCGTCAAATATATGCTGTAACTTGTTGGACCGTACCGAGTACAAGTCGGTATTTGTAGCCTGCTTAGTTTTCCCATACGTATGAGGTGCGCTCGTAGGCGAGTACAATAATATCTTTGAGTCAAACCAAGTTTTGGAAAGCATCCATACATAACTAACAGTAATATAGTTAGTAGGGATACATTTTCATGTATGTATAAGATTAAGGAGACATATATCATATGTTGGGAGACACTTATACATATTTAAGAATAATGTCGTCACTAGGGATACATTTTATACATGTATGTTTAACACCAGTATTAAGGAGACACCCGTATATATCAAGTAGGTTCTTAAAGATCCATATGAAGATCAAACTCATTTTTTAAAATATATAGAGAAACGAAATTTCTTGCATCTCTAGTTGAATTTGTAAGTGTTATATTTCTGGATTATATTTTGAATAATCTGACGTCATTAAGTTCAAATCTTGTCTGCAAGATATATTTACGTACAGTTTACCTCTGGGCAGTAAATGTCTGGAACAACGGTCTTATCAATTTCAAACTGAGTCTTGGGTTTCTCTTACACTTTGCAAAAAAATTTGCGGGCAATATATATATTAGAATGTATCCCTACCGACTGTGTTATTATTACATATGCATCGGTGCCCTTCAAGAGTTTGACTCGAAGATCTTATTGTACTCGCGTACTAGCACAACACTTAAGTATGGGCAAACAAAGCCGTCTAGAAATACCGACTTGTACTCGGTATGGTAAAACAAGTGATAGGACATATTTGACTACAAATGAATTCAGTGAGTTCACACAATAGTTTTTTTTCTGCCACTGAAGGAGTAGACGTATAGTGCAGTTGTTTTGAATAAATAAGCAATACAAATAAAAATTTCAAACACAGAAATAGCTTGAAGTTTAAGAACAATTATTCTGGAAACATTCTAATATATGGATATATCATTACTTCAGTGCATACTACCGGAGTAATTAAAGAGATTTTTGAACGATTAGCCAAACGCTGCAGTGATGTTAGTATAACACCAAGATTTAGAGGATAGTGACGTAAAATCTGTCAGGGGACACTAATAGATATTAAAATAATATCGTCATTGGGGATACATTTTTCTACATGTGAGTATAACACCACTGCTGAGGAGGCACTCATATATATCAAGAAGCTCAGATTCTTTAGAATCCCAATGAAGATCAAGCTATTTCTTTAAGCATATAGAAACACCGAATTTCAAGTATTTCCTTTTCAATTTATAAAAATAATTTTCTATATTATATTTTGAATAATTTGACCTCTTCACGTTCAAATCTTATTTGCAATATATATCTGCGTGCAGACACCGGTCAGGTGGGAAGTATATCTCTAGAACGAACAGTCGTATCAGCTTCAAACTGGGTATCATTATACCATAGGTTTTTCGGACACTTTGCAAAAAAAAAAAACGTTGCAAACAATACATCGCTGCAGCTTTGCACTCATTATTCACAAACCTCAGTTGTTAAGTCACCGAGGCAGTATGCACTGAAGTGACATATCGATATATTCGAACATTTTCTGAGTAAATGTTCTTAAACTTTATGCAATTTTTGTGCTTGAAAATTTTATTTGTACTTCTTGTTCAAAACAGCTCCAATGTTCTCTCTTAGTGGTGAACAAAGCACAATTCTATGAAGTCACTTAATTTTGTCATACCACTTGTAGTCCCAAGTGGAAAATCCTGGGAGCATCGTGACTTTTCTCAGATATCATTGGGAATCATATTCTTCTTTTCTCCTTCCCTTACTCAATTGTAGTGCATGAATAAGATACAATGAAAGGTTGACCACTGTATGTGTTGAACGTGTCACAGCTACTATCATTTGATGATAAGACCGAAAAAAATGTGTATGAAGTATATTTATCTGGCACGAAAACATATTTTTTTTCAACAACAGAAAATTTTATGTAGTAAAACGTAGCAATTATCCTTTGATTTCTATTGCTTAGTGTCAGTTTTTTATATGTTCAACAGACACAGCCATGGATCAGCGGCGAGTATTAACCCGCGGTCAGCAAGCGGTAAAATTTACCTTAACGCAATTTATATTTGTAATTGATGTCATGAAACCAGTGTTTTAGAAACTAAGAAGATTGATCTCCTTTCACAAGCTCTATTCGCAATTGCTTCAATGATTCATTAAGTATGTGCAATATTATATTGGAGTGCTGTAACCTTCTTAAAAGAATATGGTTCATTTAATGAGACAACTTGTCAGAATTCTAATCATGCACATCGTTTAAACAATTATAATCAAATAATCCGTCAATGAGATCCATCAACATATGGAGTCTCGCACATATTGTATAAATAAATAATTTTAATCTTATCTGTTATCAGGTCATCAGTTCTAACATGGCCTTGGGTAAAAGAAATAAGGTTAGCTTAAAATGTTGCTATATAAGTTTTAATTTAACCCCCAGTCAACTGTTTTAGTTGAACAGTGACGGCAGTCACGCTGGTCTTGTCTCATCTATTTCTACGTCGTTCCTTTGTGGGTGTAAGTTTGTGTATGTTTGTATCGAAGAATTATATTTTTGAAATCGGCAACGTCCAAATGGGAAATGAATTTGCAACTTTGTGAACGGTAATATCTCGGATGATTTTGTCCAATCATCTCAATATTACAAAATGCTAAAATGGCAGAATTTGAAAACTTGTCAGATCCTAAATGGTGTCAGTGTAAAATACTAATCTTTGTAATGTTGTCGGTTTACTCACTTTAAGCTTTGCATGAAGGGTCACAATGTGGTCCTGTACCTCCTGTTATCATCTGAACGATTACATTCAATGCTATAAATAGTGCCCCTGTGCAATGCTTAATATGGAGACTTCTTGGTAGGTTCATATAATAAATGATAGGTTCATTTAATAAAGCTATTTATTTATTATCAACATTATTTCACGTTGCCCTAATGCCCAAGAATCATCTGTCGTAAATTGTAACGAGATAAACTGAGTACCATATGTGTATATATCACTCGAGAGTTGTTTATTAATTATTCCGATGCATCAGCTGCATGCATGTTTGCCGACGTGCATGTTATTACAGCGCACGTAATTTATTCAATTATTTATATAACCGTGTGTTGGTAATCCGGATAAATATTGATTTACAATATGGTGCACATTAATTGTATCACTACGTTCAAATCTTTAACATCGAAAATATAATACAAAAAATAGACACGTCAACACAAGTTGCTGTTAGGTACTGGAATTATAGTTCTTACGAATTTGTTTTAAGAAAATAAATAAAACAACTGTTCATAATGACACACAAGTCAAATGAAAGAATAAAAAGAGAAAAGAAGATTTGTGTCACCGTTAGTTTTAAAGAAAAACACACAGTTTAAAAATTAAATGTATGGTTAGATTCTCTTAAAAGCCAGATAAGATATAAATATAAAATGTGAAGTTCGTGTTTTACTTCAGAGAATAACCCCACAAGAGAATGCACGGATGTGGTGCAATCTACACTTGGATCAAGACGGATTTGAAATTAAGGATCTTGGACCTCCAAAAGGCAAGGGCATCATTTGTCTCGTAGGCTTCACTGTACCTGCACACTTGTACCTAATATGTTTTTATCACAAATGGGATAGTGTCAGGATAGCATTAGATTTCTCGATGCAGTTGGCGTTGGTAAATGATATATGTTTGCGTAAATTTTTTAAGGATTTTAGTTTCTCTACACCAGCCTCGGTGGCCTTATGGCTAGAGTGTCCGCCTCGAGACTGGAAGATCGTGGGTTCAATCCCGGTCGGGTCAAACCTAAGACTTTAAAATTGGGACTCCTTGCTACCCTATGAGGCAGTCCACATGTAAGGGTTAGAAGGAGGGCTGGAATGCCCTATTTCAGTATAATGTGGCAGGGGGATTCCGACATGACCACGGCAGTTGAAAGGGATCTAAAGAGCAATACAATACAAGGTTTCTCTACATTGTAGCCTTTCAACTCGTATATATTATCCATGTATGAAGTTGCAGATAAGACGTATTTTATCCTTATCTTTTTGCATGATGAAATATTAGTAAAATAATTCTCCAATATTTCAATTTACAACTATTGATTATAGAAAATTTTAAATGGCAACCTTGTCTTTATTACTCAGGAAAAGGTGTATTTGCTTCTAAGAAATTCGAAAAGGGTTCTTTTCTCCTCGAGTACCGTGGGGACCTCCTGTCAAAACAAGAGGGGGAAGCCAGGTTACGGCAGTACGTCAAGCGGCCAGCAATTGGAAGTTATGTATTCGACTTCCGGCACCGGGATAAGATATTTTAGTGAGTAAGAGTCCTTGGCTTCGTAAAAACATGCCCCCCCCCAAAAAAAAAAAACAAATATTGACCACTAGAAGTAACACAAATATTGAATTTTCAGTAAACGAATTAAGCGAATGTTTAGTTTATGTGTCATAATACCAAAAATATTGACCTAATAAATGTATGTTCCTTTTTCTTAGCATTGACGCAACATTCACCAAAGGAACTCTTTGCCGATATGTAAATGACTGTGAAGAGTGTGAAGCAAATGCAAAGATGAAAATACTAGATCCTAAGGCTGCAAGACCACAGTTGGTTTTGTATGCCTTGCGGGACATCCAGCCTGGGGACGAAGTTTTATATGATTATGGGGTTGACAACTTACCGTGGCGACAGGTAAGATTACGATGAGAACTAAAGTTTCAAACCTCTGGAACACGTTTAGGTATTTGAGCATACTTTCATTGATAACCAGCCTATTCGCGAACTTAGAAATTTGCGAAAAGCATTGCAAGCAAACTTTGCTCGAAGAATGGTATTTTTTCTTTTAAGAAACGAAAACAAAAAACGCGAAACACGTCATGTAAGTATAGTGGCTCTACGTAGTTAATGTCCTTTTTATTTTAATTAAGATGTATTACTAGGTTCAACCTCTCTTTTGTTTGTCTCGTACATAAAATCTCATGTTTTCCACTTGTTAGTTAATTACTATATAAAATCTTGTACTCCCAAGCATAGTTTTAATTGATAAATAATTCCATTTCAATATATTATATAATAGATATTTAACTGAGGGACTGGAAAATATTTTCTTAATCCAGAAAAGATGAGCAACAAAGTCAGTTAATTATTGTACACAGGGGAATCTAATTTTTGGTGTACAAATTATTGTTGATTATTAATTCATTGAGTAGCTAAACATTTTCGGCCAAAAAGTTCTATGGGGTAGAAAACAAATATTTCGACCAGACGATTTCGCTCCCGGTTATTTGATCCGGCATTTTTGAATGTGTTTTCGCTGTCAGTTAGATGTTATTATTTGAACAAGATACTATTTTAACGTCTTTTTGATTATTATCATTACCACAGTATATCACATATAATCACTGATGAAAAATAACTTTTGAAGTTTTGCCTTCTGTTTACGAATTATGAAATATTAAATAACCGGAAAGTATCATCTGTGAAATAATCACAGTACTTAACTGGTATTTCTAGCGTAAAACATAACGGGGTTTCATTTACTCAGAACATCAACATGCTTTGGAAAGTATGGTGAATATTTTCTGTAAGGTAATGTGGCTGGCTATGTCTTACTGAAACATAAGGAACTGTCTTATTTTGTATCATATTTTCTTGAAACTTTAGTGTTACTTCTGGATAGTTATACACAATCTTACCCGCTTTTCTCGTTACTGCTCGGACCAAAGGGGAAATGACGAGTTGCCAGATGACGAGATATCCCAATTCAAAATAGCGGCATTAGTTGTGCATTATAGATTTGTCAGGAGTAAGTTGTCGATTTTCAGGAATTAAACATAACGTTTCATGAGATAACAGGGGGTGAACATCAGGGAATAAATAAGAATGCCAACAGCAGCAATAAGCGTGTGTTGTTCTCTGTAGGGCTCATATTGATGAGAGACAGCCCTTGCTTGGGATTTATTTGATCTTACTAATGGCGAGACAACCAACCACATACACAATATAAATGCGTGCGCCTTGCGGCATCTTGCCGACTAAACAGGCAGATCTCTTTTGTCTCTGACGAGAAAACTGTCATTTATAACGGGATTTGAGACTAGGGTGGCTGGAGTAGGGAGGGGAGGATTTTAAAAACCTACGAGATAGATGGAGGACGAGATCAGATAGGCAGGTAAGACTGTATTCAAACAAAATTACCGTAAGAAGTTATTTTTACAGGCTTTGAAACGTCGATCGATGAAGCACGCCTGTTGAATAGGAACTGAGTTGATGAGAAATTGTATGGATATAATGAAAACATAATTCGTTTTTCTTTAATCGTTATCCTTTGTTTACAATTTCTAAAATCAAGTTAAATTTATTTTATTAGGTGGAGAGAGAAATCTTATGCAACAAAAGCAAAAACTTGTGCCCGAAAAACAAGTCGAATCAAAAGCGAGACGACGATTGTTTGACGCTGAGGAACCTGACGCTGTAAGTCATTATTTTATAATTGCATCGGTCTCGATTTTTTACTCCTGTTTAGAACAGCTTATAGAGGCGATTTTTTACGGACGTTTTGGAGTAGTTATTCCTTAAATATAGGAATAAAGATCGTGAAATGTGATATAAACGTAGTCTGAGCTGCTGTTACATGAATATTACCTTATTTGTACATAAAGTTCTATATTAAATGCAGGGATAAGTCAGATCCACCCTTTAAACTAATTTTGTTGAAAGATTTACAGTTTTCATAAATAAAAACACGATTTTTGATGGCAGCCAAATATAGCTCATGTCAGCCACTGTTATTTTATTTTTTACAGGCAACAAAGGTCTCAGAATGGTTGGATCAGTTTACTTTTGCAATGCCGTTTCAGGTAAATAAACAATGTTGCTTTAATGTCAAAAATTATACCCTAAAAATTGTATTGAAATGTACATCACCAAAGACATACATCATGTATTCTTTTAGACTACATTGTTTGTTGGATATTAATGATATTAAATACAACAGTCAACAAAAAAATAGCTGCTTAAGAAATTAATATTTACAAAATTATAAAGACCAATGCGGCTTAATGATTTTGAACAAAGAACAAGCAACCAAAATCAAAACATTTAAGAAGTTGATGCTCACAAAATGGTATAGATCAACCACTCTTCTTCGTATGCATTTTTGTATAGGGTTCAATGCTTTCGTCTACCTTTCCAAAAAAAACATTACTATTGTTCGAGATTGAAAAACTAAATTTGTGCAAATAAAGAACTGTAGATTTTGCTCCACCGATGTGCAATGTTTGTCCAACGAACCCGTGTTCCATTTTCGAATGTCACTGCGGTATTTTATAGGGGCGCTGCAACTTTTGGAATATCTACATATAATGCGCATAGCACGTTGTGTTGTTTGGTGGATCAGCCGGCTTTAGCCGAACTGGCATTTTCACATCAATAGGGCACTACGATGTCTGTATTATTGTGTGAATGTGTGTATGTGTTTGTGTAAATTTTTACAAAAATGCTACTTCATCTACAGTTTTGGTCCGATTGCTTTGAAATTTTGTAGGAATGCCATTGATAGACGTCTACTAAGGTTGTATAGTTTGCTGGGGGATTTGGCCAGAAATTTGTCCAAAACGGTCAAATTTTACGAAAACACAAAAATGCTCCTCCTACAGTTATGGTCGGATTGTTCTGATATATTGCAGAAATTTTTCTGAGATGATCTTTCTAAAAGTGTTTTTTTTTTTTGGGTTGGCTGTCAAGCTTTCAAAGTTTAAAATAGCGCAAAATGTAGGCATTAGCAAAAATTTTGTGTGAAGCAGTAGTCGCATTCTTGCATTCTCTCAAAGTAGATAGCCAATGTGATTTTAAATGACGGCTATTAATTATTTTGGTGATTCGCGAATTTTTGGCGATTTGGCGACCTCTTAAATGTTGGCGATCTGTCAATGAGAATACATGCAGTTAATGCCGAAAGTAAATTCGGTGAGCGATAATAGAAGACCACACCATTGATATTTTACTATGCCATTACCATGCTAAGACGGTAGAAGATGAAGAAGAGAAAGAAGAAAAACAACCGGGTAGCATCCAGAACAATAACATGAACAACAGCAGGAACAAAAACAACAAAAGCAGGCACAAAATCATCAAGAACAACAGAAACAGCAGCAACAACAGTAGGAACGACAGCAGAGATCAACAACAGTAACAATAAAAGGAATAACAGCAACCAAATAAAAGAGAAGCTCTGGGATTATTTTATAGAATCGATATGCTTATTACATTCGCCATGTGCTTTGCACTTATGAATTTGGAAACACAACCAAAGGGTCGACATATAAAATGGATAACAACAGATCATGTAAGTGGGATATATGGGCCACGGTCAAGAAATATCACGTCTCTCACAGCAATCTCGCATACAAGTTATAACATCGTACCTCGTCGCTTCAGGAAAACATTCTCGTGAGGTCAATCGCAATAATTTGGTGCAAGTTCCCACCTCAGCACCACTTATTACGACAAGTCGAATTGTGACACTGAACTCACGCTCTCTAAAAAATAACCTACACAACATCAAGCATTACCTACATGAGAAAAATACTGATATTGTTTCGATCACTGAAACGTGGTTCAAGTCACATGATACATATGAGGAATCAGCATTATGCAGCAATGGTTTCACAATGTTGCGGTCTGATCGTGACCATCGGCCAGGTGGTGGGGTCGCTATTTTGTGCAATAGTGAGTTGCACCCTGTTAGGATCCAAACATCAAAATCTGAATCTTTTGAGCATATCCTGGTATCAATGAATACCCAAAACGAATCCGTACGGATTGCATGCATTTATCGACCACCACAGTCATCCCAGTCTATTCAGTAGATGCCTAATAGTTCGAGCACGATTTATTCCAATTATTAGATAATTAAAAGAAAATTACCTGGTTCCGCTCTTTTGTGTCATTGATTTATGAAAACAAGTGATGTTAACGGATGTGTTGCTAAATTCAAACTAAATAATTTGCTTTGAACCTGATAACAGTTACAACCGTGCGATTGAACAAAGCACACAATATGTGTAAAGCGTGGAATCGATGTCAAAACCTTTATCAGAAAACTACGAGCTATGTATTCCTCTATACAACCTGTGAAAGGTTTAGCATGGTGCAAGGAAAATAATTTAAATAAAACACAATACTCTTTTTATCGAACATTGTGGGGAAAAATTCTGTTACGTTGCCAAGGGGGAGATATGGATTCCCGGTCTTTTTCATTGAAGAAAACCTTTTATATATTATGCATTTTTACAGAAGCCACAGAGCAAGAAAGCCCAGCTCGAATGTATGGAGAATGTTGGTACTCAAGATCACAGCTCTCCAAACAAGGGGAAAGAAACCTGCATCGAGATTAGACAAAATGATGGGAATGATGATGTTGATGATCATGGCTCTTCTCGCAAGGAAAGGAACTTTGAAACTATGAGAGATGACGTAGATCATATATCGACCTCCTCTCGGGAAAGCCAATACCCAGTTTACCTACTGCAAATACCATATAACCAACCAGAAGGTGTGCCCTTTTTAGCCCTCAATCAAAACTACTGAGAACAAAATTTACCGTAATAAGTTACTTTGTGCAGTCTTTAAAACATCGATCGATGAAACACACCTGTTGAAAAGGAACTGCGTTGCATGGCTATAGTGAAAACATAATTCGTTATTTTTCTTAAATCATTATCATTTGCTTACAATTTCTGAAATCAAGTTAAATTTATTTTGTTAGATGGGGTGAGAAGTCTTATGCAACATGAGCACGAAGTCGTATCGGAAAAACAAGTCAGCTCAAAAGGAAGACGACGAATGTTTGAAGATGAGGAACCTGACGCTGTAAGTTGTTTTTTTAATTACATCGCACTCATATTTTTTGGTTTCTGTTTAGAACAGCTTATAGAGGTCATTTTGTGATATACGGTCGATTTTCATTCGTTAGAACGTGCACGCGCTACTTCACCAGTCCAGCTCATCCTTTTTATTCTGTGTCGTGTAAAATTTCAAAGCTCTACTCCTCACAGGTTTATAGTCCGATTTCTGTTAAATTTGGTGTGTTCCACAAGTAGTGTTTTTCCGGAAAACTCTTTGTCAATCGGTCAAAAAGTACCGGACCGGAAGAACTTTGAAAATTTTCCAGTTGAGCTAGAGCCATACAGTAAAACAAATAAGGTTCTGAGAAGCTTCATCGAATGTCTTTAAAATTACGTAGTCATATTCCTATTATAATGCTTTATCTTTGGATTGCTTTTACATTTTGTAAGAATGTTGATACTGGACCGAAAAATAACTTTATTTTGCCGATCGACATGAATTGCCAATCGACAGTTTTCAAATCCAGCTAAAATTATAAGGTCCTGAGTCCTGGCTAATTCTTTGTACATTTGGTAGAAATTGTTGGTCTGATCGGCGTCACCTGCATTATGTGTAAATCAAACAAATTAGTTGCTAAAATATAACACAAAACGGTTCCTTTTACATAAAAACAGCAGACTTTCCGTTTAAAGGTACGTCAAACAAACAAGCTGCATATTTAACGAAACTAACACATCAATTACAGTTTAGAATAAGAAAAAAATATGACCGCTTCGTTAAAAATGCCTCCTCTTGTGTAATTTAACCGCGTGGAATCTGACTTTTTTTACTCCAACGATCAGTCAAGCAAACCATCTGAATATTTCAAGAAACAAAACATTAATTACAGGTTACATTTATATTGTGAGCCACGCATAGACCTGTTTAGTTCATGTTTTTTTGAAGCAATATCTTGTCGAAATGTAGACCAGCCGACTCTATGGGGCTGGTCTGGACACATGACTTTTTGTAAGTGTGTATATATTTACAGATGCATTAATTTATTATCCCCTCTCCCACCTTTGTTGACGAAGGAGATATAGGATTTGGTTAGTCCGTCTGTCCGTCCCTCACGTTTTTGGGTAGTGGTCTTGTATGCACAACTCCGACGAACGGATAAGCACACTCATTTCAAATCTTATGCAGATTTACTCCACATGTATTGTAGTTGTGCACCTCGTATCCAGTTTGTCCGACTTTTCTTTTATTTAGCCAAAATTGAGGTCGAAACTTAGCATTAGTTTCGACTATAAAGGCTATGACTTAAGTCTTGTATGCACAACTCATCCGAAAGGGCAAGCACACACATTTTAAATCCTATACATATTTACTCCTCATGTATTATAGTTGTGCACCTCGTATTCAGTTTGTCCGACTTTTTATTTATTTTCCCGAAATTGAGGTCGAAACTTAGACATTTCATTTGAAAGTAATGCATACAAACTGAACTGGTTAAATATGTCATACTGACTTAATGTTACAAAATGTACGAAGGGCGAGGGGATTTGCAGCGTTCCGGTGCTCTTGTTTATTTGTGTGTATGTTAACTTTTGTGTGTCAAAAGGTCTTCTCTGATGTCGTATTATGCAAACGGTTCATGTAATTGTACTCTATATGCTGGATTAGATGTTTCATAACCAGCAATATGTGCACGCCTTTAATTCTCCAGTATCATGTCTGATTACAATTCCAAAACTACAGCTACCTTATGCTTTGAAAAGGATAAGAGTTACAGTTGGTAAGCACACAATATCTGAAACCTAGAACCTTGGCTATATAATGTCGATACCTTTATCATATAACAAGCTATACATTCCTTTATACCCTGTGAGAAATGTTTAGCTTGATGCAAGGCAGGACACTTTTTAGACCCCAACCGGGTGAACCCGGTTGGGTCTATAAGACTGACCTCTGTCAGTCTGTCCCTGCCCACAATGATTATGTTGTGTGGTAGATTTTCGGTACATCCGTCACTTATGTGGTTTTTGTTCCTTATGTGCTGGTTCTTATGATGTAGCCACATAAGCACCCATTGAGCACAAAACAAACCACATAAGGGAGTCCGTCAAAGTCCGTGGCTCAACTGTTCTGTAACACCACCTGTTGCAAAATAATGCAACTATAACGTCAATTTCTAAAGCAAATAGGAAGAGCGCATTTGTTTAAACCCCCTGTGGGGTGTGGGGAATCTTAACAATACACTCACTGCGTTCTGTTCCGTGCATTAAACATTAAGCACAAAACAGACAAGCAAACAATTTGTTAAACTAGACAGAATCCGCTACATAGCGGAATTGGCCACTTGCAAAAACCACTAAAGAAAATATTTGTATCAAATTATGACCAAAAGCGTGAAAATCAAGCAGCACCCTTTCTTTATCATAGCTTTGGTTCAACGGGCTCCAAATGAACTCATAATCCTTCTCTCTGTATAAACCTTTTCGAGATCATAATCAACTTGTGTTTTTTGCCTTGACTGTGACTGAGGTCGTCACCGAGATAGCTCTTATATCACGTTGTTTAGGTCCAAAGGTTCGAAAATTAGCTCAAAATCGCTCTTTCTCAAGATAATAGTCAATTTCCGATTTTTGACCTTGACCATAGCAGGTGCCTGTTATGTAACGTTGTTTAGGCCAAAAGGGTCGAAAATGAGGTCAAAATCTCTAACCGTTTTTTAGATAATGGTCAATTTTCGAATTTTAAATTGACCATGACCAAGGAGGTTAAGGTCACCGTGGCATCTCTTACATACGTTGCTTTGGCCCAAAGGATCGAAAATGAGCTCAGATACACTCTATTTCTAACCGTTTTCGAGATAATAGTCAGCTTCCGGTTTTTGACCTTGACCGTGACCCAGAAGGTCTAGGTCGTCGAGGTACGTCTTATGTAAGATTGAGCTCAAAACCGTTTTCGAGATAATAGTCAAGCCAATTCAAGATAATAGCCAAGATTCAGCATGGAGCATTACCCCCTGCGGAGTACGTTTTACATATTCAAACTGGGATTTGAGCACTTTTATGGCCACTTTTCGTGATTAATAGGCGTTTTGAAAAGTATTTTGACCTCAGTTTGTGTGCCAAATATATAGGTCCTCTGACTCACACCCCAGGAGGAGCTTTTTGGAATCCATTTTGTGTAAAATTTACTTTATCTAAATTTGACCAAGATCAAAACAGTTGTGAAAGATAAGTTGTGAAATATCTATATACAGTAAAGTACCACATGTAGAATTCCGTAGATTAAAACATTATTGACATTGAAATGACGCCTGCTGGGAACCCACCAATTAAAACTCCTTTCAGGCATATCAAATGCTGCCACATAATGCAGCCACCATATAAGATACATCCCGTTCGTACGTCCGTCTGTCCGTCCGTCCCATTTTTGTACGCGCTATGTATCTGGAATCGTTCAACCGATTTTAATTTCCTTTTGCATACAGGAAGAACAATTAGTGGAGCTGTGCGATGGAGTGTTATTTATGGATTTTTCGAAAATTAAAAAAAATGCGGAAACTTTGAAGTTTTTTGCGCTTGACCTCATTATATGCAGTTTGTGCGTGCTATTTCTCCAGTCGTCGAGCGCCATTCAGCCGATTTCAATTTGCTTGTGCACAAAGAAAGACCAAGTAGTAGAGCTGTTGGACGGAGCGTTATTTTTGGATTCCTTGAAAAATTTTGAAAATGCAAAAACTTTGAAATTTATTGTGCTTGACCTCATTATATGCAGATTATGCGAGCCATATCATCAGCACCATTCAACTGATTTCCTTTTCCACGTAGAAAGACAGAGTAGTGGAGCTGTGCGACGAAACGTTAGTTTTGGATTTCTCGAAAAATACAAAAAAATGCGGAAACTTTGAAATTTCTTTGCCCTTGACTGATTATTGTGTCCGGTTGGGATTTGCGCCGTCTGTGATGGCTTCTTTTAATTAAAAAAACGCTTTTAATCGAACATTGTGGGGAGATAATCGCCATCTTATTATTTTACCAGGAGGGGAGATATCGATTCCTGGTCTTTTGTAGTATAGAAAGCCCTCTATATATTATGAATGTTTACAGAATCCAAAGACCAAACAAATCCAGCTCCAATCTATGGGGAATGATGGTACAAAAGATAACAGCCCTCTGAACAATATAAACGATCTTCAATCTGTGGAAAATATTGGCTGCTCCGGCAAGGAACCCTGCCCCGAGATTAGACGAAATGATGGCAATGTCGATACTGATGATCATGACTCTCCTCATAAGGAATGCCACTCTGAAACCGTGAGAAATGATGTAGATGATTGGACTGTAGATCATATATCGGCCTGCTCTCGGGAAAGCCAATACCCAGTTAAACAACTGCAAATACCATGCACCCAACAAGAAGGTGCGCTTTTCTAGCTCTCAGCCAATATAGGCTGAAGGCTATTGCCGTCAGTTCGTTCCATCTGTTTATTTTTGGTGCGACTTTGTTTCCACGCCTTATCTCCGAAGCTAGTTATTGAATTTATTTTCTAACATACAGTTAGTGAAAGAATATATATTATGGGGCGGCAAAGTCGTGTTAGTTTTGAAATTGGCCAATAATTAAAGTTTTGACTTGTTGAAAAAGCTAAATTTCAGAAATTTGTTGCTTTGTACGTTGTTCTAAGTCCACCAAATATTGTCGAAATTATGTCTCGCTACATTAGATTTACGAGTTCAGAGTTTGGTGATTTGCATGCGAATTCTACTTTGGTAATTTCAACCCCAATTCAGAAGGTACACCAATGCATCAGCAATATTGTAATTTTATCATTTAGCATGCAGTATTTATAAAACTGGCAAAAACTGATAAATTATGAATCGTTAAAAATATCCAAGATAAAAAAAAATGTTGTTTCGGACTCGCTTCCTAATTAATTTTAAGATACTGTTCAGCGTAAGTAAATGATTTTGTGAACATTGAAACATCGCTTTTTTAAAATCCGACACAATTATGGAATTTTTTTAAATTCGACAAATTTCACAAGTGACACTCAAGGCTTTGCTTGTTTATTACAGTTTTCATTCCTTTGCTTCCATTGTTTCTGCACTGAATAATACCAATGAAATGTTGATCCGTAAGTTAGTGATCATTGTAGGTTCGTTTGACTCTCAGTTCCTATAAAATGGCTTATCTACAATCAGTCTCGATATATAGAAAGATACAAAAAGATAACATATGTAATTTAACTTGGCCCGCACGTATTTGCTGTTAACAAGACTTGTACCTCTTTAAAACCGCAATGCATTGTTTCAGTTCAAAGTCATCCTGTCGAAGGAGCACCAAGTAAAGATCAACCAACTTCATCAAAGACAGCAAATGCCAACAAAGGCTATATTGTAAATAGTTTATTCATTATTTATATGGATTTCACTACTAATCTAACTAAATTTCGTAGGATTTTTTTTTGGTTAGTCCGTCGATTCTGTCAATTTTAAGGAGCGACGCCTGACGTAATTACGTGAAACCTAGCTTATGCATCAAAGTCATTATGCCTAGTTAAAGACTTTGATTAGATCAATCTAATCTGGATCCATAAAAGGACTTTCCACATACATAAAGACTAAAGTCTACTTGTACCTTTTACCTTTTGGAAAAACTTGTTTTCTTGCGTGTCACTCAAAACGGTATGTCTTCTCCAAATAGCGAGCACTGTTGATACCCTTTTTAGAAACCCGAGCGGCCATGCAAGTTCTGCAAGAAGATGGTTAGAGGTGGCAAACTTCAAAGGCACATCATCCTTGTTCACAAAAACGAAAGTGAAGTAAAAAACGCATTATCGTTAGACCGAAACGAAAGAAACAAGGAATTTGATAAAATGAGAAGAGAAGGAATCTCGATATATAATCTCTCGAAAATGGAAGAAAAAAAATTGGAAAAGAAAGACGAAGCACAACTTTTACGCGAAAGAAGACCAAAAACCGAAGATAGCCTTAGAATGTGCAAAACGTGCAAAGGATTTTATTCATGCAGGACTTTCCCGCGCCATAAGTGTACTGGAGGTGAAAAGCCTATTCCTTACAAGCTTAGTTTTGTTTACAACGAAAGGGTACATAGAGATAGTGAATTTGTCGAAGAAATACTCAACCGCTTTAGAGACAATGAAGTTGGTAATTTTTGTCGGGAAAATAATTTTTTGAAAGAAATCGGTTACAGGAGCTACAACCAGAAAAGGTACGAGAAGGGTAAGAAGACAAATTGTCGAAAGCGTGTAATGAATGAAATGAGAGAACTAGCTAGACTTTTCATTAAATATAAAGAGGTTGATGGTGTGAAGAAAGACGCCAAGATAGAAGATATGTTCCAACGAGGAAAAGAAAATATGGATTTACTCTATGATGCAATCGAGAAATACGTAGAATATGATGAAGAAGAGTGCAAAGTGACAAACAAAGAGAAGTATGGATTAAAGATAAATATGAGGGCGATCCTTATGCGATCCGCCAAGCACTTGGAGGGTCTGTATGAAGAAATGCAAAATGACGAACTTGTCTCTGACATACGAGGTTTTCAAAAAACCTTCAGCTTTCGATCGCCCGAAATATTTGGTAGGGCTCAATACGAGTGCGTGAAAAGGACTTTTGAAAACAGGAAACCGGCTAATTTACCGGAGGACGCCAGTGTTCAAAAATTGCACAAATATATAAAGAAGGAAGTTTCTCGATTGCAGGACTGCTTTGAGATAAAAAACTACGCGTACCTTCGAAACCTTATTGTGAGCCGCCTAACTTTGTACAACGCGAGGCGCGGGGAAGAGGGAGCGCGCATTCTATTGCAGGAATGGCATGACGCCGAGGAGAGTGTTTGGGTTGATCGCGACAACATAGAAACAGTTGAAGATCCTGCAGAACAGTATTTGCTAGGACAATTCAAGTTAGTATATATGCACGGAAAGGGTAAGAACTTCGTTCCAGTGCTGATACCAAATGACGTCGTACCTGGAATTCGACTTCTGCTAAAAAACCGCGCGCCTTACGGAGTCCCAAATAGCAACGAATTTTTGTTTGCATCGCGCCAATCGAATAATCATTGTTCAGGATGGCATGCGCTCAACACAATATCTTCGTTAGCTGGTGTTGATATTACTGCCACAGCCAACCGTCATAGACTATCAACGATTTATGCAAGCCTTGACATGTCACCCGCGGATGCGAAAGTTTTCTTTGAGCATATAAGCCATGATCCTACTGTAGGTCTTGAGAATTACCGATGTCCACCAGGACTCAGAGAAACCTTGGTTATGGGGAACTTGCTCAATGAAGTTGATCAAGGTAATGTCTATGTTATAATAAAGATGTAATACATAATTTATAGATGTGACACAGATTACGTTGTGACATGTTGGTCGTCATTAGATATTAGTTTGAATTTTCTTTGTTTAGGAGTATTTAGGAAGTTCTTTATTCGTTTACAAAATGTGCTGTATAGAACCCATTGCAATATAGGTATCAAATCAATGGCATGACGCTCTATAATTGCCACACAGGTTACAGAACCTGTGCTTAATCTTGTAAACGCTTCGAAAATTTTCAAAATAAATATACAAATTTTTGCAAAGCAGTTATATTAAAAGTATCAACTAGAAGAGATGATCTGTGAACGTATCCTTCATGATCAGCTCCTTCCTTCAGCTTATTTATTACATGTATGATTAAACATTTATAAATTTTCAGAATTCAAGGAAATCATTCTGAATTGTTTACCACCACTGGGGGTTTGGTTGAAAGCTGTTAGTACTTATTATATTACACTGAGATGTAATCTACTATGAATACCTGAAAACGATGTCTTAAAATTCATTACATGATCAAATTAGTAGAGATCATTTAAATGGTGAAATGATCGCATCACTTTGTTGATGAAAGTCGATATATATTTACTTGGCCGTTATTGAGCATGGATTATACAAAACTAACCGCGACCTAATATTTTTTATCAGGCAGGTTGGGATGTGGCAACAAAGTAAAGAAAATTGGTAAGAAAGTAAATTTACTATTTTACTTTTATCAGTTTACACTAAGTTTATACGAAACGCATTTGCGTTTCTTAGTTTTAATTTCTTGTAGTCAGATTCGACCAAAGCCGCCACAAAAATTAGCAGACGAACAGTTTTAAAACATTTATGGTATATAAATAGAAAAAGTATACACACCGACCTCATATTTGCTTTTTATGTTTATAATTTTAATAGCAAAACAGTAATGAGTAATTGAGAATAAATAATGTGTAATTAGAGAACTACTAATATTCAGCTAATTTGCTGTGTAGCCCATATTTCCATAAAATATGATTGCGACAAAGGTAAATATATGGGTTTTGTGTAAAATATTCCTTAACAATGAAATAAATGATTGTTCTGTTTACTCTTTTAACCCACAAAAGAAGCGGAGTCGCATAAAACACCATTCAATTGCAACTAAATAGATCAATCGGCGTGTTATTTCAGTGACATCACAGCCTGTCCACGAGTCGGGGGGGAGCTCTTCGGAAAGTTCTCCTATCCTGAGAAGAAGAGAAGGTGTGTTGAAAACGCTTACTTTTTAAAACAGAAAGGTGAAAGTAAAATGAAAGGTTAAAGTAAAATGTAGTAGATATTTATAACCTAACTAAAATTGCAATTCAGTAATAATTTGTTTTGCTTACAATACCACCAAGCATAAAACTTGCATTTGTATAGAATTATTGTTCAAATAAAGATATATGCTTAGGTACGACACAACTTATGTTTTATCCTAAGTAGTAGCTATTGCTTTTGATTTTCTTTTATGTTGAAGTTTTATGAATGGTTGTGTACAAAAATACTGCATGAAACCTATTTTCATTTAGGTGTCAAATTGGTGGCATGACACTTCAGAATAAACACACAGGTTACCACAAATGTGCTTAATCTTTTTATCAGTTTACAGATAAAAGCTTCATATTTTCTGGAAGACAGCCATATTAAAAGCATCGACTTAACAGACAGAGCTAATAGCAAACTCATATAAAACATATTTCAAATACAAATACCTTCATCACAAAATATATTATTTCAGTAACATCGCAACCTGTCCAGGAGTTGGAGGGAAACTGTTTGGAAGGTTCTCCTATCATAGGAACGAAACGAAGAGGTGCGTTAGAAACGCTTTGTGTCAACACAAAGAAAGGTGAATACAAAATAAAGTAGATATCTATAACCTAATCAAATTGCAACTGATTAATAGCAGTATGTTTTGCCCTATTTCAGTAACATCACAACCTGTCCAGGAGTCTGAGGAGAGCTGTTCGGAACGATCTCTTGTCATAAGAAGGAAACGCAAAGGTGGGTTAAAAACGCTTAGTGTTAAAAACAGAGAAAGGTGAAAATAAAATAAAGTAGATATTTATAACCTCATCAAATTGCAACTGATTAATAGAAATATGTTTTCGTGCTTTTTCAGTGACATCACAACCTGTCCCGGAGTCTGAGGAGAGCTGTTCGGAGCGAGATCTTGTCGTAAGAAGGAAAGGTAAAGCTGGGTTAAAACGCTTGGAGTTAAAAACAGAGAAGGTGAAAATAAAATAAAGCAGATATTTACAACTCTTGTTATGGGGCGGTAGCAAAAAGGGGGATAAAGACTTAGTCAGTTTTGGAACTGAAATGTGAAAACAACATATAATTAGTTTCCCGCCGCCGCGGCACGCGCGGAGCGGGAAACCTATAAAACGCTCGCTGTCTGTCTGTCTGTCCGTTGGTCCGTCTGTCCCCCACTAGTGCCCCCACGTTTGTACGCGCGATTTCTCAGTCACCTTTAACCGCAGTCATTTTAATATTTATAACGTCTCCAAACACAAGTCGGCAGTATGTTTTGTTGAAAGGTATGTTTTAGCTTGCAATCCTGGTAAGAAAGCAACGTATAAGTTACAAGAAAATTTTTACTTATTAATAGTTGACCTAGTTTTTCAGCCCACATATACTTCCAATATGACAAACATGATGAGGTACTAACATTGTGGATATCTTTTTAAACTTTCATCAAACAATAAAATATAAATATTAATCGTTTTATTGACTAATTTTACTCATAAAATAGGCGAACTCGTATAAAACATATCAAAAACAAAAACATAGATCAATTAATACATTATTTCAGTAGCATCACAACCTGTCCAGGAGTCTGAGGAGAGCTGTTCGGAACGATCTCTTGTCATAAGAAGGAAACGTAAAGGTGGGTTAAAAACGCTTAGTGTTTAAAACAGAAAGGTGAAAATAAAGTAGATATTATAACCTGATCAAATTGCAATTGATTAATAGAAATATGTTTTTGTGCTTTTTCAGCAACATCACAACCTGTCCCGGAGTCTGAGGAGAGCTGTTCGGAACGATCTCATGTCATAAGAAGGAAAGGAAAAGGTGGGTTAAAACGCTTGGAGTTAAAAACAGAGAAAGGTGAAAATAAAATAAAGTAGATATTTGGAAGTCATGGTGCGGAAACGAAAAAGGTGGGATAAAAAGGCTTAGTCAGTTTTGGAACTGAAATGTGAAAACATCATATAATTAGTCCCCCGCCGCCGCGGTACGCGCGGAGTGGGGGACTTATACAACGCTCGCTGTCCGTTTGTCTGTCTGTCCGTCCGCCTGTCCTTCCATCTGTGAAATATTTAGCTCTAAGTTTTGTGTCCTTTCCTCTATGTTTATAAAACCTAATTTATCTAAAACAATATAATCCTTGCTGCCACGCCAGTCTAAACCAATTTAAAAATCTTAAGATGCTTTATGATTTCGGCCAGTGCTTTGGCTTTCTGGTTATAAATGTGCATTCTAAAAACTATAAAATTTTCGTACATGATTAATATGAGTATGTTACATAAATAGACCATTTCATTCACATAAATAGACCTTTGTATCAATGACTTTTTAAAATCTGATTCAAATCAATTTACAATTGGTTGAGACCAGCCTCGGTGGCCTAGTGGTTAGAGTGTCCGCCTCGAGACTGGAAGATCGTGGGTTCAAACCCCGGTCGGGTCATATCTAAGACTTTAAAATTGGGACCCCTTGCTATCCTGTGAGGCACTCCACATGTAAGGGTTAGGAGGGCTGGAATGCCCCATTTCAGTATAATGTGGCAGGGGGATTCCGATATGACCATAGCAGTTGAAAGGGATCTAAAGAACAATACAATACAATACAATTGGTTGAGCTCTGCGATCATCTACAGGACTTTAATAAACATGCGTACTGGTCCGAAATGCAAATCGCGTGTCAATGCAACCTAATGAAACAAGTACACTGGTCCGAAATTCGAACCGTATATCAACGCAAGTTAAACTTGAGCGGCCAGTGCACACAAAGCATAGGAGTACAGGCGTATGTTATACACTTTCAGTCGATACTTACTTATTTTCTTGTTTCTGTAAACAAAAACAAATGTCTCCCCGATGACCCCCCCCCCCCCCAAAAAAAAAAATCCTGCTTTTTTTAATTACTGAAATAAAACATTCATTTCTGCAGACATAACCTTCATTCATTGTAAAATAAACCAAACAGATGGTGGTCACTAGAACAGATATAAATGGACGTCTTTTTTCATCCGAGTCTGGAAGGCAGTCGCTAAAACGGGTTTTCCTGCAGGCCCTTCTTATCCAGATCTGAAGTTGGTCACAATAGTAGTTTTACTGTACGTTGCATTTTTATCCGGGTCTGGAAGGTGGTCAAGACAGGCAGGTTTTAACGTACGTCTTTTTACCAGAATCTGGAAGGGGTCACGACAAACGGGTCTTACTTTTTATCCAGGTCTTGAAGGGGGTCGGGATTTTTTTTGCTAACCATCATCCTCCACACGCCCTCCCCCCTCCCACCCCAGCTATTTAATGTAGGTCCGACTATAAACACAACTCTAACCCTTTTACCCAAGGCAACGGTAACTGTCTGCACCCTAAGTGTAGTTATAGCCATGATAGACTACCTTGTCTTCGAACATTCCCATCGGCCAAATAGCACTAGAAAGGCATTCTTCATAACTGCGCATCAGATTCTCGTGGGGAGAAGGGGGAGGCATTTCGGTGCCAAAATGGTGAGCTGCTTCTCATAACACAAGATGTCAGATGACCCACTTTAATAGCGAAAAATACTTCTGCAAACAATGCCAATCGATACAAAATGGCTCCTATATGTAGAACACCTTGGCAACCGAATCAAGTATGCGCGAAACAAAAATCAATAGCTAGACCTGCTAAGACCTATAGCATTCCATGACCTCGTAGATAACGACTCCATCATGCACCACAACTGACACTGACCCCTGACTGAGTGGCATGTTACATAACAGCCGTAGATGAGAAACGCACATAAAGCTTAATTTCAGGCACTAAGAAATAGCAATGGACCGATAGTAATGCTGTTACTGTTTTAAAGCTTTCTAAAGAATGCAGGAACACTCGAGAATCTTCTGAAATCCACAGCGTTGTTAACACCTGTGCTTAGATAACAAAGGAGCCAAAAAATGGGGAGGCGGGGGGGAATGTTGACGTTATGCACCTTTCTTGATTTTCTACACGAGTTTAATCATGTTTAACCAAAACCGTGCGAAGTTTAATAATGTTTAACCAAAACCGTGCGACTTATCTGAGGAATAACTACACCAAATTTAAAGTCGATCCGACTTCCCGATGTTGAGAAATTTTGCTTAACAACAGATAATTTTTTACCCGTCAAAAGTTGAAACAGTCGTCTGACTGAACCAAAGAATATCCATATAAAATGTTAAGTCGAAATGACTTTCCGTTATAGAGATATCATGCATACAAGATATGGGTCTAAATATACACATATTTTACGCGATGACGTCATACCTGGGACTCGGTCGTTCTACTCGCGAAAAAATGTAACGTTTCTTTCGGATCTACCAAGCAATAATCCCGACACGATTCAGCTTTCTCCCATGTTCAGCAGCTGAGAAATTTCGAACACAAGATTTTTACGTGATGATCATACAAATGCCCTAATCACGTGACATGCGTGAAAAGTTGGCTGACTCGAGAAATATCGATATATTTGATGTCGATAGGACTCGTTATCGAGATATTTTGCACACAAGACCCTGTTTATAATATATAAATATTTCACGCGATGACGTCATACGCCGCATTCGTTCGTTCCACTCGCGAAAAAATTCTATAGACTCTTTCCGACGTATCAAACAACAATCCCACTACGTTTCAACTTTCTCCGATGTTCAGCAGCTGAGAAATTTGCACACAAGATTTTTACGCAATGACGTCATTCGTCCGTCCTAATCATGTCACACATGCGAAAAAGTTCTATAGACTCTTTCGGACCTATCAAACAACAATCCCACTAAGTTTCAACTTTCTCCGATGTTCAGCAGCTGAGAAATTTCGGACACAAGATTTTTACGTGATGACGTCATACACCTGCCCTAATCACGTGACATGCGTGAAAAGTTGACAGAACAGTCCGACTGACCTAAGGCATGTTCTTATAAAATTTGAATCGATAGGACTTTCCGTTATCGAGATATTTTGCACACAAGATCTTGTTCAAAATATATACATATTTCACGTGATGACGTCATACGCCGCATTCGTCCGTTCTACTCGCGAAAAATTCTATAGAGTCTTTCGAACCTACCAAGCAACAATCCCACCAAGTTTCAACTTTCTCCGATGTTCAGCGGCAGAGAAATTTCGCACACAAGATTTTTACGTAATGACGTCATACGCCTGCCCTAATCACGTGACGTACGCCAAAAGTTGATAGAACCGTCCGACCTAACCAGGAAATAAATGAATCAAGTTTGAAGTCGATCGGACGTTTCGTTCTCGAGATATCTTGCACACAACACTTTGTTCACATCAGACTGACACACGCACACACACACACAGACACACACACACACGTACACACACACAGAACGTACAAACACTATATGTCTCCCCTTGGTCGGGGAGACATAATAAACATGCACACTAGTTCGAAATGGGCACCGCACATCAGCGCAAGTTAAAAAAAAACATGTGCACTGGTCCGAAATGGGACATTCCACTATCAGGTGGCGGGGGCGGGTAGCTCGGTTGGTAGAGCGCTCGTCTTTAGATTTAAGGTGTAAAGCCGGTGCGGGGTCGAATCCTGCTCGTGCTTTTAGCTGTACACTCAATTGTGATACCCCTAGGGATTTAAACTGGAATGGCCCATTTCAGTATTATGTGGCAGGCTAGGCCTGATATAGCGCTGAGATCGCTGAAAGAGACTTAAAACAGCAATAAAACCAAACCAAAATGGTCCGAAATGCGAACCGCAGATCAACACAAGCTAAATAAGCAAGCACACTGGACCAAAATTCGCGCCGTACATCAACCCAAGTTAAATAAACATGCGCACTGGTTCGAAATGCGAACTGCGCATCAACGCAAAATAAATAAACATTCGCACTGGTCCGAAATTCGAACTGCCCACCAACGCAAGTTGAATAAACATATGCACAGGTTCAAAATAAGCACCGTGCATCAACGCACGTTAAATAAACATGCGCAATGGTCCGAAATGAGAGCCCCGCATCAATAAACATGCGCACTTGTCTGAATAAGAACCGCGCATCGAGGCAAGTTACGTAAATATGTCCACTGGTCCGAAAAAAGAACCGCTGATCAATGCAACCCAAAGAAACATGCGAACTGTTCTGAAATGAGAACCACGCATCAACACAAGTTAAATGAACATGGGGAATGGCCCGAAATGCGAACTGCGCATCAACGGAAGTTAAACAAACACGCGCACTGGTCCGAAATAAGAACCGCACATCAACACAAGGTAAATAAACATGCGTACTGATCCGAAATAAGAAACCGCACTTCAAAACAAGATAAATAAACATGCGCACTGGTCCAAAATGCGAACCGCGTATCAACGCAAGTTATATATAAACATGTGCGCTGTTCCAAAATAAGAGCCCCGAGGCAGTTACATAAATATGCCCACTGGTCTGAAATAAGAGCGTTGTTCGAAGGTATCTATGACAGACTATCCAGTCTACCACAGATAAAAAAAATTGTTTCCCATTTTTCTGGGAAACAAATCTTTGTGTGCATTTATCGGTCTATGTTCTGGTCCGGTGCTAAATTAATTATTGAGCTAGCCTTTTGTCGCCCAATTTGTCAGGGAAATCCCCTTGCTCATGCACGCTGGAATTGGTCTTATTACTTTTGGTAAGCTGGGACTTGTCCTTGCACAAATTTTTATGTATTTTTGTAAGGTGTTAAACAAATCAAGGATGGGTAGGTTCGTTATGAAATACTTGTCTGCACCATTGTATCGGGATATTTACTAGCTTTACTGACATGTAATAAGGCGTCATATGATAGCAGCAGCCTCAATGTCACAATATTTCAGGTACTTCCGATGGCGTTAGAGAGAAAAAGCCTCGTATTGGTGAGCATACTATATACTGTTCAATGAAGAGATATTAGCAAATCTGTTTAAAAGTGTTTGCATGTTTATTATCTGCCTCTCAGTGAAGCGAGATGCTAAACACTGTTTAGTATATACTTACCACTTTTGAAATTGTTTGATACATAGCACCAGGGTCGAGACATTATTAAATCTGCCCTTTTGTGTTCTCGATCTAAAGTCATAAATGTAAAAAAGTCATTTGTTCATCGTTTTATTAGTCCAGGTGACTATCGTCACCCTAGATTTTTCCTAAGGGGGGATTTGTTCATCTGTCCATCCGTCCCACTTTTTTGTTAACATTTTTCGAATGTTTCTTCTCCAGGGTTTTCACACAAAGCCAAAATTTGCATGGAAATGCAAAAGATATATCTACAAATGGCCAATATTTTTTTTAATTTCGGCAATCTGGCGAACCAAAAACTGTACATTCGACAAAAGCTATCTGGTCCTACAATTTTTGTTATAACGTCCTGAAATGTGGTGTGACTAAACTGAAACTCAAATCGAAAAAAGTATTTTTTTCGATCTTTATCCCCTCGCTTAACTATGTTGGCAGAGGGGATATAGCACTTGGTTTGTCCGTCCGTCAGTCCGTCCGCCAAACTTCGGGTCACCATCTTGTATGCGCTTCTCCTCCAAGGCAGTTAAGCCCTTAAAGCTAAAACCGATGCAGACGTTTATTACGTACATTTTAGTTCTGCGCCTCGTATTCGGTTTTTCCGACTATTGATTAATTTCGCCAAAATCGAGGTCGGAACTTATTCAATTTTTACCAGCGAATCTCAATACTCTCAGTGTTGTGCACGCTTCTCCTTCAAGGGAGTAAGGATTCTAAAACCTTTGCAAATGTTTAGTTCGTGCCTCGCAGTTTTGCACATCACATTCGGTTTGTTCGACTATCGATTAATTTGGCAAAAGTCTAGGTCGCAATTTCTTTGATTTTTCTACCAGCGAATCTCAATGCTTAAAATGCTGTGCGCGCTTCTCCGGGGGAGTAAGGCCCTGAATTTTTAAACCTATACATATGTTTAGTACATATGTTGCAGTTTTGCACCTCATTCTCAGTTTCTTATACAAAATAAAAAATGAATAAATTTCACCGAAGTCGGCATCAAAGCTCAGTAGAGTTTACATATTTTAATTGTGTTCAACCCCTACGTCCTCATCGTTTCCTGCAAATATGGCGTGCAAGGGAGATTTGCAGCGTTCCGATGCTCTTTTTGATTTTTTAATTTGTTTTCATTTGGCAACGTTCAAAATTTGGTCACTTTTTGACTAAATTTTATTTTCCTGTGAAAAACACACTTGTTTTGGTATATTCGTGATTTTTTCAACCGATGTACTTTGTGAGAGCTTTTCTTGATTTTCCCCAATATTTTGGCGATTTGCGACCTCTTAATTTGTAACTCTTCATTGGAAATGCTTTGAGTGTTGTGTCCCACCTCTAAATGAGAATGCATGTAGAGGTCAGACATGAGAACTGTCCCCTTTTTCAGCTGTTTTCAATATTCAAAGTGGTTTTCAAGATCGATGCAAATCCATTGATTTCCGATTTTTAGGCCTGGGCTGTTCTCATGTCTGAGAGGTTGACTGTGAAATAGCAACGAGTACCAGCGGTCACCCATGTAAATACTAACGCAAACGCTGCTAACTTCTTTGTAGAGGCAAGCGTTCTGAACTGCTAGCTAAACGCTCGATGCTAGTAAAGGCAGAATTGTATGGAACCGCATTGGTATTCCCCACTGATGAGGGCTATAGTTTTCGCTTTGGATTTCTGTCCTCCAAGTTTGCGCACACGATATGTCAAAAACTAATCATCGACGGCCAACTAAATTTGGCACAAAGTTGTGCAATGTAGCATTGTTTTCTTAATGTGAAATAAAACGAAATTTTGCGATTTTCATTTTGTGCCCCGTGGGGGATATAGTGATGAGGTGTCTAGCCGTTCGTCCGTCTATCCGTCCGTCTACGCGATACTTTCGAAACTAAGCATCGAACCTCATCCAAACACGAGTAGACAGGAGTATCAGTTACTGAATTTTGTGCAACAGAGGTATGGTTTTTGAATTTTTGCAAAAACCGAATTTGTGCACGTGATAACTCAGAATGTAAACACCGTAGGTGGACATAATTTAGCATTCGAAGTAAAGTGTACTGACGTTGTGCAAGGTAACACTGTTTTTCAATTATTTTGAAACCTGAATTTTGGCAATTGTTTTCTCACTTTTGAATCTATTGCATGCTATTTCTAAAAAAAAATAAATCAGAGGTCAAACAAATTTACAACGCAGGGGCAGTATGTATTAAAGTTATGCATTGTAACATTACTTCTCGAAATTTTTCAAATATACAATTTAAGCGGGTTTTTTTCTTCCAACGTTAGTTTTTTTGTGCACGCGACATCTCAGATGTAAGCATCGCAGGTGGACAAAATTTAGCACGCGAAAGCAAGATATACTGAAGTTTTGTTTTTCCTAAATTTTGGCGATTGTTTTTCTCACTTTTGATTATAGTACATTTGATTTCTCGAAAATATAACATCTGAGATCATCTAAATTTAGATAGAGACAACATATACAGAAGCTGTGCACAGTAACACCATTTCTCAAATTAAAAAAATTGGAATTTTTCCAACTTTTCATTTTGAACACGCTATATCTCAGAAGCAGTACATCAGGGGCCAACCCTATGTGCAACGAACGAGCAATACATACTAAAATATACAATATGACACCGATTTTTCGAAAAGAAAAATTTTGAAAAAATAAGCGTTCAAGCGCAACTGAGGCAGCTTATAAAGCTGCTGAAGAGGCTTTAGACATCCAAAACTCTTATCCCATCGTCAGATTATAAACTGTATTTTTCTGACATGTAAAGGGTAAATGGCAACAGTATTGGAATGAACATATCAACAATAAACTGCATCACATTAACCCGGTTGTGGGACGTAAATTACCATCCTTAAACATTGTTGGGGATGACATGGTAATACGTAGAGCCTGAATAGGGCATACCGACACCACACATAAACACCTGCTTCGAGGCAGACTGTCGTCTGAATGTCCAGGTTGTCAAGAGAGGTGTACAGTAAAACATATTTTTATAAGCTGCATAGACTTGCAAGACATTCGTTCCCGTTATTTTACTGTCAGTTCCATGACAGTTATTCGATAAATACAACCGTGTAAAATAATAGAGTTTCTAAAAGAAACAAACCTGTATCAGTATTTTTAGTATTTATATTTTGCTTTTCTTGTATAGGCATGCTTTTAAATTGTACGGTTTTTAATACCCAACGCACATTTTTAACGTTTTATCCGCTAGGAACCTATGAAGACACAATATGACCCGCAAAGGGTTGGCCGTGTCGTTAAAAAACCATAGTTAATTAACTCAAGCGCAACATGTACTGAAGATATGCACTGTAAGATCATGTCTCCAAATTTTTCAAAAAATACAATTTTAAATATTTTAGTGCATGAGATATCTCGGAAATTAAACATCTGAGATCAGCTAAATTTAGAATACAGAGACAATATATACAGAAGTTTTGCACAGTAACCCCATTTCTCGAATTAAAAAAAAAACGTTTCATTTTGTCCACACTGTATCTCAGAATCAGCACATCAGAGGCCGATCGCATGTGGCAAGAAGGAACAATATGTACCAAAATGTACAACGTGGCGTCGCTTTCTTTTTCGAATTAAAAAATTGGAAAATTGGAGTTTTTAGACAATCAAGAACAAACCTTTTATAAAGATACCCGAGATATATCTACAAAAGGCTATTATTTTTTAATTTCGCCAATTTTTGCGATTTGGCGAACCAAAAGTTTTATGTATAATTAAAACTATCTAGTCCTATTCCATGGTATCTCTCGGGAGGAGAGACACTTAAAGATAAAGTTAACAAAAAACGCGGGACGGAATGACAACTGCGTGCCAATTTGGTCGGCCGTTCTTATTAAAACCTGTCATTATGCAGTATATTCTTTATAGACATGATCAGAACTGTTTCTAACCTAATATGATGGCAAACGATTTTTTTTCTTTTAGCATCAGTGAAATGGTCAGAAGAAGACTCTAGAAAAGTGTACCGAGCGTTTTCCAGCTACATAACTACACAAGGGAACGCAAACGAAGGCAGACTGCCAAGTAAGTACGGAAATCTACCCAGTTTTCAGTTCTGGAGTAAGCGAGTCCTGCGAGCCTAGTCTTGTGGGCAGACCCCTAATTTATGGCATGAGGTTAGGGCAAACTTTATCACATGTGGTTTTGTTTGTTTGTTTGTTTTTTGAGGTGGTTATTGATACCCCAGTAAGACATCACCTCTCGAAACAAATGCCCGGCACATATTATAACTTATTTTTGATACTTGTGATAAATCTAATTTATGAAAAGGTATAAGGATGCTAGTAAGAAAATCCTAGAGTTCCTCTTTTATCTGCTTACTTTAAAGAAACGCCATTTACAGCAATATGCGTCGTTTGGCGATTTCATATAAAAATTTGTAATTTAGTCCATGATACAGTGTAAATACAGTGCACATCTCTCCTAAAAGGGTCATGAACAAGATATTGATGTTAGGTCTCAAAGACTTAAACATGAGAAAAAATGCTTCTTTACTTTGCATTGCGTGGTTTGGAAACCAGAAATTACTATTTACGGTTAGCTGTTCGATAAGGAGGCAACGTTGCTAGGCAGTTTTGTTTGACGATTCGCCAAATTTTGCTGAATTGGTGTCCGTTAGGTATGTGTGAAAAAAAACTTAATTATGCGATTTATTTCAAAATTGAACCCAAGATATTACGGATGGAAGGCGTTGTCATCTTTATAAAGAAATAATAGTCACTTTTGACGCGGTAAAATAGTTAGTTTGCTAGTTCAATTTAATATTTTTAGTGTGAGCTTACGGTCCATGTAACATGTATTTTATATTAGAGCCTTCATAATTTTAGCAAACAACAGAGACAAAACTCGAATAATTATTGAGCTTATATTTTTACACCCATGTGATTACTGGTTTATAAAAAGTGACTCAGTGTTTGCTAAGGTGTACTATTGCACATGAAAACATAGATTTTTATAACATTTCTCACCAAACAAAGTACATAGCCTAGAGAGCAGTAGTACAAAATATCAAAGTACGAAGCAGGTTTGGTAAAATAATCCGAAATGCAATAGAATTTGTTTTTAATTCACGCGTTTAGTGTCAAAGTTTTACGCCGAACATTAATCAGATTGCAGTGCTCATTGACGTGATGTTAGCACAGTCTGTTCGGCATGGTATTGCAAGTTTAAAAGTTAATAAATGTTTTTGTATGAATGATTTCTACTCGCAGTTAATTTAGAGGATAATAAGCGGACAATAATTTGGATTGTAATAATAAACCTTGTTTATTATGCAAATTATCACGTTGATTTCCGCTTAATGCAAGTACTGATACAGCATTGCGCCAAAGGAGTACAATAGTAATACTTCATTCTGAGTGCGTACGATATTGTTTTTTGCCTGAAGCCGTAGGGCCGTACGGACCGACCCCGAAGGGGGAGGTCCGTACACGCCCGTAGGCTGAAGGCAAAAAAAAAACAATATCGTACGCACTCAGAATGATTTATTACTTTTATTATATGCCTACTTTTGTTATTTTTATGTCGTTCTTCGAAATTTTACCAAGCACTATTTTTGCACTCAGTATGCTCAGATGGGGTGACGCGTAGTCGGTACTGCGGTCAGCGAGCATTGAAATTTGACTCGGTTTTTGCACTTAAGAAAATAAATATTAAGTATTTATTTGCTACGTATAATGATTATTTCTGACATAATACCCCCCCCCCCCAGCAGAGGCATTATATCAGTTATATCTTTATTAATTTCCAATTAATGGACACAAAATCGCCCGTAGGACGTTGTGTGTAAAATTACCAACAATTTACCCTTTAAAATAAATATTTACCTTCAAAAATGCCTTCCTTTCTGTCATCAGTGATAATACACTTTGATTTATGTGCCTTAAACTCATGTGGTTTAAGAACTAACCTCACAAGCCCGCCTCATAAACAAGTATTTTCTCACTTTCGAACGTTCCTTCTTATTTTTGTCAGTTCACCGGAAGTATCTCATTTCAACTCAAATCGCGAAATAGCAACGCAACAAATACACAAATGGCGTAATTATCCGCCGGGAACCGGACGGATATAGTTTTCATTCTGTCCGTCTGTCTGTCCGTCCGTCTGTCCGTCAGTCTCACGCGCCTACAGCCCGCATTAGTGAGTGGATTGATTTAAGATTTTACCCATGGCTGCTCCTAAGCATCCCGCAGTGCAGTGACCAGGATTCGATAAGATCCGAGTAAAATTGTCAAAATGACAAAACTTAAAAAAATGGAAGAAATGAATTAGGAATGAGCATAACACATATCGGTCTCACGCGCCTACAGGCCGTATTAGTGAGTTGATTGATTTAAGATTTTACCCATGGCTGCTCCTAAGCATCCCGCAGTGCAGTGACCAGGATTCGACCGGATCCGACTAAAATTGTCAAAATGACAAAACTTTAAAAATTGGAAGAAACTGAATAAGGACTTTGCATAACACACATCAGTCTCACGCGCCTACAGCCCGCATTAGTGGGTGGATTGATTTAAGATTTTACCCAGGGCTGCTCCTAAGCATCCCGCAGTGCAATGAAAAAACTGGCTGTACAAACCTCTACTTCACTGACCACAAGGCTGTATGGTGTTCTTTGGAACAGTTGTTCACAGGAACATCATAATCAGCTATACAATTTGCGCGAACCCGGCGGATTCATGCTTCTCGAGCATCTAGTTATATGGCAGTTGTAATTAGATGACGTTTCGTTTTCAGGCTGCGCTGTAAATATCGTCACAGTAATAACTCATGTATCGATTTGAGGACGGTTGCAGTTCATTGTGACCCACTTTCTGCTCACTTTCAAGTCCGAAAACACGTGTTTTTTTTTGTTTACTGTTTCCATCTGATCACATTATGAATATGCTTATAGGGGGGAACCATGCAATCTGACCTATGAAAACTGCATGCTCGGTTTTTTTCTATCATTTCTTTGTACGCGGACCTCTAGGCATATAATAAAAATCAAGTTTGAATACAAACCTACAATAATGAAACTTGCAATAAAAATATGAAAACTTTTGGATAAAAATGAGTACCGTTTAAACGATGTTGTTTTATATCTATCCATGATTCAGGCAAACAGGAAATTATCAACTTCCTGAAGGCAACTAGTCTAGAATGCGTTGAAGGTATGTCTGAACGCGAAGCCTACCTGAAGGTGCGATCTAAAGTGTTCAACATCCGAAAGACCAACAGAAAAAACAAGGAAGCAAACATGAGGCATTTTGTACTTTGATCAATTTCTGGTAACTGGATAATACGCTGTCGTGAATGTGACAGTAAAGCCATTGAAACTGTGTGTGACATCGGTTATGTGACTATCCGTAAAAATATGTGCATCTGTTTATACTAACACCTCTAAAGATGTGGTTGCTAGTTTATTTATCCCCAACAGGTAGAACCTGTGGGAAATATGTGCGATCGACCGTGTGTCGGTGTGTCGATGTATCATCAAGAGCTTGTTAACACGATAATTTGAAAAATGCTGCAAGGATTTTAATGAAACTGTGTATGTAGCTTCTATGCGAACAAACACAGATCGGTTTGTTCAATGAAAACCTAGTCTATGGGAACAAACACAGATCGGTATAGAAAATGGGCTAGATTCGTCCCAGGAAAATGGACCAGATGGACATAAAAAATTTCAGCTCTTGATTGATTTTTGTGTGAGCTTGTTAACACGATAACTTAAAAAGCGCTGCAAGAATTTTAATGAAACTCGAAATGTGGCTTCTATGGTAAAAATCACAGATCGGTGTTGTAAATTGACTAGGTTCTTCCAAGGACAACAATGTTGTTTTATATCTATCCATGATTTAGGCAAATAGGAAATTATTAACTTCCTGAATGCAACTAGTCTAGAATGCGTCGAAAGTATGTCTGAACGCGAAGCCTACTTGAAATGCGAACTAAAGTCTTCAGCATCCGAAAGACTAACAGAAAAACAAGGACGCAAACATGAGGCGTTTTGTATTTTGAACAGTTTCGGGTAAATGGATAATACACTGTCGTGAATTTGGCAACAAATCCTTTCAAGCAATGCGTGAAATCGTCTATGTGACTTTCCGTAAAAATATGTGCATCTGTTTATACTATCACCCCTAAGGTGTGGGTGCTAGTTTATTTGTTCTCCACAGGTAGAACCTGTGGGGAATATATGCGATCGACCGCGTGTCGGTCGGTCGGTCTGTCATCAAGAGCTTGTTAACACGATAACTTAAAAACTGCTTCAAGGTTTTTAATGAAACTGTGCATATAGCTTCTATGGGAACAAAACAAAGATCGGTTTTGTAAATAGGCCATTTTCGTCCAAGGAAAATGGACCAACTTGAATTTGGAAACTTTAGCTTTTCATTGACTATTGTGTGAGCTTGTTAATACGACTTAAAATAACTTAAAAGCGCTTCAAGGATTTTAATGAAAATCGGCATGTGGCTTCTAAGGTAAAAATCACAGATCGGTGTTGTAAATTGGCCAGGTTCGTCCAAGAACAACAATGTTGTTTTATATGTGTCCATGATTTAGGCAAACAGGAAATTATTAAGTTATTGAAGGTAACGAGTCTAGAATGCGTCGAATCATGTCTGATCGCGAAGCTTACCTGAAGGTTCGAACTAAACTTCAACATCCGAAAACTAACAGAAATAAACAGGGAAACAAACATGATGCATTTTGTATTTTGAACAGTTTCTGGTAAATGAATAATACACTGTCGTGATTGTGGTAGTAAAGACTTTCAAACAGTGCGTGAAATCGTTTATGTGGCTATCCGTAAAAATATGTGCATCTGTTTATACTAACACCTCTAAAGTATGGGTGCTAGTTTATTTATTCTCCACAGGTAGAACCTGTGGGGAATATGTAAGATTGACCGCCTGTCGGTCGGTCGTTCTGTCGGTCTGTCATCAAGACCTTGCTGACACGATAACTTAAAAAGCGCTGCAAGAATTTGAATGAAGCTCCGCATGTGGCTTCCATGGTAAAAATCACAGATCGGTGTTGTAAATAGACCAGGTTCGTCCAAGGACAACAATGTTGTTTTATATCTCTCCATGATTTAGGCAAACAGGAAATTATTAAGTTCCTGAATGCAACGAGTCTGGAATGCGTCGAATCATGTCTGGTCGCAAAGTCTACCTTAAGGTTCGAATTAAAGTATTAAACATCCGAAAGACTAACAGAAAAAAACAAGGAAGCAAACATGAAGCATTTTTTTATTTTGAGCAATTTCTGGTCGTGAATGTGACAGTAAAGCCTTTCAAACTGTGCGTGAAATGGTGTATGTGACGTGAAATGGTGCGGGAATATGCAGGCTATGCACACTGCTCCAGTTTATGGTGTACTTGTAAGATGTAATTTTGTCGAGGCGATATGTCTAAAGATATTTAATTAATCCAATTTATATTTAATACACGTAACCATCAGAATGTCCAGATTTGTTTTTGATTACCTGAATCGTAATCTTGTTCCGTTACCGGACATCGGTTTTTCATTAAAAAACTTCATTATCTGTTCTCTGTCGGGGTGGGATATTGCAGTTATTGCAGTCGAATTGCTCTTGTTTTTGATATATCTTGTCTTTTCAAATACCCCCTAGCTATTCATAACAGTTATTTATTACTTACTGTACAATGTTGTTACTTCGTTGACTTGACAGGAAACCTTACTTTAAATTTTTGGGCATGTATCAAAAGCATATAAACCAGGTTCTTCAGAATTTGGTCTGTGTAAGAGGTTATGAAACATTCTTACAAATGTGTCCTAAAATGACAATTTATTGTAGTTGCTTGCACATTAACTCATGAAAATTTATAAGTGCATATCGGTTAAATATATATAGAACTTTGTTAATCATGTGCGGTTGATTGAAAACAGGAATGCATACATAATAGAGAGGTGGTCAGAGCTGAAATGATAGCTGTAAGGTCTGTATGCTATAGGTGTAAAATAAGTTGGTGGTTGTAGGACTACAGGCCACTTACGTTTAGCGATTTGATATAAAGTGTTCAAATGACATTTTTATTGAAGCTGGATAACCATTGTAATACGTGGTGTTGCAAAAGCTAGTGTAGCTATTTCAAAATCGCTTCTGATGCGTGACTGGCAGTAAAACATGTGCGGATGTCATTCCGTAGCATAAGCTGTTATCTGCCAAAGGCTACCTGATAAATGCGAAAACATAACCAAATGTGTTTTTGTTTAATAGTGTGGTTTAGTAATTTATAATTTAATTGTAGCCCGAGGCGAAGGACGAGATTGGTCGTCTATATGTATATCCGTCAGTTTGTCAATAGACAGTCATTAGTCATCAGCCTCTGCATAGCATGAAGCGGGGGAATATAGTGTCCGAGTTTGTCCGTCTGTCTGTCGACACCTGGATACATGACTTTGCGTAACTTTATTTCAAATGCGGGGGCATATGCAGCTACTATGCCTATGTCTAAATGTTTTTCAGCATCTGTAGATGTGCAAGAAGTATTTTTCGTGTCCATACATCCGTGCGTTAGTCTCATACAAGTCGTCAAACTCAGACAATTTTCAGGAAAAGTGGATTTCATATTCACGATTTTGTCTAGTCTGTATCTCAAATACGGGGGCATGTGCAGCTACCATGCGTATGCCTAAATGTTTTCCAGCATTTGTAGATGTGCAAAAGTATTTTACATGTCAACACGGCCGTCCATTGGTCTCGGACAAGTCAAATATATACATTTTTCTACGCATTTCAACTTGAGAGGAATAATTTTGTATATTATGTATCTCAGATGCGGGAGCATGTGCGTCTGATACAGCTAACTTTCCCGCTATTTATAGATGTGCCAGAAATATTTTACGGATCGATACGTCCCTTTGTTTGTCCGACAAGCCGTCGAACCTAGACAATTTTCAGGAAAACTGAACTTTACATTCATGATTTTGTGAAATCTTAATCCCAGATACGGGAGCGAATGGGGGAGCTATGCCAATGCTAAAGTATTCCCCACCAACTTTTGATGTGAAAGAAGTATTACCCTGCCGATACGTCCATCCTTGTATCAATTTACCCGCATGGCTTAACGAACTGCCAAACTGTCTTGGCTATTCATGCTTCCTGGCACTCATTATGTTGCGGCGGGGGACTTTACTTTTTGTTAACATGCTGGAATCTTTGTTATAGAATATTTGTGGAACGCGGACACTGCTGGTAATTTACGTTTTGTCAGATCATTGCTTTGATTCTGGGTGTTTACACGCTCAAAACATGTACTTCACTGATTTGGGGCGGCGAATATAACCAGTTTAGCTGCCATACTTGTGACGTATCGTTCTTTTGTTCATAGCTAGCTGTGGGACAGTGTTTGCATCTTAAATTTTCAATATCATAGATATTGATTGAGGGTATTAGCACGCTTAATACTGTATGTATGATTGAAAACATGAGTAATGTTATTTACACAGTTTAATGAAAGCTGGATTATTAGCCAATGCTGTAAATGTTCCCATGAGCAACACATAAATGTAGCAAGTGATTATCATTCAGTGCAACGTCAATATCATCTGTAAAGGGTAAAAAAAAATTATAACAATTAATTTTAAAACGTTGGGTAAAAAGGATGCCTAATGTGATTTGCATTGCATTTAATGGGTTCTGGTGTATATGCATTGGTGGGTATTGTAACCAACGTGGACCAATCGCGGTGCACATTAACATGTGATCCTGTGCTTTCTGAGTTAAAAAATTCTTTCCTTATCAATGTAAGACGTTTTTGATTATTAAAATGGCTTCTGAAGAATCAAAACTTGTTTTTTTCTTTTATGATATCGTGTGATGTTACCGTATGCTTTGTGAGTGAAGAATTTGTTTTCTCATCAATGTAACACCTCTTTTGATTATTGAAATGGCTTCTGGAGAACCAAAACTAGTTGTTTATCTCCTATTGACCATACGCATGAGAAATAGTCAGTTTTATATAAAGGCCTGTCTCCCACCTAAAAGAAATCGTACTAATAGGGAATATATAACAGTTCTAACGACATTGTTGTTAAACCATCTAATAAAGATGGCAGATTTCCTATTGACCATACGCATGATAAAAATTCTGTTTTATCTACTGGCCTGTCTTTGTGCTCCCATCTAAAAGAAATGGAACCTTGCGATCCAAAGGTTTTACAAAGCAGTTTTCACGCATTCAAATCTTATCTCAGATATTGCTTTGATACAGAAGGATATATCATCCATGCAGGTCAGCGACTGAAAACGCTGAGACCCGAATTTACTCATTCTAACACATTTCGTTTCGACACTAGGAGGACATCTATGTAAGTACAAGACTTTCACCATTCATTCCAATGCTTTCAGTATCTTAACGCTAATTTCAGTGTATTATTTTTGGTTGTTGTAGTGTTTTTCTTCATATTTGGCGAGTTGGGCCGAAAATATTTTTAAAAGGTGCTAAAATAATTAGAGCATTTGGGTTGATTGTATTTTGTCATATAACCAGTATTTATACTCTACAAATTTTTGCCCTTTGATTTGATTGGTTGAAGGTTTAGGCTGGAGTCACTCCTACTGGTAAATTTTCGATACCGTCATTGACTCTAAGTATATAAGCAGCGTCGGGGCGGGGTAAAACCAGTGAGAAAATGAGAAATTAAGAATCTAGAAGTAAGTTCAGCTCTAGAAGAGAAAAATAAGTAGAAGTAAATGAAAGGCCGCGGCAAAACGCTCAGAAATATATGAGAGCTTTTAAAAGAATAACATGTAAGAAAAGTGAGTGATACTGAAGGATGAATTATGTCTCCCCCAAGGGAGACATATATAGCATTTGGTCTGTCCGTCCGTCCGTCCGTCTGTCTGCAGTGAGTTCTTATGAAATTAATGAGTCGATTTTTTTTTCAAAACATACATACATACTGGGGTACATGTCTAGATGATGCCCGTGTAATTTTTTTTCGTTTCCTTAAAAATTTTAGTTTTGGCAAATTTTTGAACATGGGGGCGGGTTTCGTGCATTTTTTTCACTTTGGCAGGTTATATCTCCAAAACGGTTTGTTGGATTAGGCTGAAACGTGGCAAGAACAACACACATATAGTGCAAAAGTTTTTTTCATTTCCGCTGAAAATGTATTTTTGGCGAATTTTGTAATTTTGGATTTTGAACTTTTTTGGCCATATTGTTGCGATATCTCCAAAACGGTTTGTTGGATTAGGCTGAAACTTAACAATAAGAACTCTCAAAATGTGTAAATGTTTACTGCGAAGTTTTTTTCATTTCCGTGGAAAATGTATTTTTGGCGAATTTTATAATTTTGGATTTTTAACTTTTTTGGCCATATTGTTGCGATATCTCAGAAACAGTTTGTTGGATTAGACTGAAACGTAGCAAAAACAACCCACATATAGCGTAAATGTTAACTACGAAGGTTTTCTTGATTTCAGTAGAAAATGTATTTTTGGCGATGTTTTTAAATTTTTGAACAACGCTGAGAGCCGAAGTTATTCATTCTAACACATTTCATATCGGCATTAGGAAGACATCTATAGAAGTACAGACTTTCATAATCATTACACCTACATACGCAAACACATATTACTTTAAGAATCAGTCTTTAGAGACAATGTTATACATGTAAATACAAGACAGGTATTAAGGAGACACAAATATATATATATATATATATATATATATATATATATAGGACATTAAATAGGGGGCATATATATATATGAGTATATGACCTTGATTAGGCGCACACATATACAAGTAAGTATACGACTTTGATTAGACGCACATTTATTTGTAAGTATATGAACTGTTTTAAGGGGACATTTGTACATATGTAAGTATATTACCTTCATTAGGGGGACACACATATGTATATATAAGTATATGACCTTCATTGGGAGGATAAACATATATATATATTTGTATAAAGCTAACTTATCACTTAAGAGAGACAATTTATATATTTTGTTTTAAGGAAAATATTATAAATGTTTCAACAATTTCATATTCTTCTAGTTATTCAAAATGTAAATGTAAAAAAAAATATTTTGAAAACAAAGAATAAAAAATATACAAAATTTCGTGTCTCCTTAATTTTTATATTAACTTGATCTTCTTTAAGGAGACATGTCCCCCTAATGAAGGTAATATACCTACATATATATATATACATGTGTCTCCCTAATGAAGGCCATATACTTGCATATATGTGTCCTCCTAATGAAGGTTATATTCTTACATATACATATGTGTCCCCCTAATGAAGATAATAGGTAAAAATGAAAGTATATGAAGGTAATATATTTGCGTCTCCTTAATTGTGATATTTACTTGATCTTCATAAAGGAGACATGTCCCCCTAATGAAGATAATATACTTACATATATATATATACATGTGTCTCCCTAATAAAGTCCATATACTTACATATATATATCCTCCTAATGAAGGTTATATTCTTACATATACATACATGTGTCATCTAATGAAGGTAATATACTTCCATATATATATATGTGTCTCAGAAATTAAGGCCATATACTTACTTAGGAGGGCATATATATATGTAAGTATATGGCCTCCATTAGGGAGACATGTATATACATGTAAGTATATTACCTTCATTAGGGGGACATGTCTCCTTTATGAAGGTCAAGTAAATATAAAAATTAAGGAGACACGAAATTTTGTATATTTTTTATTCTTTATGTTTTCAAAAAAAAAATTTACATTTACATTTTGAATAATTAGAAGAACACAAAATTGTTAAAAAATTTATAATATTTTATTTAAGACACAATATATAAATTGTCTCTCTAATGACGAAATTTAAGTACTGTCTCCTTAAGTGATAAGTTAGCTTTATATATATATATATATATATATATATATATATATATATATATATATATATATATATATATATATATATATATATATATATATATATATATATATATATATATATATATATATATATAGAGAGAGAGAGAGAGAGAGAGAGAGAGAGAGAGAGGGAGAGAGAGAGAGAGACAGAGAGAGAGAGAGAGAGAGAGAGAGAGAGAGAGAGAGAGAGAGAAAGAGAGAGAGGGTCGTCTCTCAGTCTGTATGCAATTTCGCCAGGGCTTCTACGGACTGGGAAGTCCACCAATCCTTGAGTATCAAACCCGTTGAACCCATCATTCAAGATGCACAATTTGAAGATGTTGTTCCAGGCATAAATTTAAAGGTGTTTTCCTACTGGCGGCTTCTATATGAACTTTAATTCCAGAGTTGTTAAAGCATTGCGGCTACACGTAATTGAAGAAGATGAATTCTCAAATGCTACACGGTATGCTGCACGGTGGAACTGCAAGCGGAAGAAGAATATGCAGTCTGGACAGTATACTATAGGAACGTGTAGAACTCCATATGTGGGCAGTGCGAGCGTTGACTGAAAGAAGACAGGTGCATGAGCACACAATGCCTACATATGCTGTGTACATCATGCGCCTGTTTCGGCATCGTAGTTGCTGCAAGATACGGAGACCACCTTTCCACCTGGCCAGACTGCAGAGTTCTGACCACATCTTCAATAGATACCAGTGCAAGGATGGCAGAATCCACGAAGACCGAATCATCTTCAACTAAAAACCAAAAAAAAAAAAAAAAACAAACAAACACACACACACAAAAAAAAACAAAACAAAACAAAATACCTCGGCCCTTTGCAGGAGCACCAGCTCATATGAAATAAGAGCAAAATCTGTCGTTGTTGTATAACTAATAATGTATGACTGCTTATGCATGGGTCAAATAATATAAAAACGTATTGTCAAGAAGCATAAAACAGCAGTTTTGCCATTTTTTTACTTTGGGGAGGGGGGTCCACAGAGACTCCTAGGTAGGAAAGGAGAGTCCTAGATGACTATTTAGAAGTTTCCTTTCCTATCTACTATTGTGTTTCTTTTTTATTATTAACACTTGTCAAGCCTTTGACCTGCAAGGGTTATATGAATTTGTGCGAGCAGCCGTTCGTCCTCTTTTTTCTTCTTGACGTTTTGTGCGTTGCCCAGCTTTGTGAGAGCTCTCAGTGCGTAAATAGATAACACGGTGTATGCCTGATCAGTCAACAAAACCTTAAGCCAACAAAATCTAAACACTGCTCGGCTTATAAGACGTATTCAAGTTGTGTTCTTTGCAATATATTATTCAAGAAATAAGCCATTGAAGGAAGTATTTTTGCGTTTTAATTTTTGTCAAGTGTTTAACATTTCGCTAGCGAAATGAGGTTCTAATTATTATTTGCATTGTGTATAATATATCTAAATTGTTTGTATATGTTTTTAAATTGGTTGAATTTATGTTTTTGTAATAAATAATCTTTTTTTGTAACAAGTAACAAACTCGAACTCAATCAGATATGATGAACTGAAACTTTTTCGGCAGATGACGGTATTGACGGTATTGTGCGTGGTTCCTCTTGAATGTTTTCCCAGTGTAGGGGGATAAAATGGAACAGCCGGTGGAGTAAACAATGAAAGAGGATTTTTGAGAAGTTAATTGCATTTTAAAGATTACTGGCTTATTGGATAACAAGATTAAGGGTAACAAACAAACCAGATGGTTCCAGTTAATCTCCTAGATTGGAAGGGTTGAATCGTGCACTTTTGTTTTGTAGTTTTGGTAAACATACCAGTCAGAGATGATGGATGCCATGGCATGGTTTCAGCCTTCAAGATTTTTCTCTCTATGTCTCATATGTTTACTAAGTTTTGGCAGTGCAAATATAGAATTACGGACATCGGATTGTGCTTCCGTTAAATACGCATATGGATCTAAAGATGGATTTAGTCAGTCAGACGTTCCACTTCACAAAATTGAAGGTGAGTTTTTCTTCCCAGGGACAAATACGTACAGGGGCCTGAACAGTGTATTGGCAAATCTGGAAATTAATCTTGTCAGCTGTAAAAAAAAAGAACAGTTTTTGCTTGCTATCACAATTTTATTTGTTATCTACAAGTCATGCAATTCACTAGAACGCTCTAATCTGCAGCTGATTGAGGACTTTGAAATTTTTATTTGAAAATTCTGCGTCACTTCACTTTTGACCAGATTGCTTGTAAGTGTTGTATAAATATTGAGCATGTAGTCTCTTTTGAAAATTTACTCTTTTGAGCAAACCTGAAATTCAGTTAAAGGGCAGATTTTGGTGTCATTTTGTTGATAACAAATAAATAATTTTAAATTGTAATGATCAACATTGGCAACTGAATCAAAAGAAAGTGCTAAAAATTTATGGGACATATTATGGTTCAAATGATCCAAGCGCCATGGTACAAATCATCCAAGCGTTGTGGTACAAATCCAGGGTTGGCAGGTTTCTCCCATTAGGGTTTTTACCCTGGGTTTAAACCGGGTTTTTACCCCAGGGGAGAAATACGTTTCTCCCGCAGTTTCTCCCCTCTTTTTTTATTCTTTTGTTCTGTCTTGCTTAACGTACACGTTAGAATACACAAATGTATGATCGACATTTGTTATTCAGGCTTTCACTCTCTTTCTTTTACTACAAGGCAGATGAGTTACTATTCTACTCATGATAAAAAAAAAAAATCCGTTCTCTGTCAGCCTGTCAAGGTACTGATCTGCTTATCTTTCAGTTACTCTCCGAGCTACGCCTTAACAAAACGTCTTAATCCTTATATCTCAGGAAATGTAGAGATCAAGGGTGTGAGTAATACTCAACAGCTACAGAAGGGTTGTAAAAATTTACGGCATTCTCATTACAAAGAAATTACGATTGTTGTCTTTGTGCTGCCTTTAAATTATCAACTCAAAATGTTTAAAGGAGGAAGACCTAAAGATAAAGTTTGGGAGCACTTCAGTTTGTCTGTGAAGGATAAAAAATCATATGCTAAATGCATTTACTGCGGGAACGAGCAGTTGGCAAAAGCTCATCGTGCAAAAGTACAACCATCTAAATGCACTAAACGTGAGAGAAATGTGCCAAATGTCGATGACACGACAGTTTATTAAATAATTTGGAATAAAATGCAAATAAACGTTGAAAGAATTTTTATGCCCGACGTTTCTCCCCTGTTTCTCCCCCATTTATCCCCGGGAGAAACATTTCTCCCCGGGAGAAACCCTGAATCCCGAGTTTTTCCCCTATTTCTCCCATGGTGAGGGCAGAAATACCTTTCTCCCTGGGAGAAACCCAACCCTGTACAAATCATCCAAAATGGTTAAAAAAAGTCCTGGTACAAAAGATCCGCGGTACAAAACATCCAGACACCTTCACTAATAATGTAGTCAAGTGATAATGAAAGCATTTTAACGAAAAGTGTGGTGAAAATTTAATTTATAAAAAGCTGTAAAAAAAAACCGGGACAATCGTACCGGTGGTATTGGTCCCGGAGGGGAGGGGGGTGGTAGTCCTACGAGAGCAATTGTCGGGGTGGGGGAGGCAGTAGTCCCGGGAGTAGGGGGAAAAACTGTCCTAGACCCGTTGTTATGGTTAAAGGTTGACGATAGCGGTTTGTATAGTTTTCCCAAATCTAGGTAATGTTTGTAGATAGTTTGATGAGACTGATTTTTCTAACAATGGTCATTTTTGTTGCTATAGCTCATGTTTTGTGTCAGTTATGCGTGCATATAAACCCTTTGATAAAATCGTTTCAGACACCAGATAACGAACTCCTTATGTATAAAACAGTATATGAATTACCGCGCCGTCTCTGGAAGAAATAACAGAACGAATTCTAGATGTAATGCTTCCTATTTTTTTCAGCTTCTTTGTTTTCTTCTTAATTCTTAAAGGCGAAATAAACTGAACAGTATATAAGTTTTTTGGGCATTCCCGGCTTTCGTTTGTTGTCAGTGTTCGCTCTTAATACAAAACTTGGGAGGTCAACTCGGTTGATCCGAGTTGGTGTGGTGGCCCCGGTTGTATTTTGCAATAGTTTGGTAACCTTGGAATTGCCATTTGGTTTAATCTTATGCCAATGCAGTAAGTAAGATTAGATAACTTATGGCACAATTCGTTCAATAGAACTGCCTATGCCAGTGAAGTGGGTTAGATTGCTCTAACAATCCTTTTGGGGAAGCAATAGTAAAGTTGCATTTTTTTAGGCCCCAACCCTTCGGATTGGGGCCTATAGGTTTGGGCTGTCCGTCCGTCTGTCTGTCATCGCTTTATACCCCTATGAATTTGGGGGGCGGTTGGGGCCTGCTTGTGTTTCACAAATACTTGCTTGTTGTTTGTGTTTGTTTGTTTGTTTTTTGTTGTTTTTTTTTTTGGTTTTTTTTTCAAGTTAGCTCATATACACAAATTGTAAAGCTTTCATTTTGCATACTGAAGTCAATTTATAACTAGAAAATAGAAGAAACTAAACACAAAAAAGTTTTTGCAATTTAAGTGGAAGACTGTTGGTTTTAGTAGCCCATATTTCATTCAAATAATCCTCCCAGATGTTTTGGTACACAGGCTGTGTTGGAGAACCTTGACTTCAGTGCCGATAATCCAAACAAGAAGAGATCAAAAATGCTGTGTTTGGTTTTATTTGTTTGTCGAAAGTCAATGGTGCGCCGCAGAGACAAATAGAATACTTAAGTATTTGTTTGTTGTCATTACACATAGGATTAACTAACACTGGTGTCATGCAGTGGATGCTTGCACAATTTCCTGTAAACCAATTATCATCTCAGTAATTTAATCTGGAGAGCAAACACTGAAGTATTTTTTTCTTCGGGGCCTTCTCGGGAAAAAGCGAGTGTTGTTGTTTTTTTTTTTTTTTTTCGATTAAAATATCAACAGATTCTGTCCAGTTTAATGTTGGCTTTTCAGCGGGATGTTTGTACGTGAGCGTTCTTATTTTGTAGGCACGCACCTGCAGATCTGCTCACGTGATCGTTCTTATTTTGTAGGCACGCACCTGCAGATCTGTTCACGTGATCGTTCTTATTTTGTAGGCACGCACCTGCAGATCTGTTCACGTGATCGTTCTTATTTTGTAGGCACGTACCTGCAGATCTGCTCACGTGATCGTTCTTATTTTGTAGGCACGCACCTGCAGATCTGTTCACGTGATCGTTCTTATTTTGTAGGCACGCACCTGCAGATCTGTTCACGTGATCGCTCGTGTTGCACGCAGGAGATGGAGTCCAAGCTATCCGCGGTGTCTAAGACAGAATTCCGCAAACTGTTACAGGATATGATGGGCATCCTTCAAGCCACTTTCACGTCGCGGACCAATAAATTTGACAGTAAGTCACTGAAGGCAGGACACCCCGTCCTACCTTGCGGCGTCTCTCATTTTTTTAGTTAGAAACAGGCGAAATTTCACCCCGCACTTTTAGCTGAGCTCCAGTAGGGTGGGGGGGGGGGGGGGGGGGATCGCTACACTGGTATTGTACCCCGGTGTCACTGCCTCTTGCGGGCTTAAAATCTGTGTACTTTTTATCAACCCCAAACCGAAGGTTTCTCCTAGGTGACTGACAATAAGTTTGCGGCTGCAAATTAGGTTTTTATGTAGCCCGAGCTAAAAGGTGAGACCCGAAATAAATATTTAACCAGAGGAATTTCGAAGGTTGTCCGCCCCCCCCCCCCCCGGAGAGTAGAACACAGACGCCCGGGGCCAGTTCCGGGGGGAACCAGTGGGCCCCCCCCCCCCCGCGGTAATTTCAAGTCCTTCTGAAAGAACACCGAGCCGTTTTGTCACACGTTGACAATGGGTTGTTTGTCAGATGTTGACATCGAGTCGTTTTGTCACACGTTGACACCGAGTTGTTTTGTCACACGTTGACACGGAGACGTTGTGTCACGCGTTGACACCGACATTTTTTTATCAAGCGTTAGCCCTGAGTCGTTTTGTCACAAGTTGACGCCGAGTCGTTTTGTTACACGTTGACACGGAGTCGTTTTGTCACTTGTTGACACTGAGTCGTGTGTCTTATCAAATTGTTCACAGTGGATTCATTAAAACTCATAACGGAAGACTTAAAAGTGGGTCAAGTGATTATAGATGACGTCACTGTGTGATGGCGAGTTGATTACTTCTGAGTGGCATTTGTGCATTCAAAGCAAAACAGCAATTAGTGACTAATCAGTTGCAATTAGCGTTGATTCGTGGGAGAAAAGTCTCTCTTAAACATCGGGATAATCCTCTGTTATTAAACCATGGTTTTAAATTTCTTACAGGTTTTTTTTTCCTTCGATTTCCCTATCGTAATAGTAGTGCGGTGGTGCATTTTTATTCAAAAATAATTAATGATACATTTTCGCCGTTAATTATTTTTTAATAAAAGTGCATCAAGCCAATAAGAACCCATAGATTTCTTGCTGCCGTCGAAGTAAAGCACTGTCGACCAAGCAAGTCCATTCCGGGAATAGACTCCCCGAGGCATAGTTTAACTGAAAGAGAGAGCATCATGGAATTTGCGTCGTCCATATTCTACGCTGTTGTGTATTAATTTGCTCCTGGAATAGACTAACTTCGACTTTAGTGTATTGTTTTGCAAAATAACAAAAAAATGTGGATTTTTAGTTTCCCATTTCAAATAATGGAGTGTTTCGATTTTTTCGCGGTGGCCTTCAGATTTGACAGATTTGTGTCAGATGTAATAGGTACACTTCTTATATTATAATGAAATGCATAGAACAGGTTGTAATTTTCTGCCATTCTGTATTACAAAAAAAAATATATGTATATATAAAAAACCACGGCCTTGAATTATATCACAATTGTTCAATTGCTAGATGGGGGGGGGGGGGGGGGGGGGGAGTCTGTCATTAAAGTGGATGTCAAATATGCGGTTGGATATATAGTGTAGTTTATGCTGTCTCCCACTGCCATATACTTTCCCAAATCGACTAAAACATCTTAAGGTTAAGTTCATGCAGAGTGTGTGGGTCATTTCAATGGTTTTTTTTTGTACTAATCAAAATTCTAAGCTGTTCGGTGGCGGGGGGGGGGGGGGGGGGTCAGAGTATTTGGTATGTCAGTGAATTTCCTGAGATTCTAAGCTGATGGTTTTTGTTTTGGCTTTTGCTGGAAATTTCTTGATAACTTCCGGTTTGTAAAAGAGAAAAACCTGTTGGCCGAATCCGGGAATTGATGGGAATCGGCAATGGCCGATGTCAGATCGATAGCTCCTGAATAATATGGAGTAATTAATAACTGCACTGTATGTTCAAACTATACATTTTGCATTAAACGACTGTTTGAACTGAAAATATCCATAAATCCTGGAAATAATAATAATATAATGAGAAACTTCTGTACATCTACTTCAAAACATTATAGGCACCAATACAGGTAGTTAATGATAATAAAAATAAATAATTAAATAGTAATGAAATATTAACTAAATGTGTTTTACTTTTCAAACGCAGATTTTTTCACGGAGCTGCTGGATAAGTCGAAGGAAGACCTACACAACATGTTCATAAAAACATACGGCATTTTGTACCAGCAAAACTCGTACATTTTCATGGACCTCTTTCGTGACCTTCGCGAGTACTACAAGGGCAAGGACATGAACTTGTTGGATGTTTTGGATAAGTTCTTCTCCGACCTGCTAGAGAAAATGTTCGTGCTGCTTCACCAACAATATCACTTTGACGACACGTACCTGGAGTGCATCACGGGACATATGAACGAGCTCAAGCCGTTTGGCGACGTGCC
>OX457034.1:14199728-14275243 GCA_949752745.1 Protula sp. h YS-2021
GGCTGAGTAGGCGCAGTACTTGTAGTGCACCCTGCACCCCCCCCCATCCTCCCCCCCCCCAACCTCCCTTACCCACTCACTCCGGCAGGTTGGTGTAGGCGGCTGAGTAGGCGCAGTACTTGTAGTTCGCCCTGTTCCCCCCTCTCCCCCCCCCCACTCTGGCAGGTTGGTGTAGGCGGCTGAGTAGGTGCAGTACTTGTAGTGCACCCTGCCCCCCCCCCCTCCCCCACCCCACAACCTCCCCTCCCCCACTCGATCTGGCAGGTTGGGTGTAGGCGGCTGAGTAGGCGCAGTACTTGTAGTGCACCCTGCCCCCCCCCTCCCCACCCACAACCTCCCTCCCCCACTCACTCTGGCAGGTTGGTGTAGGCGGATGAGTAGGCGCAGTACTTGTAATGCACCCAGCCCCCTCCCCATCCACAACCTCCCTTCCCCACTCACTCCGGCAGGTTGGTGTATGCGCTGAGTAGGCGCAGTTCTTGTAGTGTACCCTGTTCCCCCCCCCCTCTCCCCCCCCCCCCCCCACTCACTCCGGCAGGTTGGTGTATGCCGCTGAGTAGGCGCAGTACTTGTAGTGCACCCTGTTCTCCCCCCTCTCCCCCCCCCCCCACTCACTCTGGCAGGTTGGTGTAGGCGGCTGAGTAGGCGCAGTACTTGTAGTGCACCCTGTTCTCCCCCCCCTCTCCCCTCCCCCCCCCCCCCCCCCACTCACTCTGGCAGGTTGGTGTAGCCGCTGAGTAGGCGCAGTACTTGTAGTGCGCCCTGTTCTCCCCCCTCTCCCCCCCCCCCCCCACTCACTCCGGCAGGTTGGTGTAGGCGGCTGAGTAGGCGCAGTACTTGTAGTGCACCCTGTTCCCCCCCCTCTCCCCCCCCCCCCCACTCACTCCGGCAGGTTGGTGTAGGCAGCTGAGTAGGCGCAGTACTTGTAGTGCACCCTGCACCAGCTGCCACTGTACGTCCTGATGCACTCCCGCACCATCAGTCCCCCGCGCCTCACGCACCGCGGCATCGCTTATCGACGAATGTGTCGTGCGGAAACGGCGCGGAATCGTCGATTGCTGCACGTCAGGAAAAAAAAGAAGAAAAAAAAAACAATCTCACTCTAATGGTTTTGCAGGAACATTGAAAATAAAAACAAACAACTGTAGAAAAAAAGGTATAAACATTGAAGTAAATGTAAATAACTCTAATGCGGAAGGTTAAATAACCTACAACACACACAACTTACACTGTTGCTGAATAGCTTGCAGAAAAATTTAATTTTTTTGTTTTCCTTTTTACAGAAACGCGGAAAACAGGAGCACAGATGAATGGTTCGTCCTTCGCTTGCTTTCATTTCCGCCTTTATGTGGGTGACGATGTGAAAAAACCCGCATCGGAATCGACATATTTTTATATTACAAACGAGGAACAAATAAGGATCACGAATAAAGTATATATACTACGCACGGGGAGGGGACAGATGGCAAGGGTGGAGGGGGGGGGAGGCCTAAGTCTTTGCGTAGGCCGATGCAATGTTAATCAGAGGGTGACGTCACAAATTTCTGCTTAAGGGGAGGGGTTGGGGAACCAGAAAGTTCCGATATTTTACCCCTCCCCCCCCCCCCCACGTATTTCACGGATAATCTCCAACCTAGTGAGCGGTTTTAGCTATTATTATTATTATAAAAATAGCTGACCTCGTAGCTCCATTCTTTCGCGAGTACTCAGGGTTCGCGCTGGGTTCTCAGGAAAGTGAGTCAAAAATGCCCAAAAACCCCGCCAACGCGAACCTTGGTACTATTATTCGAGGAATTCCCAGTGGGTCGGCCGCGCAAACAGGTTTCAAACACAACCCAGTAAACATTCCAACGGCGATTTGCGGTTACGACGTCGGGTCGCCCAACCATAACATTACTTTGGTTGCACGGTGAATGGACTTCGGGTAAGCAACGTTGTTTGGACGTTGTTATCAATGTCTTTGTTTCGACTTCCATTTGCAACCTTTTCGTAACGTCGATTAGACGTCGGATACTCGATGTTTATCCAACGTCGGAAGATAGACGTTGTTTCGACGTCTATACACAACCAAAATCCGATGTTAAGCCGACGTTGGATGCAACCTCCATCCAACGTCGAACTGTTTCCTTGGGACGGACCGAACCGTCGCAGAGGTAGGGTGTTGAACAACAACGCGGTTTTATTAGCCACCAGATATGCACAAAGAGCGTGGCCACTACAGCGACGTAACGATCGGAATCACGACCGAACGTTACTCGGAACATAGGCTCCAATCCCTTTATAATCCCAATTTTTGTTTTGCTTGATAAGGCGGGCTCCCGACATAGCCAAGTCTGGTGCAAATGCATCTGCTTTTTTTTTTTTTTTTTTTTTTTGGTTTTTGTTAATCATAATTTCAACATTGTTGATTTTAACAGCGGTGAGATTTGCAAATCCCTTTCCTCTAGCGGGATTCCTGATATTGATTTATTTTCGGATTTTTTTTTTTTTTTTGATAGGACGAGCGATAATACAGGACTCACGGAGACATCATCCAGCGGGAATATAAGCAGATCTCGTTGCGGGTCCTCATGCAGCAGTGTTCTGTTCTTCACCAGCACAGTCTCGTAATCTAACGGTTCCACTAATTTCGGTTTTGCCTACAACAGAAATACCCATTATATTTGCGTGGGGAAAAAGGCGTTTTACTGAGAATTATCTTTACATATATAAATACTTACATATTTGCGGCAAAGATGGGAAATATCTCACACCTTTCCTCTGTGAATAAACTCACTCACCCTTCCTGGTAAACTAGACATTTCAGTCCGATTTCATCCGAATTGTGGTGTATAAAATGTAGCACTTCACTTCATTAAAAACATGAGGGGGGAAGATTGAGTATACTTCCTGCCGTTTTATTATTATTATTATTATTATTATTATTATTATTATTATTATTGTTACTTTTTTTTGGTTTGCTTTTGTTTTTTTTTTTTGTTTTTTTCATTTTTTTCTTTTTTTATTTGAACAAAGTTAAGACTGCGAATTGACTTATTAAATATTATCAATGCTCAGTTAACGTCGATCTTTAGCTTGACCATTCGGTCTACTCTGCTAAAACACAGTTGTGCGACCCTAGTAGGGGCACCCTAGCCCGCTTCTTCCACCCCAGTTAATTACAAGACACCAATACCTTTTCTGCCACTTGCGGCTGTATGCTCTTCAAAGTGACGTCATTATTGTTACGTTCGACAATATTGTGCACAACAATATGTGACGGATCCAAAGGTTGTGGCTTCGTAATAACTATCCGTTTTGAACCCTTCGACATTTTACTTTTTCTCCTGAATAGTTTTAATTGAACTAGCACTCAAGACTAAATATGTGATAACAAAACTGTATACATCCTCTTCATTAATCCACATTACTGCACTCAAATACGAACCAACCTCAAATCAACACCACTTTTAACTGCTTAATTTTTTTAATAAAATTAAGTACGGTACTTTCTGATATATATTAGGCATTTTGTCTATATATTTTTATTTATTTGTTTCATATTACGATTGTTATTTTTAAGTCTCATCTGTGAATATCACTTACACACAATATAAATATAGAATTATTTAAAACTATTGGAAGTAAACGCCTTTGCATCACCCAGTCTTTTTCTCCTGTGCAAAAACAATAGGCTTGATATGAATCACTCCACAAAAACTAGTTCCACAGCACCATTGCAAATAGTACTACTTCCATAAAACGACACCGGATATGACGACATACAGCTTACAACAACATAATTATCCCGACCCACATAAGCTTTTTTCCCATGTTTAATAAAATTAATGGTTATCACGAGAAATCGGTTCTAACGACATAATTTAACGGTCCCATTCTAATCGTTCTAACGAGGCAGCACTTTATATGCACGTATGCATGTTTTGGTGGGCGTGCTGTCTTCTGTCAGTCTTTAAATCCCAAAAGAATGCTTTTAGAATATAAACAATATACCCGCAAAATCTGCTACAGTTACAATCGAGCTGAACTGTTTACACAGAGATACAGTAAACTTTTTAAAGCACCGGTTTAGTTGGGTTCTTCAAAAAAAAATGCATGTGTGATGCTACGAATGAGCCGAAATATACCAAAAACACTTCTTGCACTTAAAATATGTGTACATAAACTCCGTTCCGTTTACTCATTTTTTTTTTTTTTGACTTGGCTACATTTGTTGATGTATAAGGCCATATCGCGCGTTGCTGTATCAGTACGATTTACTGTTCTTTTTTTCGTGCTTGGAAATGGTTATGCTTGTTATGGTGGGGGGAGTGGGGGGGGGGGGAAGAGAGAGGGAAATGGGAACAATGGGACCAGCGGCCAGTATGGATGGCCCAATGTGCTTCAGTTAAAATCAAAGGAATAGCCACAGCGATCACTTGGCGACTGGAGGAGGGGGAAATGGGGGAGGGGGACGTGGGGACCAGGAGCCGAAAAGGAGAAAAATGTGTGTTTCATTTAAGATCAAACGAACAGTCGCAGCGATCACTCGATGACAGGGGGGGGGGGGGGGGGGGGACCAAGGTACCAGGGACCGATAATCGAGACAAATGTGTGTTTCACTTAGGATCATAAGAATATACAGCCACTACACAGTAGCGGGCTAAGGGGAGGGGGATGGGGGTGGAGAAGGGAGAGGGGGGCATATATGATCTGCTCTTTTGAAAATCCATTACTCCACAAATAAGGGTAGGTTTGATTACAGGCAGCATAAGCTCGTTTTATCGCACCCAACTCAGAAGTATTTAAAAAAAAAAATCTCACGAATGTTGGCGCTAGGAAAGGTGAAGATCGGACCCTAGCACCCCCCCCCCCCGACTTACCACCGCCACCCCGATGCTAAACCTGCATTGGACAGATAACAATCGGTACAGAGCGACTGTCTTGCGCTCATCTCATAGTCCTAACCCCTCACGACCACTGTGCGGTTTCAAATACGATTTTCCTCCCAACTCCCCCACAGTCACGTCCAGTTTCACATCCAGTTCCATAGAATTATAACTGCCCGATAACTCGATGTCAGACCAACAAGTCCCCAAATATCTACCCCCCCCCCCCCCCCCTCTTTACGGCTACCACTTTGAGATCACATCCAGGTGGGTTACTTTTAAATGCCCCCCTAGATTCTAAATCACCTTCACAATAATCCGCTTTCGTCCACCCCCCCCCCCCCCCCCCCCCATTTTCTTCTTCACTAAACCAGACCTTACTGCAGTCTTATAAGTAAGAAGAATCGAAATCCAACTATTTTTTCCGGTTAGCGGTCTATAGTGAATATTAACGCTGAGTCAAATGAAGCACTTTAGACACAATAAATCTGTACAGCTCCTAAAACCACATCTTTAATCCTAGTTCAAGTGTGTATATTTTTTTTCATCTAAAACAGAGTCAATGCGAATCCTTTAATGCCACAGGAATTAAGCGCCATTTCAATATCTGGGACTCGAGAAAGAACATGAAATAGGAATATGCAGACTGTAAATGACAGGAAATCCATATGTTCTGACCAAATTTTCGCTGCCAGAAGGAGGTGGCCGTTAGCTGAGGTGATAAGGCCCCGGGGCCTATTCCAGCTCGGGATTTGTAATCGCGAGATTGAAGCTCCATTTGCTTACACTAAGCAGTGGTTTGGATCCCATCACGTGCGATTCGGTCACAAACACGAGAGTCGATGGTAAATGCAACAAAGAATTTCTTTATCAACACTTTCGCGCATACCTCGGGTTATCAGCACTGGTTCGCTCAGAAACCGCTCATTGCAGATAATTTCGTTGTACTAAGCAATCAAAAGACCCGACCCACCCAGCAAGAAGTACAGTAAAACCTCGGCACAACGACATTGTCGTCAAACCCGATCTGTCACACTAACGGTACTTGACATCGACAAGAAAATCATGTTTCATTGTTCCTTGATAAATTGCATACTCTGTTAACTGAGTCGTGGCTACCCCATTCCTGATTGGAAGGGGGAGCACCCTGTCCCTTGGTTGTACGATAAGATACGCTGTTCAAAAAACATATTTGTATTTACATGAATACTAAAGCCTGGGGCCGGTTCATGCTCACATGCTTGTGTAGTGTATTTAGTGACCCGAGATTAAAACTTGATTTGAGTTTTTTTTCAGTTTCTTTTTTAGTAACTAAACTATTCGGAATCTTCAAGACTTTAAGGCAGTGTGGAAACAGAAATTAGTATTGTATTGGCCTGTGTAAGAAATAACACTATTATTCGAAATAAGAATAGTACATATTTCATCGGTTTATCCTGAGAATAGACTGACTTTGTTAATAGTGCTTTATTTTCTGTTCAGAAGAATTTAAATTCTCATTTTGATAAACATAGAATGTTAAATATAAAGGACTGAAGCTTTAAAGGATAGTTAAAAATTCAGAAAAGAGCTTCAAAACAGAAGTCAATGTCGCTGTGGTAATATTATTGTAAATCTATACGGGTTAAAGATTAATATAATGACTCAAAGCTATCCGTAGCGATAGAAAATGCAGCTGCGAATCAACTTTAACTGATTTCTTAAAATTTATGTAACCCCGCACATGGGTATGAATCCAAAAATACAGTAAAAATCGTCAACGTTTTTTTGTTTTTCTATGTGACCTGTACCTATGGTCGAAGTAATTTTTTTACTTCTATATTGTATGCAAGTCGAAAACTATCTAACGGTTTCCGATATAAAACAGGTCACGTGACCTTTGATCTAGAAAATGCGGGTCTTTGTTTATGAAGTTCCAAAACCTGCAAAAAATAAAGTAAATGGGTGAGAATTATCCTATCCAAAGGATCAGAGGGTGGGGTGGACCTGCGGGCATCAGATCTGTGCTAACTTTTAAAAAAAGATCATGCAATCATGGCCAAAAAAGAAGATCTGCTGAAAGAGTTTTTAATCCCCTAATGAGCGTATTAAGGCCTTTCCTGCATGTAACTAGTGTGTAGGCTATGACGGGACTACTTCTACTTGGAACTACGAGGGAGAAGAGAGCGAATGGTTACAATAGATCCGAACTGCAGTCCTAGATGAATCTAAAAAGGACATTTCTACTGCAGGAACTGTGACCCTGTTATCCAAGGAAGATAGAAAGGCTCCGGGACCAATCCAAACTGGTGAAATGAAAGAGAACATCTTCCATGGTTGAAAGTTAACTTTTGTAAAGTATCGCAAAATAAGGAATATTTAAGAAGAAAGGGTCGCCAAATTTGCATCTGGCTTATTTAGAGGAGTAAGAACGTAATATTTTGTTGTATCCGATTATGATCTACAGTAACCAGTTTTATCTCCTCTCCCTCGTACGCATAAGCCATTTCGTACTTTCAGATCTTTCCGATGGTGTCGTTTCGACCGTATTTTTTTTTTTTTTGTGTAAATTGTAAAGAAATGATAAGGGGAACACATAAAAATTCTAATTTTCTTTCAACATGCACACTTTCAAATTAAAAAAAAACCATCATGTTATCTTTTAAAAACTATTTCACATATCACAAGCCAATTTGCACTTTCGGATTTTTCCGGTGAAGGTGTTGTTTCGACTGAAAATGTTGGGGGATAAATTATAAAGAAATGATGAGGGAAAAACATCAAATTTCTAATTTTCTTTCAACACGCACACTTTAGAAATTTATAAAGCCATCATACGATCTTCTAAAAACTCTTTTACATACTATTCAGTCCTTTAATAACCAACATTTGACTATATTTCTGGCAAAATGGAATTTTGTTGATTTTTGCCGTTTTTTCCTATCATTTCTTTATATCCTTATCCCACCTGAATTCAGCCGAAACGCAAAAACTTTTCGGCACAAGTCAAAAGTGCGAATTGGCTTATTCTAGTCCCAGTGGACCCTTTCTGTCTTCCTAGGTCAGAAAGGGTCACAGTTCCTGTAATAGAAATCACCATTGATCTCAATTTTCGCGGCTCTAGATCTTTCGGCGCATGTTCCAGGACACCGAGGTTCGGAGTGGCATGCCTGTTCTTAAAAAGCACACTGAGAAGTATCCTGGCGCACTATTTTCGACCTCGTCCAAACTACCAAAGTGGAGTAAAGAGTCGTTTTACAACTGCAGATTCATTGTTGTTGTGGGCGATAATGGGAGATTCTTTATTCTGATCTGAAGAAAACATCTATTTTTCTCATTACAAAATTGTTATTTGACCATAAAAATTGTGCGCCATAATTTATAATTGGGTTATTTATGCGATGCACCCTTTCTAAAATAACGCCATTAGCCCCAGTCGTGCGCCGAGATTGAAAATTTGAGATCAATGACAAGTTATATTATAGGAACTATGACTCTTGCTGGGAAGCAAGAGTCATCTAGGACTAGGCTTATTCAGCCCCCTTAATAGCCAACATGTGAATACCTCTCTGGAAAAATTAGAATTTTGTTGATTTTTGCCATTTTTTTCTATCATTTCTTCATACTTATCCCAAATGAATTCAATCGAAACGCAAAAACTTTTTTGGAAAAAAGTACGAAACCGCTCATTTCACGAGAAACACTAAGACTCACCAAGTTTGTGGTCTCCTTAATTGACAAAGATACGGTTTCTCGGACTTTTGCAGCAGAGCCTGCTGTGTGTAACTTTTGTGTAAACTTCCTTTCTTTTGACATTTTAAGTTAAGTTGTTACCGCTTGAACAAAAAAATACTTTAAACATTTTTAAAGCGGAAGTAAATAATTTCCTGGTCTAGAAATAAGCCAAAGAACTAATCGAGTTAAATCTTGAGAAACTCAAAAGATAGGGCGTTGTTGTTTAACAGCCGACCTCTTCGGTGGTTGATCTAATGTGTGTAACACTTGTTTACTCAGCAGACCCACTAAAGATTCCGCAGTGCTTAGAAAAGGGAACAACTGCTTTTTAAAATATGCCCAACAAACAACCTCTACGGCTGTTGAGTCTGTTGTTATAATAACTTTTCACTCTGCAGACTCTGCAGACCCACTGAGGAAAACAATACTCATAGAAGAGTTTTTTAAAATATCCATCTGCTGTGTACTTATATATAACAGAGAGATCTCATCAGAGATCAGCTGTTTTATAACAACGGATGCCTGGAAAGAGCTTTGTACACTTCGCAAATAAATTTCTTTTATCCTCTGTAATGCTTGCTTCTGTATCTTTTCCAGGACGTACAAGAAGCTTCTTCTGGAAGTGAGAAGTACAGTGCTGGAATCAATATTAAAGCTAACGGGCCTAAGTGGAATCATTTGACAAGATCCATCCTTGCCATGTGCTTAATTTTAACATTCAATGACCAGCCGTGACGATAGTTGGCCACTTAAAGTCTCCTAAATCTAAATATCCTGAGATATTATTCACATAAATAGTGTCGCAAAGGCTATTTATACTTTTCATTAGTGTATTAATTCTAAGCGCAACCTTACTGGTGAACCATGAAAAAGCCTTGATATAGAACAGCTGACCTCTAAGGAGAGCTATGTGTTGTATATGACCATGCACAAAATCAATTCTACATCAACTTTCTGAATAACATTTTGAAATCTGGCACTCTCCACAACATTGCATGATCAAAACAAACACAATCAAATGTACTGGATCTTTAGAAGAACAGAAATAGCTAAAAATATTAGTACTTTCAACTGTTTTTTTTTTTTTTTTTGCAATGCTAATTGAAAAATAGTAACCACGGAATTCCCCAGTTTTGGCCGATATCTTCTTGAACTTCGCTCATTTATTTCCAAAAAAGTTTGTAATGCATAAACCAACAGATATTTCACAGCAAATTTTTTTTATAACAATCCAACCTATTTCGATTATGTTTCAATAATGACCTTCATTTCTTGGCCGTACATGTGTTGAACAATAACAAAAGTTACTGCGGCACTTACTCAATGGATTTAAAATGGATTTGTTCTCAGGGAGTTGAAATATCTACCTTGTTTAAATTAAATAAAAGACATTGAAGTAGATTATTTTTATGCAAAATTCAGATATCCCAAAATGTACAGTGTGTTACTATTAAAGAGGCTGCGTGTGCGTCGGCCATATGTAAAAGGTCTGAGATCGGAAATTATTCAAATTTTATATGTTTTACGTCGCTTTCAATGCCAGAAATACTGCGTTTGTTTTCTTTTAAATGATCGACACTGCCACGCCGAAAAGTTACAAATTATTGAACAACTGTTTAGCAGTGCACCACTATATCACTAGTTTAGCCAAAAATTTGCTAACATATTTGCGTTATATTACAAAAGCGAGATTTGGAAGCAATGAATATTTGTTTAAGCACAGTAATGGAGTTTTTCATGAATCTACACATGTAAATTATTTGTGTGTAAATTTCGTCCTTGAATAGAAGTTTAGCCAGTTTCTTATAGAAGACAAACTCTGTAAAATTTAGTGCTCTTAGGTGCCCTAATTAATAAAAAACCGGAACAGTTCTCCCATGTTTAAAATAATTTAAATATGCAGAACTTAATTAAATTATTTTGTTTACTAGGGTGAATTCGTTATTTTTCGGAGGCATGTTGCTGCGAATCTCGGGTATATTTAGGTCAAAAATGATATAGAATCTAGATGCCACTTTATAAAATCTTCTGTGTGTTGTTGAAAAATGAGTATTGTAATAAGAAATTGCAATAACAACATGTGCTCTGTTATGCATTGATGTATCGGTGCAAAGCTCTTTTATATTGAAGGTCTCGTTTTCTCATATGATTTCCCATTTCTCAATGGTATACTTCAAGCTCGTACTTAACGCTTGAACAGGTCTTTGAAGCGGAGCTTTGGAAAACCAACCGGATGTTTTCCATCGGCAATCCCACTTCACATGGTCTTTCGGTATTCGGCCATCGTCCATGTAAGTCTGTCTAACGGGGTAGCAGTCTGTTCGATTTGGACTTTGATTTCAACAGCGACGACTGTATTATCAGTTGTAGTGGAGCCCAGGTAGCAGAATTTACTCACACTCTCTAGCATGGTGCCGTTGAGAGTGACGACCGGTTGGTGTTTAACACCTTGAGCCATGACGACAGTTTTCTTCACGCAGCAGACTGTCTCTCAGAATTTTGAATTTTTCACAAGGGTCTTGCAGCGTGTTGATTAAAGTCTGTAGCTTTACGTCACTCTGTGCTTCTGGAGTAGCGTCATCAAAGAGAGCAATTACATGATTGCTTTAAGCTCTCTTGATTTTACTTGAAGAGGTCGCAGGTTGAATAGCTTTCTATCGGAGAGAGTATAGATGTGGATGTCATCGTAGCTGAGTAGCATAGAGGGAAAAAGATACAGAAGGGTGTGGGTGCTAAAACGCTTCCTTGCTGCATGACGTTTTAGTTTGGAGCAAACATTACGCCTTCGATGTTGACTGTACTACGCATGTTTTCGTGGAAGGGTTAGTGCATTGAGCAGTCTTGGAGAACACCAATGTTTCTCTAAGGCTTTGTATAGACCTGACCTGTTAACTGTATTAAGTGCTTTGGTCAGGCCGACAAAGGTCATTTACAACTGTTTTTGTTGTCCTTAACGCTTCTGTTATAATGGTCTCAATGATAATATCACATAACTCGTTGACCTGCCTGAGCGGAAACCCCACTGAACTTCGGGTAGACTGTCTGGTTGTGCGTCATGCAACAGATGGATCGCTTTTGTCAAGAGTCTCGTAACTCAGGTTGCTCCGCAGAGAGATGAGAATGACATTTGCAGCATACCCTGTCGTTCATTAAATCATTTATTAATATTTATTCAAGGTCCAATTCCGCTGATTTTTGGGGCGGAGATATTCCGACAAGATTCTCGACCTGTTGCCATGGCAACTGCTGGTGTCGTGAACTGACTTTTTATGACAATTATCGAGTTCAGCTTCGAATTAATTCAGGTAAAATGAATAAATGTTTACTCAAAGGAATTATATTTATATGTTGCAATCATAGTTCACCTGTTTTTATCAGATCTTTTAGCCTTTAAATGATAAATATGTGTTATATATCACGAATGTGCTCAATGATATTTTAGCTTCTTAAATATTGAAAAATACCATTTATCGACACGGATTTTAGAGGAATGTTGCGTTGTTATTGTTTTAATTTATTGTTGTGATTAATTGTTGAATTAAAGGACGGGATAAACTAGTGTATGTAAATATATCTTATAGCTAAACAATTGCAAAGTTTAAATTTTCTATTGTCTATCTATGCTGACACTAGCCATGGTACAGAGAATACATTGATTTTCTCAGAGCGTAATTGGTGAATGTTTAATGTTGATCTTTTGCATTGTATCAGCCATCACGGTCTATTTCAAAGTTCCTGAAACAAAACACCGTACATTTCAAGAAATAGCAAAAACATTCATGAATAGGACTACTGGTAATCTAAACTAAATGTGTCGTGCTAAGTACGTGACATAATTGCATAAATAGAGAAATAAAGAGGGTGTCACTTACTTATTGAAACATCGAAGTACTATGTTTTGGTATCAATGTTTAATATTTATGAAGGTTTGTGAAGCTAAATAAAGAAATCTTTTGTTATTCGTAAAACTTCTTCGATTTAAATTATGTACATGATTTATTTTTTAGTAAGAGTACCGTACATAAAGAAATGATACAGAAGCGAAGGTTGCAATATATTTTAGGTATTGCACTCCAGTTCACGCCCGGCCTTCTAGTCTCGTATGAATTTTTTGTCAGTAATTGGACATGCTGTTGTTTTATTGGTGTACTGTTCACTGCAGTTTTTGAGTTTTAAATATATCTCCATCAACGAAAAACAGAACTTTTTTTCCAAATTTAAATTTAAATAACAAGGAAAAATATTGTAGTTTCATTAATAAAATTTAATGTTTTGATAACAACAGTACAATAATGTTGTCAAGTTTACTTTGAATGTGCTTTTTGGTCAAATGGAAAGGCTTCAAAGTTAAGTAAGATCATGATTTATGTCTAAATTTCTTTTTCGGTTTTCAAGCAGTTTGTGACTGACATGTCGCAACCAGTTAAAGATATATTTCTTAAATTTTTTGGCCAATATTTTGTGTGCCATTTTCATACCATCTTTGTTGTAGGTGGTTCTGGGCTCAGCTGTTAAAACTAGAGATTACAGATAAAATAAAATTTAAACATGGCGTGCATATGCTATTGCTTACCGGAGTAGTAGCGTGATTCGCTTTTTCATTGAAGATTTAAATTGATTTAAATCATATAATAAAAAGAAAAACATATTGGAGAACGAAATCCAGGGAAATAGGGCTTTAAGGCAATAGGGCGTGTTGATCTCATCTTAGAGGTTCGGTCAACATTACCTTTTGACTACGGGATATTTGCTTTTTGCCACCAAAAGCTTTGATTTGTTATTGAGATAAAAACGTAACAATTCTTGAGATAGATACACAATAAAATTTAACAAATCGTCAATGAAATTTTAGGCATGCAGAAATGAATTATTGATATCAGTAACAGCAAAATAAAGCTCAAGAAAGTTTCATTTCGTCATGGAAAAAATTTGCTTCTCAGTTTTATATCAACTTGCAGGTAGAAACTTTGAGGTTTATTTACATTCTTTATTGCTGAATATTTGACCCGGGGAAGCATTAGACGTATTTATTGTTTATTTTAGTGAGTACATGATACTTCCTTAAAAGAAAATATTATTTATACTGCATAGGTTCATTGTATGGCTCCATCCATTTTGTGCTGTATTTCAAAGCATTAAGAAAATGAGAGAATATTCTTTATTTGTCTATACACAAATATTATATTATTAATACAAGTATGACCACACAATAACCCCAAAATAAACATCCAACTGGTGAACTGGGTTCATAGCTATTTCAGTAATGTGGAAGAAATTCCTTTTCCGTTTAAGTCAATTCACCTGTCTGAGCACAACTGCTTTAAAACAAATATCTATCTTGTATGCTGAATTGATAGCACCATATGGAAGAAAACCTGGCTCAGTGTCAGTGGCTGGTTATCCATCGCAACATACATAACTATCATTAGTATAGGTAATGAATTTGCTTTCTTCGTAGCCCAGAAAGTGGCACTTAATTCCAGGTCTGGTGGAGAATAATTCTTTTCCACGGGTTTATCAGATCGGAAATTATACAAAATAATTTTCTTTGTGACTTAAAACAATCGGAAACACATCTGTTTAGCCTGTATGTACAATGCCTTCTTTGAATTACAATCTGTGCATATGTGCCTATGTGCATATGTGCCTATGTGCATATTTTCATACCGTTTCCATTTCGATCGTATCTTTGTCAGTAAAGGGGTTTACAATATGTTGGTCGTATCCGAAACACATGGCTATAAGTAACTAGTCTTAACCAGGATGTAGTTATTTGACATTTTGCCCCTTGAACATTAAGCATTGCCTCAGCTTTTCTTGAGAAATCAGACTGTTTGCAGCTGCTTTACAAACCGTACACGGTCATAAAATGTCGCTTGTCTTCGTCGCTTTCGCTGCGAGAATGCATTTTGTAAATGGTATGCCGCGTAAAATCTCGTCCGTAACCCCATACCATTTAACGCGGACTTCCATTACAAACACAAGTCTTCTGAACCGGATCAGAAGGGGTTTAGATGCCAATGTACTCTCCATTACGACGGGTGGGTTTGTGTACTGTCAACTGTGTAATTTCAACTGTCAGAACTTTCTCCATACTCAAATGAAGTAAATATTTCAACAATGATCAGTAGGTGGTACTGTTCCAGTTCGATAACGTATTTGTGCATTTCAAATCACCAAAAATCCTAACACTTTAGTTATGCATAGCGAATTGATTAAATTTTGCTGGTGATATTTTCAAGTCGTTTAGTTCTTTTCTTCCTTTTCTATGCCCATCTTGAGAAAAAGGTTTGTGATTTCTTTATTAGCAAAATTTGCAGACGTTCCGTTAAGATTTCCAATGCTAGGTTGAAATATGAATAGATTCTTGTCCTTCAGTGCTGTCAATGTAGTAGCCTTTACACTAGCAGAAGCACTAGAATGAATTGCCATGGATTTCACACCTAACTTTACTTTTCTCATTGGATGGATGGATCACCAGAGAATGTGGTGAGGAGGGTTTTATTGTGGTGCAGTTCATCCTCGCTCAGGCTTTTGTCGTACATACCTTTCTGTCCGTGCCAAGCTCGAAAAGTTTAAGGAACACTTTTTTGCGCATGGTGTCTTCACAGTCCTCTCAATCCCTGCAATGTTGATTACTTCTAAACTGAGAACCTAATTATTAATGTTCAGAGGGCGTATCGTGTTCAGCTGTTGAACACGTGGCTTCGGGTGTCCTTTCCTGTCCAGTTTCACTGGAATATTATTTCCGCACAAGTTCGGTTACAGACTTTGTTTATTGAATGACCGGGTTTTAGTTCTGTACTCATATCCATTACATTTGAATTAGCCTGTTCGACGGCTGTTTTTATTATTACTGCTATGTCCAAATTTATATTCGATTTCTTTTGGGTGCTTGAATTGGCTTTACCATACGGAAATTGTCAACTTATCAGCTAGATTCGTTCCAAATTTACATTTCTGCTTAAGATCTTGCAGAGCTGGTAAAACTCTTGTATACTTTCTCTAAACTGCTATTTAAGGTCTTAGAACTGAAATCGCACAATCGCTTTGTGGTTTTTACTTTTATGTGGTGATATGAACGGTCACAAAGAGTGTAGAAAACACAATATTCTTCAGCAGCTGAAAGATTTTAGATCATAGAAAATCAAACGAGCAATGCTCTCCTTCCATTACTTGTTTTGTTCATACTGAGAAAATATTTAGTCTATTGATATTTTTTGGCATTCAACGAAGAACTAGGATTGCTATATCAGAAAGCACTTGCTAAAGGAACAAGTTGAAAAAATAAGGAAGAGGAAAGAAACAGTAACAGAAGGGCTAGAAACAAAGAAATTCCGTTTATCGTCTCTTCCGACATGCACAAAAAAGAAAACATCGATGCATGTTTCGATGACTTCGATATGATCCTCAAACAAATCGATTCGTCCAAATTGATAAATGTCTTTAAGTTCATTGCGTAAATAAGGTTATTTTATAAACTATATCATGATGTGGTGGTTCCCAAATTTGTGAATACGTGTCCGTTTTTATTACTTCGCTTTACTGACTTACTTATTTTTCCAAGCTATTAAATTTTATTACTAATAATTTATTACTTAAAAACGTTCTTTATCATCGTTGCTAAAATTGTATTTTAAGCTTTGTATTTTGATGTGATTTAGAAATATTATCAAAAATAAAACGTTTAAAGAAACATGATCTTCTCTACTAAATTAGTTATCTGATTACCATCAAGTGAGACAAGAGAGGATGGAAGCCATAATAAAATACACAAAAATTTCAAAATTTTATCATGCCAAGAGACTAAATATTTAATAACAAAATGGTACATAACCATGTTTCTAGCGCTAATTTACTGGTAATTAAACATGTTATCATCGCACAAGGTCACATAAACTTTATTTAAACGAACATTTGTTGTCGTAATGTAAAATAGCAGAAACACATACAACTAGACTGTTATAATTGCAATACAAAAATAGCACAACTATGAACAGAAGATTTTTTCTTTTCGAGCTATACACAGCACTTGCATGAAACGGTGCAAAAGTGTACCAATAAAAAGGATTGAATCGGATTTCAACCTGAGCTTATCTAAGAACGTTTCAATGTTTTAAAGTACTGGCAAACACAATTATTCACTAGATCATATCATTGTGTTTTAAACGATGTGTTAATTTTGCTGTTGCTGCATGCGCAGTTGGAGTATTAAGCAACAGCTAATGAATTTTAAAAACTGCATTCAAATTTTTTTTTAGCCATTTAAGGATTGTAATTAAGACGGATAGAAGAATGATAACAGTAGAATAAGAACAACTGTAGTAAAAGGATAACTTTGGTATAACTGCAATATACTACCGCATTAGAAAGATATTTGTTGATTAGACCGTTGATATGGAAATCACTGAGCGTAAAGTTTTGTGTCACCCTTTGGGCCGCTTTTAGTGGCCAACTGAATGCAGGTGACATTTTCATTGCAAAAAAACAGAGAAGACGGATTTAAAATTTAGAAGAGAAAGAAACAGAATTCAAAACGTTTTTATTTCTGTTTACGTTTCCTCATGTAATATTGTTTGACTATCAGTGGAATACGCTGAAATACTGTACACACAGAGTATAAATATTAACGAATTTTACGGTATAGATTGAATACATTTCTAGCAATGGAGCACAAGAACGGAAAGTTATTCAGTTCAGTAGATTACTTAGTTTTCATTTTTGTTGTCATTGCCTCGTTTTTGATCGGAGTTTTCTATTCGAAGAAAAATAGAACCACCAGCGATTATCTGATGGCTGGACGAAAATTAAAGATAATACCTACCTCAGTATCCCTTCTTATTTCCTTTATATCTGCAATAAGCATTTTGGGATATTCTGCGGAGACTTACTGCTACGGTGTTGATTTCTTTTTTATTCTTGTTGCTTACATAATAGGAGCTGTTGTTGCCTCGGTAACCTTCATTCCTTTATTGTATCCGTTGAAACTCACCAGTGTCAATGAGGCAAGTATATTTATAGTTGCCATGTTATAATTCAAGGGTCGTAGGTAAAATGTGCACAGGCGACATGTTTGTAAATTTTGAGCTGAACCCAGCAATGAATTGATAAGGGTCTCTTCATTTCCAATGCAAACACTTGTCGGCGTAATGAATGAATCCATTATAAAGCCACAAAATCAGTTGTGCTGCATTTTTCCTACGTTTTAAGGGCAAGAACTGCACAAACACAAAACCAAAGAAATGTCACTTATACACTTGTTTTGTACAATTCTTCAGTTTATCTTTTATTCATGTGTCATTGAGACACATTAGTGCCAATGAGGCAAGTATATTTATATATTATAATTTATCTTAATATTTATATTTTGTTATTCGTTATGATGTATGTTATATGTTTGGCTACTTATTCAGCTTTCTTTCTGTTGTTCTTGAACATCAAATTTTATGTCATTTTACACACTTACGCACATGATAAGCCTTGGTCTTATTTCTAAAAAATCTGTATCGGATACCAGTCAGCATTTTTACAGGATGCTTTGTCAAAGTTTAACAGACAAGGACATGAATATTAATTACATTTTGTTATTTGTTATGCAACTTCAAGCTGCTTATTGCTAAATTATAATTCATTTTGTCTAAAATAGTGCAAAGAAAATTTGCTTTCACAAAGAGTTTTAATGCATCTGTTGTGTTTGTTACTTTGAACCGTCACTTAATATTCTAGTGCATCATTTTAACATTATTTTAATGTTGTTAATTTATCTTTTCTGCTGTTGCTTTTCTGTCTGCATTATAGAACTAGGAGGAATGAGCTTGTTTGTACAGTCATTTGATATTCTAATGTTTAGAATAAGAGCGACATATCTCTATTATTTTGAGGTCATTATTTTATTTTCTCTTGCAGTATTTCTATCTGTGTTATAGAGTTAGGGATGTCGGATGTGTTTGAATAGTGTTTTGACATACCAAGGAATTTTTCCTATATTTTAATGTTATTTATTTATGTGTTTCATGTGTTTATATTGTAGTATTTCCATATGCGTTATAGAGCCAGGAGTGTTGTGCACGTTGCCTTACTCCTGCAAATTATGAGTTTCGTAGTCAAAAGTGGTGTGACATTGTACGCGCCTGCCATAATGCTTCAATCAAGTAACGCTTTGTATATCTATGAGAGCTTCATACATTCAAGTATAAAGTGATATAATGAGAAACAGTACGCATTAAATTACAATAGAATTATACATTGCTCACATATTGTCCAATCTTACAATGCCGAACAGTTGGTAGAGCTACAGACTGTTAGTTTTCGTTGGATAAGACTACGGAAAAATATGAGAAATTCCAGATCTGAAACGAAAATGCCAGCATTATGCTCTTAATAATGTAAAACAATTGTCCCGCGCATTTGTGCTTTGATAATTTAAGGCTGCTGTCCTAATTTTCGTGATGAAATCAAGTAACAAAATTAAAAATTCCCCACAAGGGTGTAAAAATTTTTTTATTCATAAATTAAAGTCATATTTTGGAAAGGCACGGCTTGCGGTTCACATTTGACGGTAGTTTTTGAATTGGTTTATTTTTGTCAACATATAAATATACGTTGCATCCAAAAAGAAATTGTTTTTAAAATCAAGCGACAAAGTTTAAGGTTATTAATGTAAAAGTTTTGCAAAAGTATGTTGTGGTCAAACAACAAAAGAGTTTAAGTGAATAAGTTTATTCTATATAAACGTAAAAGTCTTTTAATCATGATGTGATATTGCAGTGTCTGATATTGAAGTCTGGATGACAATGCTTGGGCTTGGCATACTGGGAACAATCTACACCACTATAGTATGAGTGCTTATTAGCTTCCAAAGGAAGCTTTAGTCCTCAGGGCACTATAGATTTAGGGGTTCGTCTATCTGACTGTGCATTGGTCTATCTGTGCGTCTGTCTATTCGTCAATGGTCTATTTTACCCTAACCCTGATAATCCACTTCGTACTAATGTGTTTTTTAATGTGTGTATATTATAGTTTTTATTGCCTTGACCCAATTTCAAGGTCACAATGTCTAGGAATTAATTTATATTCTGGTGGGGAATTGTGTTCCGTGAGATGCTTTTTATAATTAACTTCGTCAACATAAAACGGTGTATTCTTTTCATGCATATCAGCCTTGAGTACGTTGTCAGTTTGCTTCCAGGTAACTCTACACTCGCTCTGAATATGGGCTTATTCTTATTATTTTACGAAAACGTTTTGTTTTAAAATTAGCAGTTCTATATTTATGCAACACAGTTACACTGTTTTGGCATAGAATTGTTTTCTGTTTCCTAGGGAGGACTTAGAGCTGTGATATGGTCAGATGTTTTCCAATGTTTTGTCTTACTTGGTGGAATATTAGCTATTGTTATAATAGTACGTATTGATAGTAGCTTAAATAATAATAATAATAATAATAATAATAATAATAATAATAATAATAATAATAATAATAATAATAATAATAATAATAATAATAATAATAATAATAATAATAATAATAATAATAATAATAATTATGATACAATAAACTAACGGAAAATTAGAAGTACCATTACAGTACACTGAGATTGTAAATGAATTAATATAAAAGAATGACTATTAAACGAATGAATTTTATATATCTTTTTCATTACTTATAGTGTTATTTAAACGTAGGGGACGATTAAAGTAGGAGGAATATCTGAAGTATGGAGTATATATGGGGCTTATGACCGTCTCCAACCCACGTAAGTTGTCAATGGGCCATATAAGTACAGAAGCGCGGAGGCGTGGGATCTGCATCTTTGAATTATTCAGTTTTTGCGAGTCAAATTTACCAGTAGTATATAGGGTAATTTTTCCAACTGCAACCGATACCAGGGGTCTATTAAATTCCACGTGAACTTTATTAAACGATAGTTTTAGTTTGAGCAACTAAATTTGTAGCATTCATCAGAAACTGTTTTTTTCCTAAGTTATATCATTGCCTTTAGTGTTAGACCCATAACATGATGTCATGACTGCCGCAAACGGTTTCAATTTAAAATAAGTGACGTTAGCAGAAGAACGTGAAAAGTCAATAGTCACAGTCAGACTCACTTTCAATGTAAATGTTAGAGCCAATGTCACAGTTAATGTAATAGTCAGTGCCATGGTGAATGTCATAATCTGTGTTTGCAACCATTATAATAGTGATTCTAATAGTCATTGTCATAGTTAATGTCTCATTTATAGTCGCAATGTTAATGTGACACCAAATAAAACGGTCAATGCCATATTCGATGTAGCAGTCCATACTTTAGTCAGTGTAGCGACCAATCAAATAGTCAATGTCACAGCCAATACCAGTTAACATTACAACTGATATTGTCACTGCCATAATTAATACCATATTCAATGTCGTAGTTAATGTCACAATTGCTGTCATAGTTTAAGTCATAGTCCATCTATGGTGTCACAGTCAAAGTCGTATTCAATGTAACAACCATATCATGGTCAATGTCATAGTCAATGCCATAACCAATGCAATAATTAAAATGAGAAATGCAACCGTCAATATAATAGCTGATTACAGCCAGTGTCATATATATATGGGCAGATTAAATTTTTTTTACAAACTTTTTAAAGTTTGGGATTTGCTAAAACGACTTTTTTGCGCCTGTTGAAAAAACCCATCTATATATAAACATTTACTGAAATTTTAATGATATTAAAATATCGAAACTCTTCTTGCTGCTTCAATATATTACACAATAAGTCTTTATAAGATAAACTTCGGGAATACAAACATAGCAAAGAAAGATAAATGTGTTCTTGTTTACAGTTTGGATCCTTCGCCTTTTAAGAGAACAGCTTGGGCATTTAGTTTAGGATATTCGTTCAATGTCATATTCATGTTTGGCGTTTTGCAAATTGGTGTACAGCGTTATTGCGCACTACCAACTCTTAATGCTGCTAAAAGGTGAGAATTTTTACAAACAGTTAACATAGTGGTTGCTTGTAACAACGGGGCAGCATTACAAACTGAGCAACAAAACTTAATAAAATAATGTTAAGTATTATTGTACCTCAAACACTATGACGCTACAAAGCAACAAAGAAAAAATAAACAGAAAAAGTAGAAATACGGGTAAACAGGTAAATACTACGCGCCCAATAGGAGAGAAACAAAGCGCTTTTTTATAGTGTTCTGTTGTTTCTCCAAAATGACGAAAAGTGGTGGAGGTACTTGAAGTACCAATTGCGTCAAAAACGGGGAAGGTATGAGGAAGGTGTTTTAATATAATGTGATTTTACGCGAAAGGGAGGGAGGGGGCGTGGCTACCGATACTTAAAATGAAATATATAAAATAGAATTAGCTGTGCATCATGTATCAATGGTATAGATGCAACAGAACTCACAATACATCAATATCATGCAGTATGTGAATCAAACAACATTTCAAATACTTTTAGCAATTTGATATACATAATAACGTTTCTTTTCTTGTTGCTAGAAGCAACCTTTTTGTGTTGTAAAATAATTAGCATCTCACATTATTGCTACATATGTTCATTTTGTAATCCTCTCACAGGTCAATCCTTTACACAATCCCTATGAACGTTGCCATACAGACCTTGACCTGTACTTCTGGTGTTGTCGCATTTGCATATTTTACCAAAGCTGGTTGTGATCCCCTTTCTGCTGAATATATAGCAAATAAAAATGAAGTAAGTGTTTTACAAGATATATATATAAGCTGTTTGGTGGTTAAGGCAAATAGTTTATGAGTAATTTTAAACATAAACAAAAAAATTCTCGTGATTTCAAGGGCAAATGAACAAATCTATATTTCCCAGGCACATATTTTACAGTGTATGATTTTCCAGTTATATAATGTTCCAGTTATATATTGCAATCAGTTGCTTAATTAGAACGTTTAATATCATTGACATTAACCCATGGCTCATGCCCATTTTTGCTTGTTTTTGGTCTTTTGCTTGTTTGCGCCCGTTTGTATCTTTTTGTTTTTTATGTGCTTTTGTTTGTTGCTGTGTTTTGTTTCTTTATGTTTTTTGCTTCTTTGTGTTCTCTTTATTGGTTGTTCACTGTTGCTTTTTCACTGTTTCCCTTTTTATTGTTTGTCCTTTTTAGTTTTCTTGCATCCTTTTTGTCTGTTTGTACTCATTTATAGCTTATGCTTTTTTAATTTGATGTGCATTTTGGTTCTGTTTGTTCACTTTCATTTGAGTGTGCCCCTTTTTATTCAGATCATCCCGTATTTCGTGAAGGAAGTGTTGAACTATCCCACAATTCCTGGGCTTCTTGTAGCGTCTGTATTTTGTGGAAGTCTCAGGTCTACTTTTCTGCTTTTATGTTTAACAATAAAGCGATTAAATACGTAAAGACCTTATCCTTACTTTGAGTTGTTTCCGTGCGAATAAAGTAATTGTCTTGTGTATATAAAATGCTCACAAATATAGCATAGTCTTTTCACATTTGTCTTGTGTATATAAAATGCTCACAAATATAGCATAGTCTTTTCACATTTGTCTTGTGTATATAAAATGCTCACAAATATAGCATAGTCTTGTCACATTTAGCTTGAGCCTTATTGTGAATTTATTAAACTGATAAAAGATAACAAATAAAGAAAAATAAAGTTGAGAAAATGTACATGTAAATTAATTATTCAAGATATTTCGTACAGTGTATTGGTTGTGTGGAGATTAAAAAATATTTCGTGTCCAAAATACAGGCTTATTGAAATAGTCTGGTAAATTACTCACATTATATTATAATTACTCAAAGCTATAGGGAGTGCTGTAGTAGCATCGCTATATTTTATTTATCCAATTGAAAAGTTGCACAACCAAGCACACAAAACTGTTTTCGTTAAAGTAAATTAGCAACCGGTAAAACTAAATAAAAGTATCATATCATTAATTAAAAACATTTGATTAAAACATGGCTACTGCGCTAGATATTGAAGAGAAAATATTGGTTTATTGCTAGCAGCAACCTGTCAAGCATTTACAGCAGCTCTACGGTGCTCATATGGGAAGACGTATTAAAGCAGTACTTTTCCCGCTCTATCGAAGAGAGACAAACTCTACTAACCAAAATCATAAGTGCGTTCTCTCTTTCGTCTTAAAGCAAGCTTTGAAAACACTGTAAATTATAATAAAGACACCAGTAGTGCTTTGTGGTATTTTACTTAAATTCAAATATAAATAAATATAAATAACCATTGTCGCATCTTTTTGGCTATTCAACCCCACATAAAATAAGTTTCATGAGCTATAAATGGCCTTTTAAAAATATATCGGCCAAGTTTTTCAATAAATGTATTTTAAAGTAACAACTTTTTAAATATTATACACTACGTAGCGTTTCTGTGTGGTACTGTGTCCATTGCATGTGGGTTTGCCGTGGCAACTATGGGTGGAACACTCATTCAGGTATTACTGGTTTTTATAAGATTTTCAAATATATATATATATATATATATATATATGTTATAATAGATCAGGCTCTTTATGTTAATGTCACATCAGTGCCAACCGTTACATAATCCTGTGCCCTATAATTTGATATTTTTTCTTTCTCGTGCATTTTTATTCGAATAATAAGTTACTCATTTATAGTTCTGTTAATATGCACAGAAAATAATGGCATTGAGGTCATGGTAACCATACCGTATTTTCTCTAATTTTTAGATAACTGCAACACTGATCAGCTGTACAATTACACCCACTATGGTCCTTATTGTCACTGGAGCAACATCCCGACGTCATAATTATAAGGTGAGTCAGCGTAAGCACATGTTGATACAGACAACATTAGAAATTCAAAATAGTTTTGTTAAAAGAAATTTACCACATTTCTTAACAATGAAAATACTAGATAGCTGTTTCCAAAATATTTCACATTATAGTAAGATTCAAGGTTCAGTTTTGAAATGGTGTGTCAAAGAGAAAGACTTCATTTAAACTAAAGACTGCAATTGTTTTTCGTATTTCATAAATCATGTAATTACAATAAAGACCAATTAACTAAAAGGGTGTGATAGAGATGCGATCTATCTGTGTTATACGCTACACAACAAAAAGAATGCTTCTTTTTAGTGTGTGTTGCTTGGAGCATTTACTGCCTTTGTGCTCAATGCTTGGCTGGCATTTGGTCAGGCATTTGCCCGCGTCGAAGAACCAATCAAGCGTGTTGTTATAACAAACTGTACAACCGATGTAGGAAACTACAACCAAACGAGTGTTTCATTCATGATACAGGTGGCTAATATGTCAACAGCATACACGGTACCTTCTGACAAGTACGCAAAATTTGCTTCCAAACCGGTCATTATATCTCTTAGAGCAATGAAACTGTTCGAAATTGCACAGAGAGAACTAATATGTCAGTACTTTAAGAATCTCTACTTATAACAAGTAGCTATACAACTATTTCTTTAAAAACATGTCAATGATGTAAACATGTTAAGAAATAAAAAATCAGTATTGCAGGGAATAAAAGGTAAGATGTAAAAAATATTGGAAGTGCTTATATTTCAGTTGTGTAAGTTTCACTAGCAAGAGATCTCATTTCTTGAGGGCACATTATTTTAAATTATTATTGCTTGAGAATATATTCTTGAACTTTTTCAGCATTGAAGAGAAATCGCCCTTTATGCTGTACCAGATTTCTTACATGTGGTTTTTACCAATTTGTCTGACAGTGGGAATAATAGTTACATTTCTGCTGTCACTGATCCCTGGTAAATCCTTACAATTTTTGACAATATAAACAAATACAATTCATTAGAAACAACATACTAAACATTTGTTAAGAACCAAACAATTTTTGTTTTAAAATTCTATAGTTGTATTTGGTTTATGGTCAGCTTTTTATAGTTAGTCGGATACAAAGGATGCAGTAGTCCTTTGAAGTTAAATTGATTTACATTTTTTGCTACAGAAATTGGTATCAACTTCAGTGAATTAAATCTTTAGCCAATGTGGCTTGTGTGAATCACAAACTTTTCCCATATATTTTCAGGCAAACATACAAATTGATCCACTTGTTCTAGTTTTTCAGGAGAACAACCAGGAAGATATAAAAGCCGATCTACTCTTTCCATTTGTAAGGCACATGTTAAAACTCGAAGCTGGACATAGCACGCTTATTCGACCCAGTGGCGATAGCAAGGACATGCATGTACCAGCAATGAAGAATAGCAGTGAAATGTTCGCCATGATCGAAAAAGGGAATAACCAATAAAAACTATATGTTTGAAGTGCTAATACTGATGCGCAAGAAGACGCTAACTAAACTAAGTATTAGCATATGTGATCAAGAGAATTATTTAATCAGCAATAATCAATAAAGCAATTTATAAATTCTATAAAATATATTAATAATGATATGTCTCTTTTAGATATCAATATCTAACAAGCATGGCTGACAGGGATAAGAACTTTTTCACAAATGCTTTGTAACCGCCGATATTTAGAGTTCCTTTGTGATTTTCAACATGGATAAGAAAACGTGTTTTATTTACTTTATACTAAAAATTCTTTAACTCATGAAATTCAGTTAAAATGCGGTGCAGTTTTCTAAAAGGCGTAAACTGCTTCATAACTGATGATTGTGAAATTGTTTAGCTTAGATCAAACGGAACACTTTCTGCTAAATGTGAGGCTCTGTATTTGTTGATAATTTTAACACGCACAAGTTGATTTATGCACTCCGTAAAAAGAAATGATAAGAAACCGTCAGCGTGCTCTAACCGCGTAGGTAATATAACGATGGCTTTGTGACGTAAAACGTTTTCCTTTGATTTGCCAAGTTGCTATGCGACACTAGTGTCGCAGGACTATACCATGACAAATTTTTGAGCAAAATCTCGAGTTTATGGCTTTTTCTGCTCTCTATGAATCGATTATGTGGACAGTTAATGAACTCACCGCTGCGCGGTTTGTTCACAGACCTTCCACGCATGCTCCAATCCCACACAAAATACTCAGAGCCCTTGATCTATCCCTATATTAGTACGACAATAATGGCAATTCGTTTGTTTTTTTTCTTTCACAGCTTAATTTTTCAACATACAGATTCAGCTTCTTAGCTCAGAGTTTCCTTCTCACATTCCCCTAGTTTAAACAAATGGCATATTTCAATATGCTTTTGAAGTGCCACACAATCTTCAGCAAGGATTTTTGGCAGTATCACTGGTTTTAGCAACAACCAATCGCTCTTTGAAAAAAGGTAAAAACTTTGTTTCATAAGTCAGCGACAAAGGATTGAATGTTTTCTTTTGATTCTTGTATAGCATAAGGATTTTGGAAGAGGAAGCAGGTTTAGGTAGGTCTCCAACTTTGCAGTTTTTTATTATAAATATTATTACAGCCAGTATCTAAGAAACTACGGAGTTATTTCACCAAATAGTTTTAAGAAAGATTTTAAGCGTACAGTCTTAGCAAAATTGTCTAAGTTTTAAAGAAAGATACAAAATTGAAATATAAACAGCAAAGACAGGCATTTCTGTGCAGCAGCATATAGCAGTGAGTATGTTTCGCCTGCGTGCCACTTAAATGTACAAGAACCGAAGCAGCTCCGATGCATGCGATTACTCCTTGCACTTAAATACTGCCTTTATTGGACTACGAACATTACTAGCGTCATTTGCAACTATTTTAATTATTATTTTCTTGCACGTTGCCTGTATAGTCATATTTCATGTTTCGCTTAAGACTGTGTGAAATGTTAAATATGAAATCCGATTTATGTTTTAGATTAGATTGTTGCCGCAAACATGCAAAGAAATTTGGTGTTTTGCGATTTGTTGCAAGTAATTCTTATCATTGATTCAATGATATCATTGGGACACTTTGCTTGTACCAATAATATCACTGGGTCAATGATTGCTTTAAAACAATCATTGTACCTCCCGAAGGAAACTCATCATGAAAACAAACGGACTTCCTGCGCAAAACTTGCCAGTGTTTACAGAAATTTACATTAAAGCTATCAGCACAAAAAAGTACCAAAACAAAAATATAACTCTACATGAAGACCTGATAAGAATGGCTCAAGCTGTTCGGGATAAGTGATATCATTCGTTCTCTTTTATAAACCTATCGGAAAATTGAAAATGACAAGATAATTTGTGATAAAAATTTGTGCAACTGCCACGAACCAAACATATGAGCAACTAAAAAGTATTTGACATAACACAAAATGTTCCCATTCTTGTATGATTGTTTATGAAACATAATATTACACAATGATATGACTGGTACATTTTGGATCAATGATGGTTATCCCGGGCTACGTGAATTTTTTAAAGAAAGAGATAGTTATAGGAACAGATCCATTTTTCCTTAATAGCATCTATCAAGTATGTAACAACATAAAAAAGTTTACATAATGGTGAATCCAGTGGGGTCCACCAGAGCAGCCACAAAATTCTAGGATTACCCCCCCCCCCCAACCTATATCCTTTGAGAATCGCGAATCCGCCACTGATTGATTTAGTGTATCAAAAGAAATAAAAATAACAAGATATGTAAAATTTATCTAAATATGTTTTGTTTTTTTGTAATATTTTGTGTGAAAAAATGGATAATATTAAGAAAAATAAATAGGCAAAAAAAAACGAATTAGCAGTTTAAAAAAAGGTTTCAATAGGTTTAATATGTCGTTTTCGCAAAAGAAAATTGGTCAACTTTGAAAAAATATGTTTAGTAGGTTTTAATAGGTTTAAGAGTTTCGCTGGAAGGCCTGCAATGACAGAACTTACCACTGATGTCAATTTTGGCAATACCGGCGCACGGCTCTAGCCAATGACATTATTTTAGAAAAGGTGAAACACATAAACTGCCCGATTATAAAGTACGGTGCACAGTTCTTATAGTTAAATAACAATTTTATATTGACAAAAATATGTGTTTTCTTGAGAATGGGACGCAGAGACCTCATTATCGCCCACAAAAATAATGAACATAATATTGTAAAAACATTAACTTAAGTTTGGGAGTTTCGTCGAGGTCGAAAATAATGGGTGTGCTTTTTAATAAAAGACCTGCCAGTTTGAACTTCAGTGTCCTGTAATCAGCGCCGAAACATCCATGGCCTTGGCAGTTGAGATCAATGAACATTTCTACTGCAGGAACTGTAACCCTGTTTTCCAAGAAAGATAGAAAGGGTCCCGGGACCAATCCAAACTGGTGAAATGAAAGAGAATATCTTTCATGGTTGAAGGTTAACTTTTGTACAGTATCGCAAAATAAGGAATATTTAAGAAGAAAGGGTTGCCAAATCTGCATCTGGCTTATTTAGTGGAGTAAGAACGTAATATTTTGTTGTCCCCAATTATGATCTACAGTAACCAGTTTTATATTATCTCCCTCTAGTCCTAGATGAGTCTTGCGGTCTTCCTGTGACAGCAAGACTCATAGTTCCTACAATAGGAAATGTCACTGATGTAAATTCTCAACTCTCGCGCACGACTGGGGCAACGGCGTTATTTTGGCCCAGTTATAAATTATGGCGCACAAGTTTTGTGGTCAGAAAACAATTTTTTACTGAGAAAAAACTGTTTTCTTGAGATCAGGATATCAAATCCCTCATTATCGTCCACATCAACAGTGAATCCACAGTTGCAAAACCACGCTTCACTCTAGTTTGGGAGTTTCGCTGAGGTCGAAAATAATGCGTCAGAGTACTTCTCAGTGTGCTTTTAAAGAAAAAGCCTGCCAGTTCGAGTGTCGGTGTCCTTGAACGTGCGCCGAAAGATCCAGAGCCTCGAAAATTGAGATCAATGGCCATTTCTATTGCAGGAACTGTGACCCTTTTGGCCCTAGGAAGATAGAAAGGGCCTGCTGGGACTACTCTCCCTCGGAAGCATAAGCCATTTCGTACTTTCAGATCTTTTCGATGGAGGTGTTTCGACTGCATTTTTTGGTATAAATTGTAAAGAAATGATAAGGGGAAAGCATGAAAATTCTTATTGTCTTTCAACTTCCTCACTTTCATTTGACCTTTAAAAATTATTTGATTCAGCCCCCTTAATAGCCAACATATGAATACGTTTCTGAAAAAATTAGAATTTTGACGATTTTTGCCAGTTTTTTCTATCATTTCTTTATATCCTTATCCCAAATGAATTCAATCGAAACGCAAAACATTTTGGAAAAAAGTACGAATCTGCTCATTTCGGCTTGCACTAGAAACACAAGACTCACCAAGTTTGTGGTCTCCTTAATTGACAAAGATACGGTTTCTCGGACTTTAGCAGCAGAGCCTGCTGTGTGTAACTTTTGTGTAAACTTCCTTTCTTTTGACATTTTAAGTTAAGTTGTTACCGCTTGAACAAAAAAATACTTTAAACATTTTTAAAGCGGAAGTAAATAATGTCCTGGTCTAGAAATAAGCCAAAGAACTAATCGAGTTAAATATTGAGAAACAAAAAAAAAAACAGGGCGTTGTTGTTTAACAGCCGACCTCTTCGGTGGTTGATCTAATGTGTATAACACATGTTTATCGGTGCAAAAGGTCCAATGAGTGACCTGTTTGGATTGAGCAAAGTAAAGGACTATTTGTTGAAAATTGGTTATGATTTTCAGTTTGTAATAAATGTGCTTTCTAGTAGCCACATAGGCGGTGTATGGGAGAGATTACTCAGAAGTGTAAGGAACATTTTGTCCGTTCCGCTTTCTGAGCTTCACACGCAGATTGATGATGAGTGTCTTCAGACATTTATTGCTGAGGTCAGGGCTATTCTCAACTGTAGATCTCTTGCAGCAACTCGCATTAATGATCCAACAGCACCAATTGCACTTTGTCCAAATCATTTACTTACGATGAAGTCAAGTGATATTTTAGTCAAGTGATTTATCTAAGGAACATGGGTATTTAGAAGGCCAATACAGAAGTTGGTGACCTTACTGAGGCAGTGTAACAATTTAAGTGTAAAATAGAGGCCGGAAATAGCCCTCACCGAGGAGCCTTTTTGTGGGGTATTAGATTGGTTATTTGTGTGTTTAATGTAAATCTGTAATATGTTCACCGTCGTTTGTAAAATTAAACTGCGATTAATGTTAAGGAGCCATGTTGTGTAATGCCATGAATTCAGTTTAAAAAAGATAATAATACTAAATTATTTAATCAAGTTTTGTCGACTTTGAGACATCATGCTTAGAGACGATTGTCTATATTTTGTCGTGGTCTTTGTGACGTCATATGCAGGGACGATCGTGCGTTCGGAAACATTCTATGTAGTTCTGGCAAGTTTAAAAAACAGTTCATTGTGTACTAAAGCATGCAGTGCTTTTGATGGCATATATGAAGCACTTGCTTACTATTAAAAATGATTTCACGATTAATATTTCAATGAGCGTTTAATATTGTTCTGCTGTGCCTACCACACGTTATTCAGTATGCAATATGGAAATGATATAGGCCGGTCGGGGCTTTTAGCCGCCATTTATGAAACGTCATGGTACTGATTAGTTGTCAGCAAACTGATTAGCATTCAAATAATGCTTTAGAAAGACCTCTGTTACAAATGACGTTTAAATATTATTAAACGAGTGCAGTAAAAATGTGGTCAATTGCCTGATCAAAAGATTATGGCTATGTTTCTGATATAAAAACGGAGCTTTCGGAGAGTGAAGGGTCCGTCCCAAATTAGATCTGATGTGTGGTAAAATGGATTAATGGATTTGTTCTAAGTGAGTTGAAATATCTACCTTCTTTAAATTAAATAAAAGACATTAAAGTAGATTATTTTTAATTGTTTAGCATGTTTTTAGTTCATTTAGTAATATTTTTATGCAAAATTCAGACATCCCAAAACGGACAGTGTGTTATTGTTAAAGAGGCCGCATGTGCGTTGTCCATATTTATAAGGTCTGAGATCGGAAATTATTCAAATTTTATATGTTTTACGTCGCTTTCAGTGACAGAAATATTGCGATAAAATGGGAGACAATGCCACACCAAAAAAAGTGACAAATTATTGAACAACAGTTTAGCAGTGCACCACTATATCACTAGTTTAACCAAAACTTTGCAAATATATTACAAAAGCGAGATTTGGAGGTAATGAATATCGCTTAAAACGATGTTATTTAAGGACAATAATGCCGTTTTTTATGAATTTAGCCAGTTTCTTATGGAAGACAAACTCTGTAAAATTTAGTGCTCTTAGGTGCCCTACTTAATAAAAACGGGAACAGTTAAGCCATGTTTAAAATTATTTAAATATGCAAAACTTAATTAAATTATTTTGTTCACCAGGTTTTTCGGAGGCATGTAGCTGCGAATCTCGGGATATATTTAGGTAAAAAAATGAATCTAAATGCCACTTTATAAAATGTGCTGCGTGTTGTTGAAAAATGAGTATTGTAATAAGAAATTGTAATAACAACATGTGCTGTGTCATGCATTGATGTATCGGTGCAAAGCTCTTTTATACTGAAGGTCTCGTTTTCTCCTATGATTTCCCATTTCTCAATGGCATACTTCAAGCTCGTACGTCGCGCTTGCACGCTTCTTTGAAGCAGAGCTTTGGAAAACCAACTAGATGTTTTCCATCGGCAATCTCACTGCACATGGTCTTTCGGTATTCTTCCATCGTCCATCTAATTCTATCAATCTGTTCGATTTTGACATTGATTTCGACAGCGACGACTGTATTATCAGTTGTAGTGGAGCCCAGGTAGCAGAATGTACTCATACTCTCTAACACGGTGCCGTTGAGAGTGATGACCGGTTGGTGTTTAGCACCTTGAGCCATGACTACAGTTTTCTTCACGCAGCAGACTGTCTCTCAGAATTTTGAATTTTTCACCAAGGTCTTGCAGCGTGTTGATAAAAGTCTGTAGCTTTGCTTAACCCTGTGCTTCTGGAGTAGCGTCGTCAAAGAAGAGCAATTACATGATTGCTTTAAGCCCTCTTGATTTTGCTTGAAGAGGTCGCAGGTTGAATAGCTTTCTGTCGGAGAGAGTATAGATGTGGATGTCATTCTCAGCATCCTTGACAGCAAATAGCTGAGTAGCATAGAGGGAAAAAGATAAGAAGGGTATGGGTGCTAAAACGCTTCTTTGCCGTATGAAGTTTTAGTTTGGAAGTTAGCAAACATTACGCCTTCGATGTTGACTGTACTACGCATGTTTTTGCAGAGGGTTTAGTGCATTGAGCAGTCTTGGAGAACACCAGCTTTGTACAGACCTGAATTGTTAACTGTATTAAGTGCTTTGGTCAGGCCGACAAAGGACATTTACACCTGTTTTTGTTGTTCTTGACACTTCTGTTATAATGGTCTCAATGATAATATAATATAACTCGTTGACCAACTTGAGCGGAAACCCCACTGAACTTCGGATAGACTGCCTCTTTGTGCGTCATGCAACAGATGGATCACTTTTGTCAAGAGTCTCGTAACTCAGGTTGCTCCGCAGGGAGAAGAGTATGACCTTTGCAGCATACCCTGTTTTTCATTAAATCATTTATTAATGTTTATTCGAGGTCCCATTCCGCTGATTATTGAGGCGGAGTTATTCCGACAAGATTCTCAACCTGTTGCCATGGCAACTGCTGGTGTCGTAAACTGACTTTCTATGACAATTAGCGTGTTCAGCTTTGAACTAATTCAGGTAAAATGAATATATGTTTACTCAATGGAATTATATTTATATGTTTACCTGACAGTTTACCTGTTTTTATCAGATCTTTTAGCTTTTAAGGGATTAATATGTGTCATATATCACAAATGTGCTCAATGATATTTTGGCTTCTTAAATATAGAAAAAATACCATTTATATTTATTGCAAAATTTAAATTTTCTATTGACTACATATGCTAATGCTAGCCATGGTATAGAGAATATATACCTCAATTGTGTTTTTAGAGAGTAATTGGTGAATTTTCCATATTGATCTTCTTTGTCTTTTGCATTGTATCAGCCATTTCAAAGTTCCTGAAACAAAGCAAGCACATTGCAAGAAATAGCAAAAATATTTACGAATAGGACTACTGGTGATCTAAACTAAATGTGTCGTGCTAAGTACGTGACATAATTGCAAAAATAGAGAAATAAAGAGGGTGTCACTTACTTATTCAAACATCGAAGTACCATGTTTTGGTATCAATGTTTAATATTTATAAGATTTGTGAAGCTAAATAAAGAAATCTTTTGTTATTCGTAAAACATATACGATCTAAATTATGTACATGATTTATTCTCTGGCTAGAGTACCGTACATAAAGAAATGATAGCGAAGCGAAAATTGCAATGTATTTGAGGTATTGCACTCCCGGCATTCTAGCTGCGTATGAATTTTTTGTCAGTAATTCGACTGTAGTTACATTGGTGCACTGTTCATTGCAGTTTTCGAGTCTTAAATATAACTCCATCAACAAAAAACAGAACTTTTTTTCTAAATTTAAGTTTAAAGGGAAATGCGGGTATCTCACCTACAATTGACATTTCCTTCATACTTTCACAGTTTAATGCTTTGAGGGTATACATTCAAAAATTGAAAAGAAAAAGGAGGGTCACCGATGTTACAAGAGGAATAAAGACACAGAAAGGTCGCGTATTTTTACTATAGAAACCATTGGGAAAACCAAGAAATTTCAATCAAAATGCAAAATAAACACATAATCACAATTGACAATTGCCTCATTTTTTCCTGTTTGAAGAACATGTCATGCGAAATGTTTTAAGCCAATAAAAATATATGTCACCGTATCAATAAGAGAATTATACAATCTTTGTGACAAAATCCCATTGACTCAATGGATAAATGGTGAAAACAGTGTAATATGATTTTAATGTACATTATATCAACACAGGCCCTTCTAGGAACAAAATATCAATACAGACCATTTCTGGACACGACCCTATTTGTCTTTGAAAAGAATTTAGTAGTTATTTATACTGTGTAAACATGAATTCAAACTCAACGACATTCAATGTAATGCGCATTTCAATCGTTAGATGGCGCAGAGATACCCGCATTTCCCTTTAAATAACAAGGAAAATATTTTAGTTTCACCAATAAACTTAATGTTTTGATAACAACAGTACATGAATGTTGTCAAATTTACTTTAAAAGTGATTTATGGTCAAATGGAAAGGCTTCAAAGTTAAGTAGGATCATGATTTATGTCAAAATTTAGAAGGCAGTTAGAAGGCAGGAGCTTTGAGGTTTGTTTACATTCTTCATTGCTGGGAATTTACCGCTGGGGAAGCATGAGGCGTATTTATTGTTTATTTTAGTGAGTACACGATACTTCCTTGAAAGAAAATATCATTTATACTGTATAGGTTTATTGTACGGCTCCATCTATTTTGGCTGTATTTCAAAGCATTAAGAAAATGAGAAAATGTCTTGCCATTGCAATTTTGATGAGATATTATCACACAGTAACCCAAAAATAAACATCCAACTGGTGAACTGGGTTCATAGCTATCTCAGTAATGTTGAAGAAATTCCTTTTCCGTTTAAGTCAATTCACCTGTCTGAACACAATTTCTTTAAAATAAATATATAACTTGTATGCTGAATATATAGCACCATATGGAAGAAATGTAATTTTTATTTCAGCCCAGTCACCTGTCTCAAGTTAGTTATAGACTTTGCTCATCACTGGTTCTCTTTGTCAATTGTCCACTGTCAATCGTTATGTCGAATACATCTGTAGTCCACTTTGTATCTTCCTCTATCGACAGTATGGCCATGCTATGCCCATCTTGAAAAAAAGGTTTGTGATTTCTTTATTAGCAAAATTTGCAGACGTTCCGTTAAGATTTCCAATGCTGGGTTGAATTATGGCCTGATTCTTGTCCTCCAGTGCTGTCAATCAAGTAGCCTTTACACTAGCAGAAGCACTAGAATGAATTGCCATTGGATTTCACACCTAACTTTACTTTTCTCATTGGATGAATGGATCACCAGAGAATGTGGAGAGGAGAGTTTTATTGTGGAGCCGTTTATCCTCGCTCAGGCTTTTGTCGTACATACATTTCGATAGCGCTGGCCGTGCCAAGTTCGAAAAGAAGGAACACTTTTTTGCGCATGGCGTCTTCACAGTCCTCTCAATCCCTGCAATGTTGATTACTGCTAAACTGAGAACCTAATTATTAATGTTCAGAGGGCGTATCGTATTCAGCTGTTCAACACGTGGCTTCGGGTGTCCTTTCCTGTCCAGTTTCACTGGAATATTATTCCTGCACTTGGGGTCATCCGCTTTTCTCTAGTAAGCACGGTTTATAGAGCCATACTTACACTACTTAATGCAGGAATATTATGAAAGTACCACCTCGCTAATGAATGCTTCTTGCCATTACATCGACTGCTAGTCATTTGATGCTGTTGATGAAGTTTGTTAGACTTTGGTCGGTTACAGACTGTTTTTCCCTCACTCAGCATTTTGTTGTAATTCTCATTTGATTTGACTGACCAGACGGTTGTGATTTTTTTTAAACTTATGGGAAGTTTGTGGTAAAATATCTGCTCATATAATGTGCTACTGAAATATGCATTATTCTCAGAGGGTTTACAAGTTAATTTCATTAATTTGTTTAATTTTTATAGGTCGGATGAGGCATGTGATTGCCTTTGATAAAACCAATGATCCATTTTCGACTCTTTACTGTGAAGAGTAAAGGAAACACGTCGGGTAGGTGAAACTCTACTTTAGATCTACTTAAAAGTGAAAAATTAGCGCTCGTTTACTATTTCTTTAAATAATTAAATAATTTTCCTTGGGCAATATGCTCTAGTGTTTTTGGTCTTTTTCATATTGGTCATGTTCGGTTACAGACTTTGTTTATTGAATGACCGGGTTTTAGTTCTGTACTCATATCCATGGCATTGGAATTAGCCTGTTCGACGGCTGTTATTATTATCACTGCTATGTCCAAATTTATATTCGATTTCTTTTGGGTGCTTGAATTGGCTTTACCATACGGAAATTGTCAACTTATCAGCTAGATTCGTTCCAAATTTACATTTCTGGTTAAGATCTTGCAGAGCTGGTAAAACTCTTGTATACTTTCTCTAAACTGCTATTTAAGGTTTTAGAACTGAAATCGCACAATCGCTTTGTGGTTTTTACTTTTATGTGGTGATATGAACGGTCACAAAGAGTGTAGAAAACACAATATTCTTCAGCAGCTGAAAGATTTAAGATCATAGAAACTCAAACGAGCCTATGCTCTATTTCCATTACTTGTTTTGTTCATACTGAGAAAATATTTAGTCTATTGATGTCTTTTTTTGGCATTCAACGAAGAACTAGGATTGCTATATCAGTACGCACTTGCTAAAGTAACAAGTTGAAGAAATAAGGAAGAGGAAAGAAACAGTAACAGAAGAGCTGGAAGCAAGGAAATTCCGAATAGTCGCCTCTTACGACATGCACAGAAAAGAAAACCTCGATGCATGTTTCGATGACTTCGATATGATCCTCAAACATATCGATTCGTCCGAATTGATAAATGTCTTCAAGTTCATTGCGTAAATAAGGTTATTTTATAAACTGTATCATGATATGGTGGTACCCAAATTTGTGAATACGTTTTTATTACTTCGCTTCACTGACCTACTTATTTTTCTAAGCTATTAAATTTTATTACTAATAATTTATTACTTAAAAACGTTCTTTATCATCGTTGCTAAAATTGTATTTTAAGCTTTGTATTTTGATGTGATTTAGAAATATTATCAAAAATAAAACATTTAAAGAAACATGATCTTCTCTACTAAATTAGTTATCTGATTACCATCACGTGAGACAAGAGAGGATGGAAGCCATACTAAAATACACAAAAATGTCAAAATTTTACCATGCCAAAAGATTAAATATTTAATAACAAAATAGTACATAACCATGTTTCTAGCACTAATTTACTGGTAATTAAGCATGTTATCATCGCACAAGGTCACATAAACTTTATTTAAACGAATATTTGTTTAATAATGTAAAACAGCAGAAACACATACAACTAGACTGTTATAATTGCAATACAAAATAGCACAACTATGCACAGAAGATTTTTTCTTATCCAGCTATACACAGCACTTGCATGAAACGGTACAAAAGTGTACTAATAAAAAGGACTGAATCGGATTTCAACCTCAGCTTATCCAGGAACGTTTCAATGTTTTACAGTAATGGCAAAAACAATTATTCACTAGATCATATCATTGTGTTTTAAACAATGTGTTAATTTTGCTGTTGCTGCATGCGCAATTGGAGTATTAAGCAACAGCTAATGAATTTTAAAAACTGTATTCAAAGAGATTGTTTTTAGCCATTTAAGGATTGTAATTAAGATGGATAGAATAACGATAACAGTAGAATAAGGACAGCTGTAGTAAAAGGATAACTTTGGTATAGCGATAACTGCAATATACTGCCGCAATAGAAATATATTTGTTGATTAGACCGTTGATATGGATATCACACAGCGTAAAGTTTTGTGGACCGCTTTTAGTGGCCAACTGAATGCAGATGACATTTTCATTGCAAAAAACAGAGAAGACGGATTTAAAATTTAGAAGAGAAAGAAACAGAATTCAAAACGTTTTTATTTCTGTTTACGTTTCCTCATGTAATATTGTTTGAAAACGCTGAAATACTGTACACAGAGAGTATTAATATTAACGAATTTTACGGTATAGATTGATTAGATTTCTAACAATGGAGCATAAGAACGGAAAGCTATTCAGTTCAGTAGATTACTTAGTTTTCATTTTTGTTGTCATTGCCTCGTTTATGATCGGAGTTTTCTATTCGAAGAAAAATAGAACCACCAGCGAATATCTGATGGCTGGACGAAAATTAAAGATAATACCTACTTCAATATCCCTTCTTATTTCCTTTATATCTGCAATAAGTATTTTGGGAAATTCTGCGGAGACTTACTGCTACGGTGTTGATTTCTTTTTTATTCTTGCTGCTTACATCATAGGAGCTTTTGTTGCCTCGGTAACCTTCATTCCTTTATTGTATCCGTTGAAACTCACCAGTGTCAATGAGGCAAGTATATTTATAGTTGCCATGTTATAATTCAAGGGTCGTAGGTAAAACGTGCACAGAGGACATGTTTGTAAATTTTGAGCTGAACTCATAAGGGTCTCTTCATTTCCAATGCAAAGATTTATAAAGGCAGAAAAACATTGGTGCTGATCTGCATTTTTGCTACGTCTTAAGAGAAAGAACTGCGCAAACCCAAAAACAAAGAAATGTCACTTGTGCACTTCTTTTGTCCAATCGTTGAGTTTATCTTTTTATCTATGTGTCAAGTATGTTTATATATTATAATTTTCTTAATATTTATATTTTGTTATTCGTTATGATGTATGTTATATGTTTGGCTTCTTGCATAGCTTTCTTTCTGTTGTTCTTGAACATCAAATTTTATGTCACTTTACACACCTACGCACATGATAAGCCTTGGTCTGAGTTTCTAAAAACTGTACCGGATATCAGTCAGCATTTTTGCAGGATGCTTTGTCAATTCGTTTTGAGAGAAAGTAGTGTTTTATTAATTTTAATGGTTTTTACGTGTATTAACGTGAGAACCGTTCGGCAATTTTGCAATGAAACTTATAAAGGCGTTAATTAATATATAAAGGTGCTATTCAATTAATATGCAATGTTGTTATTTGATCAATATACAAAATTGTTTAATAACAAAGATAAAAGACCTTCAATTAAGTAATATACAAGGGTGTTAATTACTCAAGATGCACAGCTGCTGCAAAAGTTTAACAGACAAGAACATGAATAGTAATAATTTTTGTTATTTGTTATGCAATTCAAAGTTCCTTGTTGCTAAATTATAACTGATTTTGTTTAAAATAGTGCAAAGAAAATTTGCTATCGCAAGGGTTTTAATGCATCTGTTGTGTTTGTTACTTTGAGCAGTCACTTAATATTCTAGAGCATCATTTTAACATTATTTTAATGTTATTAATTTATCTTTTCCGCTGTAGTTTTTCTGTTTGCATTATAGAACTAGGAGGAATGAGCTTGTTTGTACAGTCATTTGATATTCTAAGGCATAGAATAAGAGCGACCTATTTACATTATTTTAAGGTCATTAATTAATTTTTCTCTTGTAGTATTTCCATCTGTGTTATAGAGTTAGGGATGTCGGATGTGTTTGAATAGTGTTTTGACATACCAAGGAATTTTTCATATATTTTAATGTTATTTATTCATTTGTGTTTATATTGTAGTATTTCCATATGCGTTATAGAGCCAGGAGTGTTGTGCACGTTGCTTTACTCCTGCAAATTATGAATTTCGTAGTCAAAAGTGGTGTGACATTGTACGCGCCTGCCATAATGCTTCAATCAAGTAACGCTTTATATATCTATGAGAGCTTCATATATACAAGTATAAACTGATATAATCAGAAACAGTATGCATTAAATTCCAATAGAATATATATTTTCCACATATTGTCCAATCTTACAATGCCGAACAGTTGGTCGTGACTACTGACTGTTAGTTTTCGTTGGATAAGACTACGTAACATATGAGAAAGTTGATACATTTGCCTATCTGCAATAAATACTCTAATTCCAGATCTAAAACGAAAATCCCAGCAATATGCTCTTAATAGTGTAAAACGGTTGTCCCGTACATTTGTGCTTTGCTAATTTAAAGCTGCTGTCTAATTTTCTTGATTAAATCAAGCAACGAAATTAAAAATGTCCCACAAGGGTGTAAAAATTTTTTATTTATAAATTAAAGTCATATTTTGGAAAGACACTGCTTGCGGTTCACATTTGACGGTAGTTGGTGAATTAGTTTATTTTGTCAACATATGAATGCACGTTGCATCCAAAAAAAGATTTTTTTAATCAAACGACAAAGTTTAAGGTTATTAATGTAAAAGTTTTGCAAAAGTATGTTGTGATCAAACAAGAAAAGAGTATATTGCAGTGTCTGACATTGAAGTCTGGATGACAATGCTTGGGCTTGGCACACTGGGAACAATCTACACCACTATAGTATGAGTGCTTATTAGCCCCATAGGAAGCTTTAGTCCCCAGGGCACTATAGATTTAGGTGTTCGTCTATCTGACTGTGCATTCGTCTATCTGTGCGTCTGCCTATTCGTCAATGGTCTATTTTACCCTCTGATAATCCATTTAGTAATATTGTGTTGGTGTATATTTTAGTTTTTATTGCCTTGACCCAATTTAAAGGTCAGAATGTCTAGGAAATAAATTATATTCTGGTGGGGGATTGTGTTCCGTGAGATGTTTTTTATAATTAACTTCGTCAACAGAAAACCATCTTTTCTTTACATGCATATCAGCCTTGAGTACATTGTCAGTATGCTTCCAGGTAACTGTGCACACTCGCTCTAAATATGAGCTAATTCTTATTGTTTTATGAAACACGTTTTCTTTAAAATTAGCAGTTCTATATTTATTCAACACAATTACACTGTTTTGGCACAGAATTGTTTTCTGTTTCCTAGGGAGGACTTAGAGCTGTGATATGGTCAGATGTTTTCCAATGTTTTATCTTACTTGGTGGAATATTAGCTATTGTTATAATAGTAAGTATTGATAGTAACTTAAATAATAATAATAATAATAATAATAATAATAATAATAATGCAACAACAGTAACGAAAAATTAGAAGTACCATTAGAGTACACTGAGATTGTAAATGAATTACTATATCTTTTTCATTACTTATCATGTTATTTAAACGTAGGGAACGATTAAAGTTGGAGGAATATCTGAAGTATGGAGTATATATGGGGCTTATGACCGTCTCCAACCCACGTAAGTTGTCAATGGGCCATATAAGTACAGAAGCCCGGAGGCGTGGGATCTTTGAATTATTCAGTTTTTGCGAGCCAAATTTACCAGTAGAATATAGTTTAATTTTTCCAGCTGCAACCGATACCAGGGGTCTAATAAATTCCACGTGAACTTTTTACACGACAGTTTTAATTTGCGCAACTAAGTTTGTAGCATTCAACAGAAACTGTTTTTTTCCTAAGTTATATCATTACCTTTAGTGTTAGACCCATAACATGATGTCATGACTGCCGCAAACGGTTTCAATTTAGACGTTAGCAGAAGAACGTGAAAAGTCAGTAGTCACAGTCATACTCACTCTTAGTGTAAATGTTAGAGTCAATGTCACAGTTAATCTAATAGTCAGTGCCCATGGTGAATGTCATAATCTGTGTTTACAACCATTATAATAGTGATTCTTATAGTCATTGTCACAGTTAATGTCTTATTCAAAGTCGCAATGTTAATGTTACACCAAGTGAAATGCCATATGCCATATTGCCAAGTCAATGCCATATTCGATGTAGCAGTCAATACTTTAGTCAATGTAACGACCAATCAAATAATCAATGTCACAGTCAATGACAGTTAACATTACAACTGATATTGTCACTGCCATAATTAATACCATAGTCAATGTCGTAGTCAATGTCACAATTGATGTCATAGTTTAAGTCATAGTCCATCTATGGTGTCACAGTCAAAGTCGTATTCAATGTAACAACCATATCATGGTCAATGTCATAGTCAATGCCATAACCAATGCAATAATTAAAATGAGAAATGCAACCGTCAATATAATAGCTGATGACAGCCAGTGTCATATATATATGGGCAGATTAAATTTTTTTTACAAACTTTTTAAAGTTTGGGATTTGCTAAAACGACTTTTTTGCGCCTGTTGAGAAAACCCATCTATATATAAACATTTACTGAAATTTTAATGGTATTAAAATATCTAAACTTCTTGCTGCTTCAATATATTACACAATAAGTCTTTATAAGATAAACTTCGGGAATACAAACATAGCAAAGAAAGATAAATGTGTTCTTGTTTACAGTTTGGATCCTTCGCCTTTTAAGAGAACAGCTTGGGCATTTAGTTTAGGATATTCGTTCAATGTCATATTCATGTTTGGCGTTTTGCAAATTGGTGTACAGCGTTATTGCGCGCTACCAACTCTTAATGCTGCTAAAAGGTGAGAATTATTACAAACAGTTAACATAGTGGTTGCTTGTAACAACGGGGCAGCATTACAAACTGAGCAACAAAACTTAATAAAATAATGTTAAGTCTTATTGTACTCAAACACTGTGACGCTACAAAGCAACAAAGAAAAAATAAACAGAAAAAGTAGAAATACGGGTAAACAGGTAAATATTACGCGCCCAATAGGAGAGAAGCAAAGCGCTTTGGTATAGTGTTCTCCCCGACAGTTTTGTTGTCCAATCCCAAGTACGTCTGCATTCAAGCCACCTTTATCTTAATATCAAATTTGCTTAAAGAAGGTGTTTTAATATAATGTGATTTTACACGTCAGGCAGGGAGGGTGGCGGATGAAATTTACATAGTATCCGTGTTTTGTTTGAGTTGAGTTTTGAATTCCGCTATCAGTGGTCGTTATAAGAATGAATGTGCATGGCTACCGATACTTAAAATGAAATATATAAAATAGAATTAGCTGTGCATCATGTATCAAGAATACATAACGTAGAATGGTATAGATGCAACAGAACTCACAATACATCAATGACATGCAGTATGTGAATCAAACAACGTTTCAAATACTTTTAGCAATTTGATATACATAATAACATTACTTTTCTTGTTGCTAGAAGCAACCTTTTTTGTGTTGTAAAATAATTAGCATCTCACATTATTGCTACATATGTTCATTTTGAAATCCTCTCACAGGTCAATCCTTTACACAATCCCTATGAACGTTGCCATACAGACCTTGACCTGTACTTCTGGTGTTATCGCATTTGCATATTTTACCAAAGCTGGTTGTGATCCCCTTTCTGCTGAATATATAGCAAATAAAAATGAAGTAAGTGTTTTACAAGATATATATATATAAGCTGTTTGGTGGTTAAGGCATTATGAGTAATTTTAATCATAAACAAAAATTTCTCGTGATTTCAAGGGTAAATACACACCTCTGTATTTCCCAGGCACACATTTTACAGTGTATGATTTTCCAGTTATATGATGTTCCAGTTATATATTACAATCAGTTTGCTTAATTACGCGACAACGTTGACATTAACCCATGGCTCATGTCCATTTTTGCTTGTTTTTTGGGCTTTTGCTTGTTTGTTTCTTTTTATTTGTTTATATGCTTTTGTCTGTTGCTGTGTTTTGTTTCTTTATGTTTTTTGCTTCTTTGTGTTCTCTTTATTGGTTGTTATCTGTTGCTTTTTCACTGTTGCCCTTTTTATTGTTTGTCCTTTTAGTTTTCTTCCACCCTGTTTGTTTGTACCCATTTGCAGCTTATGCTTTTTTATTTGATGTGCATTTTTGTTTTTTTTGTGCACTTTTATTTGAGCGCGCCTCTTTTTATTCAGATCATCCCGTATTTCGTGAAGGAAGTGTTGAACTACCCCACAATACCTGGGCTTCTTGTAGCGTCTGTTTTTTGTGGCAGTCTCAGGTCTACTTTTCTGCTTTTATGTTTAACAATAAAGCGATTAAATACGTAAAGACCTTATCCTTACTTTGAGTTGTTTCCGTGCGAATAAAGTAATTGTCTTGTGTATATAAAATGCTCACAAATATAGCTTGGTCTTTTCACATTTAGCTTGTGCCTTATTGTGAATTTGTTAAAATGTTAAAAGATGACAAATAAAGAAAAATAAAGTTGAGAAAATATACCTGTAAATTTAATATTCAAGACATTTCGTACAGTGTATTGGTTGTGTGGAGATTAAAAAATATTTCGTGTCCAAAATACAGGCTTATTGAAATAGTCTGGTAAATTACTCACATTATATTATAATTACTCAAAGCTATAGGGAGTGCTGTAGTAGCATCGCTATATTTTATTTATCCAATTGAAAAGTTGCACAACCAAGCACACAAAACTGTTTTCGTTAAAGTAAATTAGCAACCGGTAAAACTAAATAAAAGTATCATATCATTAATTAAAAACATTTGATTAAAACATGGTTACTGCGCTAGATATTGTAGAAAATATTGGTTTATTGCTAGCAGCAACCTGTCAAGCATTTACAGCAGCTCTACGGTGCTCATATGGGAAGACGTATTAAAGCAGTACTTTTCCCGCTCTATCGAAGAGAGACAAACTCTACTAACCAAAATCATAAGTGCGTTCTCTCTTTCGTCTCAAAGCAAGCTGTGAAAACACTGCAAATTATAATGAAGACACTAGTAGTGCTTTGTAGTATTTTACTTAAATTCAAATATAAATAAATATAAATAACCATTTTTGCATCTTTTTGGCTATTCAAAACCACATAAAATAAATTTCATGAGCTATAAATGGCCCTTTAAAAGATATATCAGCCAAGTTTTTCAATAAATGTATTTTAAAGTAACAACTTCCTAAATATTATGCACCACGTAGCGTTTCTGTGTGGTACTGTGTCCATTGCATGTGGATTTGCAGTGGCAACTATGGGTGGAACACTCATTCAGGTATTACTGGCTTTTTATAAGATTTTCATAAATATATATATATATATATATATATATATATATATATATATATATATATATATATATATATATATATATATATATATATATATATATATATATATATATATATATATATATATATATATATAAGTGCTAAAACCACAGTTTTGTGTGTGTGTGTGTGTTTGTGTGTGTGTGTGTTATAACAGATCAGGCTCTTTATGTTAATGTCACATCAATGCCAGCCGTTACATAATCCTGTGCCCTATAATTTGATTTTTTTTTCTTGCTTGTGCATTTTTATTCGAAAAATAAGTTATACATTTATATTCTGTAAATATTCACAGGAAATAATGACATTGAGGTCATGGTAATCATACTGAATTTTTCTCTAATTTTTAGATAACTGCAACACTGATCAGCTGCACAGTTACACCCACTATGGTCCTTATTGTCACTGGAGCAACATCCCGACGTCATAATTATAAGGTGAGTCAGCGTAAGCACATGTTGATACAGACAACATTAGAAATTCAAAATAGCTTTGTTAAAAGAAATTTATCAAGTTTCTTTATACTTGCGACAAGTGAAAATACTATGTAGCTGTTTCCAAAAAAATTCATATTATAGTAAGATTCAAGGTTCAGTTTTGAAATGGTGTGTCAAAGAGAAAGACTTCATTTAAGCTAAAAGCTGTAATTGTTTTTTATATTTCATAAATCATGTAAGGACAATAAAAAAGCAATTAACTAGAAGGGTGTGGTAGAGATACGATCTACCTGTGTTATACGCTACATAACAAAAAGAATATTTGATTTTAGTGTGTGTTGCTTGGAGCATTTACTGCCTTTGTGCTCAATGCTTGGCTGGCGTTTGGTCAGGCATTTACCCGCGTCGAAGAACCAATCAAGCGTGTTGTTATAACAAACTGTACAACTGATGTGGGCAACTACAACCAAACTAGTGTTCCATTCATGATACAGGTGGCTAATATGTCAAAAGTATACGCGACACCTTCTGATAAGTACGTAAAATTTGCTTCGAAACCGGTCATTATATCTCTTAGAGCAATGAAAGTTTTCTAAACTGTACAGAGAGAACTAATATGTCAGTACTTTAAGAATCTCTACTTATAACAAGTAGCTATATAACTATTTCTAGAAATGACATGCCAAAGATGTAAACATTTAAAGAAATGAAAAGTCAGTATTGCAGGGAATAATAGGTCAGATGTAAAAAATATTGCAAGTACTTATATTTCAGTTGTGTAAGCTTCACTAGCAAAAGATCTATGTTTGCGATTCTCTCATGTCTTGAGGGCACACTATTTTAAACTATTTTTGCCTGAGAATATACTCTTGAACTTTTTCAGCATTGAAGAGAAATCACCCTTTATGCTGTACCAGATTTCTTACATGTGGATTTTACCAATTTGTCTGACAGTGGGAATAATAGTTACATTTCTGCTGTCACTGATCCCTGGTAAATCCTTACAATTTTTGATAATTTAAACAAATACAATACATTAGAAACAACATATTAAACATTTGTTAAGATCCAAACAATTTTTGTTTTAAAATTCTATAGTTGTATTTGGTTTATGGTCTGCTTTTTTTAGTTAGCCTGATGCAGCAGCTATAGTAGTCCTTTGAAGTTAAATTTATTTACATTTTTGCTACAGAAATGGGTATCAACTTCAGTGAATAAAATCTTTAGCCTATGTGGTTTGTGTGAATCACAAACTTTTCCCATATATTTTCAGGCAAACATACAGATTGATCCACTTGTTCTAGTTTTTCAGGAGAACAACCAGGAAGGTATAAAAGCCGATCTACTCTTTCCATTTGTAAGGCACATGTTAAAACTCGAAGCTGGACATAGCACGCTTATTCTACCCAGTGGCGATAGCAAGGACATGCATGTACCAGCCATGAAGAATAGCAGTGAAATGTTCGCCATGATCGAAAAAGGAAATAACCAATAAAAACTATATGTTTGAAGTGCTAATACTGATGTGCAAGAAGACGCTAAGTAAACCAAGTATTGGCATATGTGATCAAGAAAAAAATTTAATCAGTAATAATCAATAAAGCAATTTATAAATTCTATAAAATAAATTAATAATGATATTTCTCTGTTAGATATCAATTTCTAACAAGTATGGCTGACAATTATTTTTTTGCATGACAGTAATAAGAACTTATTTTACAAATGCTTTGTAACCGCCGATATTTAGAGGGCCTTTGTGATTTTCAACATGGATAAGAAAACGTGTTTTATTCACATTATGCTAAAAGTTGTTTAACTCATGAAATTCAGTTAAAATGCGGTGCAGTTTTCTAGAAGGCGTAAATTGCTTCACAACTGTTGATTGTGAAATTGTTTAGCTTAGAACAAACGGAACACTTTCTGCTAAATATGAGACTCTGTATTTGTTGATGATTTTAACACGGACCAATTGAGTAACGCACTCCCGTAAAAGAAATGATAAGAAACCGTCAGCGTGCTCTAACCGCGTAGAAAGTCACAAACCCAACTCCCAGAAATACAATGGGCATGGTTCCGAGGTAATATGACGATGGCTTTGTGACGTAAAATTTTTCCTTTTCATTGCGCAAGTTGCTATGAAACACTCGTGTCGAAGGGCATTATCATGACAAATTTTCGAGCATAATCTCGAGTTTTTGGCTTTTACCGCTCTCTATGAATCGATTATATGGACGGTCAATGAACACGCATGCTCGAATCCCATACAAAGCACTCGGAGCCCTTGATCTATCCCTATATTAGTACGACAATACTGGCAATTCGTTTGTTTTTTCTTTCACAGCTTCCTTTTTCAACATTCTAGACCTACAGATTCAGCTTCTTAGCTCAGAGTTTCCTTCTCACATTCCCCTAGTTTAAACAAGTGGCATATTTCAATATCCTTTTGCAATGCCACACAATCTTCTCACAGCAAGGATTTCTGACAGTATCACTGGTTTTAGCAACAACCAATCCCTTTTTGAAGATTTCTTTATAAATTCCACTGGCAAAAACTTTTTTTCATAAGTCAGCGACAAAGCATTGAATGTTTTCTTTTGATTCTTGTATAGCATAAGGATTTTGGAAGAGGAGGCACGTTTAGGTAGGTCTCAATTTTACAGTGTTTTTTATTCTTTTAAATATTATTACTGCAAGTATCTAGGAAAGTACGGAGTTATTTAACCAAATAGTTTTAAGAAAGATTTTAGGTGTATGCTATTAACAAAATCGTCTAAGTTTTAAAGAAAGATAAAAAAATTGCAATATAAACAGCAAAGACAGGCATTTCTGTGCAACAGCATATAGCAGTGTGTAAGTCTCGCCTGTGTGCCACTTAAATGTACAACAACCGAAGCAGCCCCGTTGCATGCGATCACTCATTGCACTTAAATACTGCCTTTATTGGACTACAGACATTACTAGTGTCCTCTGCACCTATTGTACTTCTTATTTTCTGGCACGTTGCCTGCATAGTCATGTTTCATGTTTCGTTTAATACTATGTGAAATGTGAAATATGAAATCCGATTTTGGCATAATTCTATATGTTTTAGATTAGATTGTTGCCACAAACATGCAAAGAAATTTGGTGTTTCACCATGTGTTGCAAGTAATTCCTATCATTGATTCAATGATATCATTGGGACACTTTGCTAAACCAATTAGAAAATAGAAAATAGCAAGATATTTTCTGATAAAAAAATGGATGTAACTGCCATGAACCAAACATATGAGCAACTAAAAAATATTTGACATGGCACAAAATGTTTATATTCTTGTATGATTGTTTATGAAACAAAATTAACACTTTACAAGCCTTTGGCTTGCAAAAGTTATATGAATTTGTGCGAGCAGCCGTTTTTTTCTTCTTGACACTTTTTCCGATTTTTTGTGTCTTTTTCTTCTCTGACACTATGAGCCTTAGGACCTTGAAACTTGGGACTTATGAAGAGTTTCATCTGAACGTGTGCATGTCACTTTTTATTTTCGTCTTCAATTTCGTTTTCCTTGTTAAAACGCCATGTGAAAAGAGTGTATTTTTGCAAGTAAATGAAGTGCATTTAAAGTACATCACTGATCACAGTTGCTGAGCTTTGTGCGAGCTCTCACTAAGTAAATAGATAACACTGCGTATAACCTGCTCAGTCAATAAAACCTTAAACCAACAAACCCATACACTACTCGGCTTATAAGACGTATTCAAGCTGTGTTGTTTGCAATATATTAATAAAGAAATAACCCTTTGAAGGAACTATTTTTGCATTTAATTTTTGTCAAGTGTTTAACATTTCGCTAGCGAAATAAGGTTCTAGTATTACACAATGATATGAACTGGTACATTTTGGATCAATGATGGTTGTTCCGGGCTAAGTGAATTTTTTTCCGATAGAGATATTTAAAGGAACAGATCCTTTCTCCCTTGAGAGTTTCTATCAAGTATATAAACAAATAAAAAAGATTACATAATGGTGAATCCAGTGGTGTCTACCAGAGCAGCCACAAAATTCTAGGATTATCCTCCCCCCCCCCCCCAACCTACATCCTTTGAGAATCGCGAATCCGCCACTGATTGATTTAGTGTATCAAAAGGAATGAAAATGACAAGATATGTTCATTTACTGCTTAAAGAAAAACTCCGTCAAAGCCATTATTAATCTAATGACCTCATTTTGTCAAGTAATGTTTAAACGAAGGATATCATTTAGTCAGGTAATGTTAAGAAAGAAAACTGTCATCTTCACAGCTTATGATGTATGATTAAAAAGAAACAATAAGCGACAATACAATATTGAACTTCAAACAGATTTATCTAAGGAAGAATGACTTCATTATTTGTTATTTGCGTACATTTGCAGTAACCTATTACATAAAAGACATGTTTTATGAGTTTGGCTACTGAGTGAAAGATTTGCTTAAACATTGTTCGAAATTATCATGTATTTGCATAAACTGAGAAACTAACGTCCTACATTAACATAAAAGGCAAAATAGAAAGCGCAATTTATGTCATAATAGTGTTCTTATTTCTTTTTTACACCAAACCAAATTAAATCGATCAATTTATTTCTTGAAATTCAAATTCAGGTAATCAGTAACACCGCTATAGGATAATACAGATACAAATTTTCGAGTAGGAAAGGCTCAAGCAAAAAGTAAAAAACTTGCAGTGCAGCTTGGCCCTTTGACATAAGCACATTGTCTTTCATTAATACTACTTAACACCTGACGATTTTATTATTGTTATTATTATTTTAGTTTCCATAAGTAAACACAAGACAATTGTTAAGAATCCTTTACAAAGCTTTAAATATAAATACCAACCTGTTATATAATATTAACGAATACTAAGAGAAATTGAAAATTCCAATAAGGAGACTGCTAGACAAGTTTTTAATTTGTCTGTTATGAGCAAGTTACCTAGCAATTCCCCGTGACGTTTAGACGTGAACCACATTTTGTAATTCGCGTAATAAATCATTCACGATGGCAGGTGCCGAAACCTTATCTCGAACTTCCCGATTTCCACCAACACACCCTGTAAGTGTTAGGGCTGAGGTAATAAGCCTTGATTATTACTAGTAATCAAAGATAAAACGTACGCCAAAGGGTAAAAGCGGTTTGGTACTATCTGGTACTCATTAGGTTCAATTGGAAAGAATATATGCATAGTGCGGTCTTGGATCATAGAGCCAAATCAAAGGATACTCACTCGCTCAGAGTGAAATAAACTAGACTTTTAATTTAATGGCAGCCAGTTTACCCCGTATAACTGGTCAAAATTTTATTAAAACCACCGTTTAGGGGATCGGTAACTGAAAAGCTAGGCGTCTACTAATAAGGCAGAACTTCTTACTCGTTAGAGATTGGAGCCCACTCACGTTTAACGCGAGGGTTGAGATTGTATAGTGTCTATGGGGAAATTAATATGATTTATGAAGCTAAATACACAATGTCCATTTCCCCATTGGGAAACGGATACCCATTTGAACCGCTATTCTAAATAGTTTAAACTATCTGGAAAAATGGACCTAAGTCTATTGCTCCATCTCGATTCGGTCATCAAATGACCTGTCTTACCCGATGCGGAGTTCGCATCAAGTTTAACTAAATCCAAGACATGGATCTCGAGATCTTGAATACCACTATGATCCTTCCAATTGAAATGATCATTTAAAAGGGTTGATGCTTTCTCCCTATTAATAGAGCCGAAATAACCCTGGAATCTATCCATTATCCTGCGGCCCATCTGTCCAACATGCTGCTTCTGACATTGTGTGCATGTCACAGCATACACTAAGTTATTACCCTGACAACAAACATTGGTCTTAGTCCTACAAGGCAACTGTATAACCGAGCATACAATGGTCCGGGATTGGTTATTACTGGGCAATACCTAAATTTAGCAGGGTTTTTGCATGTAGGCACATTACTACTATCGGTTCGTCGAGCCTTGACCATCGCCAGCTCAACCAAGTTCGATGGATATCCCCTGTTGAGGAAAGATCTAACCATATCGAGGGCATATTTGTCAAACAGTTCTAACGTTGGGAAAATACGTCGAACTCTTAAAAATTGACTGAATGGTATCCCTTCCTTGCACGGGGCAGGATGGGCTGAAGTATACATAAGATAATTACGTGCATCATTTGGCTTTTTGTAAAGATCTGTAGTAATGTTGCCCTCGCTATCGAGCTTTACTGGAACATCTAAGAAATTAATTTCTGTAGTGCTATATTTTAAGGTGAACTTTAGAGAGTCAACACATATGTTCAGAAATTCGATAAATTTTAATAAACTCTCAAGGTTAAACGTAATAGACCGAACATGTTGTCAATAAAAGGAAACCGCAAAAACGTGTGTTTAACATATGTAAATACATAGGTTTCTTCAAATATTGCCATCTCCAAATCTGCATAGGAAGGGGCAACTCGTGTGCTTTTGGCAGTTTCGAATATTTGCAAAAAATATTCCCCATTGAATTCAAAATCATTGAGACTTAACACAAATTCCAGAAGTTTAAACAACAAATAGTTACTGCGCTTAAGTGGTCTGAACGATGATTGATCAGGAATTCTTCCATTTGTAAAAGGCCAAGCCTAGTTGGTATGTTGGTATACAATTACACCACATTTAAAGTAAATAGTATGCAGTTTTTGGGGGCCTTACCTAGATTTTTTAGCCTAATTGAAAAATAATTGTATCTTAAATGAAAGACCTAGTCCTGGGAACATACGGCGTAAGGAAAAAGTCTCAGTCGGCGAGCTATTAGCAGAAATAACCGGCCATCCTGATGACGGCCTTTTCTGTTTCTGAATTTTATGGAACAAATATAACCTACAAGTCCTAGGTTAAAATCGGTTAGATTAGTTAAGGAAATTAGTTAGAGATTCGTAAGTTTCCTAACTGATCTCTCGTTTGGCTTTAAAACAATACTCTAAATAATCAGTGATTATTTTATGGAAGTTTCTGGTTTACGAAACGCGTGTATTATTTTAAGGTTCTGAAGACCACGTCTCCCTTTTCGAGAATGGGAGACGAGGAGACACCCATAACAAGTAAGCAACTTAAGGAAACTGATGTCCAGGAAAGTGAAGTTGCTCAAAACAGGAATTTGGAAGCTCTCCTGGTCAAATCAAATTTATTTTCACAAAAAAAATGAAAAATAGATCAAGTAAGTAAAAGCTTTTACTTACTAACAATAAAAACAAAATGCGATAAAAACTGGACGTTTTTAGTTTTGTTGAAAAGAAAATAAATCTGTCTAAATCAAACAATAAATTCCTTTTACCTAGAAACTCTGCGAATACCTTTGTTGACAACAGTATTGTTGACATTAGTTACATGCATAGCAAAACATCCGGTTGTTAAACAGACAACCAAAATATTAAAAATTTACCTAATTCAATGACCTTAGATGATTCTAAACTTATTTCTGAGACAACTCAATCAGTTAATAATTTAACTATAAACGGCAAATCTGATTCAAATGGCATGCTAAGTAAAAAAACGAAAACGCATCGGTAGTGCTGATTATTCCTGAGCGAGCTTGACAGTTTCTGAGGCGAATAAAAACAGCCATGGTTATATTGTAAGACCCCAACCATCCAAAAATGTGAGTCTATAAATGAATCTTGTACTGACAAAAAGGATAACACGAAATGTGTTTCTTTTCAGACCGACTCTACGGCTATGGGGGATGAAAACTTATTCACTACAGAGCGGCAAAGATGTCGGCAATCCGACACCGTTTGAGGAGTGCAGATCTTCTCAGTTTATTGTGCAATGATCAATATACTCAGTGGTCTCTTAATTGTGGGCAGTTGCCTTCAAACCTATTGAACGCGGATGAGAAGACTGAATTTGTAAATTTGTACAAAGAACATGCCCACGATCGCATGGAAATGATGACTACAATCTTGGAACTGAAAAGGGACAGGATTTGGCCCAATATGAGGCACTTAAAAGCACCTTTAAAACAATGTGTACCGCAAAGGAATTGGGGACCAATTTGAGATTGCCATGAGAGTACTGAATAGCAAGAGCTGAACAAGACATGAATGTTGCAGGCTTTGCTAAGCAATAATGCAATGTACCTGACCAGCCTACCCAGAGGGTATGGCTGATGGTGTCTTCTTCAGCATCTGCCAAGGATGCTCGCCGCCGATCTCGGTCCCGCAACAGGTCCCGGTCAAGATCAGGTTCGCGGTCCCAGTATCGTGGAGCCTGCGAAATGGCAGTGGTCCGACTTCTCGTGGAGGGAATGTCGCGAATATGGCTAGAGGCATATCCAGTGTCAGAGCACGTGGACCTAGATGGGTAGTGGAGGCCGTAACCCCTAAGAAAACAACTGCTTCAGGAGGATGGACTCAAGGGGCGTGTATGAACTTAAGGACCTTACATAGGATGCGATAGACATGAAAATGGCTATTAGTGAAAACAGAATTTAGTGTCATTTTATACTGGAAATAATATTTACTGACAATGTTAATATAAATAGGTTATAGTTGAGTGTTATACCTTTCACTGTTTTGAATGAAAAAGTAATATAAAACTAAATATGATGGTTACAAAACAATTAGCTGTTAATTTATCTTTTCTAAAACTTACTAAAGTTCAAGAATCAGTTCTATCCAGGGGTCTCTCTTTCTGTCCTTCCCCTGGGGAACCGGACATGAGGACCTGAATAAATGCCATAGGGACCTTAGAAGAAAAATATTCTTTACTAATGAACAAAATTTATTAACTGCTAGTATTAGTGCTAAATCCGATCCGATGATGATGATGATGATGAGACCATGACTTTTGATTTTGAGACCCCACCTTTTCAAGTACAGTCAGTTTAAACTGAAATCCAGTTGGAATCCACCTGGACCAAAAATTTGTGAAGATTTTGTTTTCCTTAATGAGGAGTGTTTGCCCCTCCCGACAACAACATGTCGCTTGAGGAGTTCAATGCGATTAATGAATTGGTGCGATTAATGTATTGTTACACAGCAAAAACGTTTTCAGATATTTCTTGAAGAAGCTATATTTCTCTCTTCTGTAATATGATTCAGTAAATGAATTCCATAAATCTATACCAAATCAGCTTAAACAATATTTGCGTAAAATATCACTTTTTAAAATTTTCTACAGTGCCTAATTTTTATCTCATTATTAATAAAACTAAAATACTTCTGGATATTGTCCGGCAGTCTATAAAAATAGGCTTTCTCTATAATTATTAATGTCCTTAATATTATCAAACCAAAGAAATTTAAATCATTTGCTTGAGCAAATAAATAATTGATAACGAAAGTTTATTTACTTTAAAGATTATTCTAGTAGCCTTTTGAAGAAATAAAGATTCTGAATTAGTTTTTAGCAAGTTACCCAAGACAAATTATGTTATATAAGGGTGAATCAATGTACAGTATAGACGATTAGACTTTTCTTATTCAGGAATTTATTTACTCTATACATTATTGAAACACTTTTAGACTGTTTCTCTTTTATAGCTTCAATGTGAAATTTCCAGTTGAGCTTTTCGTCAATTATAGCTCCATGGAATTTTGTAAGTGTGGTTTTATGTGCTTTTTTCTGTTTTTATTTATTTATTTATTTATTTTTTTAATGGGGGCAGGGGTTAGTTTTACGGATCATAAAGGGTTCCAGATCCCTCTGATCCCTGATGACCAATACTTTCGAATTCTTCGCCATTGCCTATGGTCCTGATGTATCTCTTTCATTTTCTCGTGCAGGTGCTCTGTATTTGGAATTTCTTCTTAAGGTCTCTGGTGGTTTTTGCTAGACTGGCATTTTCCTTCGCTAGCTCTTTATTGATAAAAACATCAGTTCTCTTAGGCTTTTAGAGTGTCTCAGAACGTCATTTTTGTTTTTTATAGTTGCTTTTTATTGGTACCAATTTGCGACACTAAATTGACTCAAATATGTACAATGGTAAAAGTGTAAGTAAACGAAAGCGATCAGTGTTTTTGAGAGAAACATACATCAACAACACTGTTGGTGTTTTCTTTGACCTAAAAAGGCGTTCGACACACTCAGTCACAAATTACTCTTAGAAAACAGGAACGTTATGGCATTAGGGGGTATAGCATTAAATGGTGTAATCGTCTTCAATATGTAAAATTCAAAGATACAGAATCCGAAAAACTTCTGGTTAAATGCGGAGTACCCCAGGGCTCTATATTACCGGTAGATCTCCTTTTATTTATACCTTATATTAATGACATATATAATGTTATACGAATGTTAATGTTTATATTATTTGTATATTATTATTATTATTATATATTATATATTGTATATTATTATTATTATAAACATACTAATTTGTTTTTCTCTGGTCGTGATATTGCTGTCTTGGATAGCAAAATAAATGATGAACTTGAAAAATTAAATATTTGGTTTAAAGTTAACAAACTGTCACTGAATGTCAAAAAGACCAATTCTATGATTTTCTCAAATACTACCGCAAGTGTTGCAATAAGTCCTGAGATTAGCGCGGTTGTCGTATTGAACGAGTATATGTAACAAAATTTCTATTAATTGACAGTAAACTTACGTGGCGAGATCCTGTATCATTTATCAGTCAAAAGTTAACTAAATGTTTTTCCATAATTTACAAGGCCAGTCATATTTTAAACATAAGCGCTCTTCGTTCTTTATATTGTACTCTTTTCTTGCCTTATATCACATACTGTTGCAAACTTTGGGGAGTTGCAAGTAAATGTATCACGACTTCAATTGTTAAATTGCAAAAGAAAGTAGTCAGAATAGTCTGTAAAGTTGGTAAATATGCTCATACACACGATTTGTTCTACAAGTTACGAATGATCAAATTTTACGACTTGGTAGACTTAAAAATATTAATTATAGTGTATAAAGAGTCTCTCTGCCTTCAAATATTCAAGTATGTTTTCATAGCAAATCTATCTATCTATCTATATGTCTCTATCTATCTATTTATCTATCTATTTATCTATCTATCTATCTATCTATCTATCTATCTATCTATCTATCTATCTATCTATCTATCTATCTATCTATCTATCTAACAACACACAGACTTCGAGTCTAATAAGCATTGGTCGCGGCACTATGGGAACAGACGGTAGAAACTAGAAAACCTGTTTGTTTTGTTTTGTTGTCGACGTAAAAATGGCAAATTTAGAATTACTATCTTCATGGCTGCAGTTCATCATACCACAGCCCTGTTTTGACAAATTCTTTGTCGACTTCAATTTCTTTGATGGTAATTAATGTTTCTCCATTAATTTAGGTGGAGTGTAGTCAAGTCTTGTTTTATCGCTCACAGTTGGTCATTGGCCTTTAATCTTTACTTTATCGCCAATCGAAGGCTATTTGAGAGGGAGAGAGTGCTAGGTAATGTGGGCTATGAATTCAACTAGTCGCCTTGCAGCATGAAACAAGAAGATAAACGCCTTGTAGCATGAAACAAGAAGATAAACTTTACAGGACAGGAACAAGATATATAATAAACCAATTCGCACTTTGGGATTTTTCCGGTGGAGGTGTTGTTTCGACTGAAAATGTTGGGGGATAGATTATAAAGAAATGATAAGGGAAAAACATCAAAATTCTAATTTTCTTTCAACATGCACACTTTCAAATTTATAAAGCCATCATATGATCTTTTAAAAACTATTTTACATATTATTCAGTCCCTTTAATAACCAACATATGAATATATTTCTGGCAAAATGGAATTTTGTTGATTTTTGGCGTTTTTTTTTCTATCATTTCTTTATATCCTTATCCCACCTGAATTCAGCCGAAACGCAAACACTTTTCGGCAAAAGTCAAAGTGTGATTTGGCTTGTTGCAAAACCACTCTTTACTCAGTTTTGTGAGTTTTGCCATGTTCGAAAATAATGCGCCAGGACACTTCTCAGTGTGCTTTTTCCGAAAAAGACTGCTGGTTCGAACATTGGGGTCCTAGAACGTGCGCCGAAAGATCCAGAGCCTCCAAAGTGGCCATATCTATTACAGGAAGTGTAACCCTTTATATCCTAGGAAGATGGAGAGGGTCCGCTGGGACTAGGTTTACCTTTTTTGACCGTATTCGGATGGGATAAATTATGGAAATTATGCAAAAACTTATTAAGAAAAACATTTGCAAATGATAGAATAAACAATGCAAAAATTATGAAGAAAACCTTTAAAAATAACAGAATTAGCCTGTTTGTATTTTCGGACCTTTCCGATGAAGGTGTCGTTTCGACTGCAAATTTATTAGGATAAATAATACTAGTAATCTTGAACCGTGTGCTGGGTTTTAATTTTTTTATATTATAACTTTAATGCTGTAATTGCCAGTGTGCTGTCACTTATCGTGTTGAAAGTATACGATTTTTGACATATCTCCATGTTTCGCATGAAGTCGGTATTTCAGATGAATAGGCCGATTGTTTCTGGGGCTGGGTTCCTCTCTTTTTTTAATTCACCTCGTTCAATCATCCCGAAGACACAAAAGAGTGCGTTTTTCAATCCACCAACCCATGTCTTGGCTGTCACCCATTTCCCGAACACTTTTATTAATTGGTGAAATAATGAGTGCTTAATAGCCAGCCCCAAGCAATTTTGATGGGTAAATGTTCTTTTCTTGCCTTGATTTGGCTTTCTTTTCCTTGAAGACTAGCCCAACTGCTTAAGTATTAGTTTAATAACAAACATGTTGACCAATAGCTAGGTGTGTTTATTTGTATAATGAATTTACTTATGAATAAAATTACAAAGTTAGATATTTACATTTCAAGTAAATTTATTTCTGCCACTTTTTCGCCCTTTTGTCCAGTTTTTCACTGTTCTCGAAGAAATAAGTTATATCCGGGTAAAAAGCCAACCGTGATGGAGGGAAATCATGAAATTATCAATTGAATCGCTTGCACTGTTTGAATCCTGGCACCCCTCGAGTTAAAAAGTTGGAGTTTCAAATAAAAAATACGCAAAAAATGTTACTCTTTAGACCGCTGATGCCTTTAGTATAACACGGTTTGGGATATAAAATATCCTGTGTAATAAGAGAAAGAACTTTTCGTGGGTTATGGGTATATACTTATTCAGGGCCAAATTATAGAATGATAATTATAACTATAAAATATGTGCTTATCTTCGTTGTTTCCAGGACCATGTATAAAGATAACTGTCAGCAAATTATTGGGGTTTGCAATTATATTGGGATCAGTTCTAGGTAAGTCTTGGGATCAGTTCTAGGTAAGTGTTTTTTATTGTCTGGGGCATCTCCTTTTTTCTCGCCCGAACTTTGTTTCCACCATTTTTAAGGGCTAAAAATGTTTCGTAAAGATGTATACAGGTCCTTGACTTACCTCATCATCCTGCTAATTTTCCAGCAAAACAGACGGCTTTAGGCGAATATCCAGTGTAGTTTAACTAACCGATGCCACTTATTTTTCAAATCTGATTTTTCAAATCTGAAGATATCTGGGAACCGGTTAAAATTGTGTGTGTTTGTGTGTGTGGAGATGGGGGGGGGGAGGCTTAGGTCTTTTGATATGTTTCCTCAGAATATTGATATTATGTTCTCTAGTAAAATGCCCAAATTTCTTATGGGGGGATGGGTGGGTCGGTGAGGGTGAGACCTATGTCTATAAAAAGACATGTTATTCTTATTTTAAAGATATCCTCAATGTCTGTCTAGCGTATGTTGTTTTATATATTATGCATATATTGATAGAATTGCGAAGTCGATGTTTAAAAGCTAAATATATCCTTAAAAAAACAGGCCAATTGGCGGTCCGGTAAACGGTCATGGGATCAGAAAACAGGACACCAGTTTTTTAAAAAAAATGTATGGGAATCAATAGAGAAAAGCATCAAAATTACTTCGCAATTTGTGAATGGATGTTTTTGGGTTTTAAATGCCTTTGTATATTTTTTTTTTGCGTTATACTGAGGGTCTAGTAGGCTATTTTGGAAGCGTTTGCGAAAGATATCGAACTTTGTGAAATTTCTGAGGAATTTATCTTTATGTGTCTTAGTTTTATCCACAGGGAGCTGTATATCTGTTCTGTTGAGCATGCGCACTCGAAACCGTAAACTGCTTCATGTGGATAGAGTAGAACAGTCCTCCCTGACGGAATTCTTCTCTCCATTTGCAGTCAAAGTGCCTCAGATATTGAAGCTGGTCTCTGCCCGGAGCTCTAAGGGTGTCAGCCTCGTGAGTGTGTCCCTGGATTTGACTGCTGTCACCAGTAGCTTCGTTTACGGCTTCGTTCATCAGTTCCCCTTCAGGTGGGCTTTTAACGCAAGATAATTTTATTTAAAACAAAATGTATGTGAATAAATGTAAAGCAAATGTAGATCCGATTACGACTTAGTTTCTAAAGTTAGCGTTGGTCTGAGTTGTGTAATGGTAATAATAATGATAAAGTAAATAATAGGTTAAAAAATAACAATAACGAAGTGGGTTTGAATATCAGTGTCCGTACTTCCTCAGATTGGTCTTGTGACGTGAGTGGAGAGAGAGGGGGGAGGTGCATCCGTCGTCTGTATGTACGTATGTACTTTTGTATAAAAAAAAATATTTAATTAAAACGCGTTCGGATTTTGGGTGGGTGTGTTCTTAATTGATGATCCGTTTATTTGACGAAGGACTCAAGTTCTAAATCTTTCTAAATGCATTGGTGTCGCTGGCATGAACTGTTTCGTCTTCCTCTCTGAACTTTTGATAACACAGTTCTGCAATGAACTGTCGTGTATTGGGACATCATATCCCCGGCGGTACTTGCGAACTTGTACGACTCCATAATGACACCTCTATTACAGTTAATCACAGTGACGCCATCTGGCGAGTGGCGTTTGCGTTACTCACTAAAACGCTTCCCACGCTTCCCGACAGTTCAGTGCTTGTGTTTTATGTGGGCGCCAGCTCAGAGTCTCTCTTTCCTGTGGCATTAACACCACTAGGTTGTTGAGTTCTGAAAAATACATATATTTCGAAACAAATATTAAGTGTCTGCTTCGGAACAGTCTGAAAAAGGGAAATCGCCGAGATGGTAGCATTTGTTAGAAAAGTTTAAGCTGTAGAAAACTTACGCAAAATTTAAAAAAAAAAAAAACATGTTGGATTTTGGAGAAGAAATTAAAGAAAAGCACCCGGCCCCACCAGATCTGTCACCATATTACACAGTGTTTCACTGAGAGGAGGAAGATTTCTCAGTGAAAGTTATAAATTCTGGGGATGGTGTTCACTAATCAGAGGTGTTCACCAATCAGAGGTGCTCACCAATCCGAGGTGTTCACTAATCAGAGGTGTTCACTAATCAGAGATGTTCACTGACGAAGGTTTTGTCTTAAAATAATACCGTTCTAGAGGTTGATAATAAATTATCTTTGGAATTATATTGTTGGGAAACATTTGGTAATACATATTTGAGCATTTCGAAAACAAGCAAAAACATCCTAGCGTCTTTTTGGAACGTTGACTGACGTGTCGGTGTATCGGCAAAGGATTGAGTTCTTTTTCAGCATGTTTAAGTCTTCACCGTTACATCTCATGCGGTTTCGCCTTGACAACACTCGCATGGTACGCCCACTGTTTACAGCCTCAGACGTTGCGCTTTGCTGTTAGAGTCTCGTGCGGTACGACTCACTGTTCACATTCACGTGCAGAACGTTCACCGCTACAGTCTCATGCGTCACCTCGTGCGGTACGATCACACCCCGTACGGCAACGCCTTCTTCCTCTTGTCAATACCTCGTGTGGAACGTTACCACCTCTTGCGGTACGTTATACCCTTATGCAGTATGTTATCACCTCCTGCGGAACGTTGCGCCCTCGTGCGATATATTACCACTTCGGGTACACCTTTGTACACCTTTGTGCGGTATGTTACACCCTCGTGCGATATGATACCACCTCGTGCGGTACGTTACAGCTTTGTTCGGTATGTTATCACCTCGTGCGGTACGTTTCACCCTCGTGCGATATATTACCACTTCGGGTACACCTTTGTACACCTTTGTGCGGTATGTTACACCCTCGTGCGATATGATACCACCTCGTGCGGTACGTTACAGCTTTGTTCGGTATGTTATCACCTCGTGCGGTACGTTTCACCCTCGTGCGATATGTTACCACCTCGAGCGGTGTGTTACCACTTTGTGCGATATGTTACTGCCTTGTGCGGTATGTTATCACCTCGTGCGGTACGTTGCACCTTTGTGCGGTATGTTGCCACCTCGTGCGGTACGTTACCACTTTGTGCGGTATGTTACCACCTCGTGTGGTACGTTACACCTTTGTGCGGTACGTTACACCTTTGTGCGGTCTGTTACCACCTCGTGCGGTATGTTACCACCTCGTGTGGTACGTTACACCTTTGTGCGGTATGTTACCACCTCGTGCGGTACGTTACACCTTTGTGCGGTGTGTTACCACCTCGTGCGGTACGTTACACCTTTGTGCGGTATGTTACCACCTCGTGCGGTACGTTTCCAGCTCGTATGGCGACGCGCTCTTCCTGGTACTCCAGAACTGGATCATCGCCGGCCTGGTGCTTCACTACGCCGGGCGGACGTCCACCGCCACCGTCTACTGTGCTGTCTACGCCGCCATCCTTGCCTTCCTGCTCTCACCAGCCGCTCCGATGGGGCTTATCTGGTTCATGTATGCTGCAAACATGCCCAACATTGCCCTAGCCAGGGTAAGAAGAAACAAGTTTTCTTGCTTTTTGTTTGCGAAAATTAATAAATTAAGTTATTTTATTTTCTCATTTTCTTGTTTTTTTTCTTTCTTTTTTGCGTGTATGTCAATGTTGTTGTTTTTTTTTGTGTGTGTTTGTGTTTTTTTTTTGTATTCCCCACAGGTGGAACCAGTGTGGAATACATGCGATCGACTGTGTGTCGGTCTGTCTGTCTGTCGGTCTGTTATCAACAGCTTGTTAACACGATAACTTAAAAACTGCTGCAAGGATTTTAATGAAACTTGGTATGTAGCTCCTATGGGAACAAACACAAATCGGTATTGTAAATGGGCCAGGGTCGTCCAAGGAAAATGGACCATCTGGATTTAGAAAATTTTAGCTCTTGATTGGCTATTGTTAACACGATATCTCAAGAACAACTGCAGGGATTTTAATGAAACTTTGTATGTAGCTTCTATGGGAACAGCACAGATCGGTATTGTAAATGGGCCAGGGTCGTCCAAAAAAAATGCACCAACTGAACTTAGAAAATTTCAGCTCTTGATTGACTATTGATGGCCGTGTTTAATTGATAGGGGCTTGTGGGGAATATGTGGGCTATGCACGCTGCTCTAGTTTTAAGTATAATTTTAGCTTACTTCGCAAGTGGTCAAAGTCATGGCAGTGTCGTGCGGGAGCCGCCATTTTGGTTTTTGCTGCAGTATAAGTAACACATCATCAACCTTTGTTCTATCAGCGAAGTAGTCAGCTGATACCGACTTATTTTGAGTCAACATGTTGACCAGTTGGAAGTGTTCACCTTTCGGTCAACATTTTCTTTTACTAGCCAGTAATATCTTCATATTTTTACTGGTCAATACTATATTTATAATTTAACTGGCGCTTTGATTGCAAATATCAGCAACATCTATCAATTTTGTCATTCCGATCAAGATTCAAAACTGATCTGGGAATCGATCAATCAGTTAGCAGCATTTACTCAAGTCATGCAACAGTCATCATTATTGTATACTGTTATAGCATTTGAATATATTTTCTGAAACCCTGCATTTTACAGCTTTATTGTCTATTTTTGGGTTACCGTATCTTAAAGAGCTGAAATAGTGTGTGTTTATTTATTTATTATCCGTCCTAACGGAGGCGGGGGATATATAGAAACGCCTCATGTCCGTCTGTCCGTTATCACTTTTGTCCAGGCCATATCTCCGTAAACGTTGGTTGCAGGCATACCATACCTTAAGGAATGAAAGAATATATAGTGTAGTTTTGCAAGGTCAGGTTAATTTTTGATTTCATCGAAAAATGTCGAAGTTATGGACTTTTGAAATGTTTGGACTTAGTCGTTTTCTTAGTGTACATTGTCCAGGCCATATCTCCGTAATCTTTGATCGTAGGCATACCATACCTCGTGGAATGAAAGAATATATAATATGGTTTTGCAAGGTCAGGTTATTTTTCGGTTTGTTCAAAAAATATAATTTTGGCGATTTTTTGAAAGTTTGGTCTTCGTTGTTTTTCAGATTAAGTTTGTCCAGGCTATATCTTTGTTATTATTCATCATAGACCAATAAAACCCTACAGGTAGAAAGTATATAAAGTGTAGTTGTGCAACGTCAGACTGCTTTTCGATTTTTTTTTACAAACAATGTAATTTTGGCGATTTTTCACAATTTAGACTTTGTTGTTTTTCAGACAAGTTTGTCCAGGCTGTATCTTTGTTACTATTCATTGTAGACCAATAAAACAACACAGGTATAAAAGTATATAACATGTAGTTGTGCAGCGTCAGGTTATTTATAGATTTTTTCAAAACATGTAATTTTGGCGATTTTTCACAATTTGGACTTTGTTGTTTACTACACCTTAAGGGAAGAAAATATATATAGTGTAGATGTGCAATCTACGATTGTCTTGTCATTTTTTAAAGGACTGTTGAAAAGCACCGTTTAGTTCCCCCCTCCCCCCTCCCTCCACCTCACTTCAATGAGAAAAAAAAGTAACACAGATATCATGCATTGTAACGCTATTGTTTTTGAGTGAATTCATTCACATATCCAGTGTTTTTTTTTTGTTCAAAAAAGTTTCTTTAATATAATGTTATTGAAATGGCAACAGTAAAAACATCGCAATATCACTACATATTTGCTTCAGTGATATTATGCCTGCTTTTATTAATTTTTTAAAAATTTATATTATATGTTGATATAGTATATTAATATCCTGATAAATGCCTGGGGGGTCATTCATACAGGCTAAACATATTAACAAAAGAAAGAAAAAAGAAATGTAGACTTTTTCAATAACCTTCTGCTTCTCTATTCTCAGTAAACACAGTTCCATATCTCTCCCACCTCCCAATATTTAGACTGCAGCGGGTCACGACGTTTTTAGCCCAGGTGGGAGTTGGCCACCTAGACTATATCCATCATGTACGTACTCTGTAGTCTGTCCGTCTGCAAACTTTCGTTTTTTTTGCTACCCCTATTTCAGTTTTCATTAGATCGCGGTAAAACTTTGTGGAAATATGGCCGTTTTATGTTCACAACTGCCTGTTATTTTCGCAATTCGGCAATTTTTGCGAGTTTGAACTGATCACCACTTTTGCGAAATCTCCTCCTACAAATTTTGTCAAATTTGTTCGAAACCTTACATAAATATAATCTGGGTCAGGAGTTAAAAAAGTACTAGAACCGATTTTGTATTTTCGCCAATAATGAATTTTCTGCATAATTTTTATATTCCCTATGAAATGAAATTTTTAACACTGGTGTCCAGTGCGCCTGAGTCTAATTCCGTGATTTTTTTTTTTTTTTTTTTTTGGCCGGTTTGCCACATTTTTTGCCGCTTTGATGGCCAAATTTTAAGGGGGTTTTTTTCGCTATTCTTTGCGTTTTTGATGGATTTGATAGATGTGGATGTAGTTGCGAGTTGCACTCGTGGGATATACAAATTCGTGTTGTATCAGGGCAAGCCAATGGCTTGAAACAGTCACTTCGTATATGTAAATATGAGTCTGGTGAATACGATGCCGCCTGTAAACGGATTTTCACGATAGTCGCGTGAGTGTTTTTCTTATGGATGACCTCTGATGTTGGTTAGATTTTAGTGACCTCTGATGACCTTTCAAGGTAACGACTGGATTTTCGTTTTTTTTTTCTTTCAACACCTTCTTGTGTTTGGGTCTTGTGCATCCTAAGCATTTCAGCATATGACCTCTCAAGGTCACGACTGGACTTCCAATTTTTTTTCCCTTCATCATCGTGGTGTTTAAACCATGACATTTCAACAGATTTTGATGAACTCGATTAGAGATCTGACACGGATGGTCTTTCGTGACCTCTCATGACTATTCGAGGCCAGTGCTGGACTTTTTTGAGACCCGGGTATTAGAAACAAAGTTTGTTTTTCCTCGTCTTGCATTCTAGCGTCTCCCAAGTGCAGTCACAAATTCGATTCATGTTTTTTTCTCTTTACCAGTTTATTTCATTTTATTTGCAAAAAAGTTCCAAATGATTGATTTTATATTCGTGATAAAAAACATTACTAAAATATTTGAAATTTAATACATTAAGAATTCAGGTGTTTTATAAATGCAGGTATCAACTTCAATTCGAGGTCTTGACTCTATCGATAATTCATAACCCATCTCAAAAAGCAGAACAAAATCTACGAGCGATAATTGGCGGGGTGGGAGGGGGAGGAGATGTGTGTGTGTGTTATCTCTGAACCGGATTACACAAAAAGAGCGATAATCTGCGTTGTAAAGCGATAATCTGCGTTGTAAAGCGCTATTGTGTCGTTATAATCACGCGTTATGATATCGCCAATAATTGGACCAACAAAAATGGGAGCCTTTGATGCCGCTATAATCATTGCCTGTACGCACACTGAAGGGTGGAAAAAAAAACGAAAAAAAAAGAAACCCTGAAATTTGGATGATCAGTTACTTGATCGATGTGAGAGCTTTGTCACTATCATCCCGTCTGATTGGCCTTTTCCTGTTCAGATAAGGCAACCGTTAAAAAAAAAATGGGTAGATAATTAGATAAAATAATAATACTTATAATAATAATAATAATAATAATAATAATAATAATAATAATAATAATAATAATAATAATAATACTAATAATAATAATAATAATAAAAAGAAGAAGAAGAAGAAGAACTGAGCTGATATGCTAGAATTCAGATGGAATGCTAAAATTATGAAACTTTATAACGAAGTTCTATTTTTTTGTGAAATTTTTTTTCGGGCGATTTGTTTTTAGGCGACAGCGACATTTTTTTTTTTTTTTTGGTTTAATTATTGGAAAACAAACTTGCAGTAATTTATAATTTATACTTACAAAACCTGGGTATCAGCCGTAGTTTATATGGAGTAGGCTTTGGATGGGAAATCATGTATGCAAAAACTCACCAGAGACTTGCCATATCATCCCTAAACAAAAGTGACATATTTCGTTTGATGGCGGTCGGATTTGATAGATGGGGGGGAGGGGTGGGGGCGTGCGGGCGGGAGGGAGGGTTGGGGAGTGCGAGGGGGGTGAAGGGAGGAAGATGAGAAAAGCTGATGAAAGATATTATTAGCGGAGTTTTATTGTGAGTAGGAACAATACAAGACGTGACACAGGTGTGTTTAGGGTGATTGCTACTTGCCTTAAGAATGGTTGTGAGAATCAGCGAGAAGGATGCGTGAATTCATGAACCGATTAAGTAAGTACCAACTTGTCGCCACAACAAAACCCAAATCGACCTCGGACTCGGCTGAGAAGCTCTTTATACAGAGGTGGCCGAAACCCGAATGCCGTCTTGGTCGACTAAATGTTCGTTATACAGGAGTGGTTATTATTATTAAGTCCCCCGTCGCCGCGGTACGCGTGGAGCGTGGGACTTATAAAACGCTCGTTATCTGTCTGTCCGTCCGTCTGTCCCCCACCAGTGCCCCCACTTTTGTACGCGCGATTACTCACTCACGTTTCACCGCAGGCTTTTGATTTTTTTTGTGGGAAGTAATAACATATGTTGTAGTTGTGCGATCTGGGGTTATTTTTGAATTTGGCCAAAAATTGACGAAACTGTGAAACTTCAAACTTGACCAAATTTTTGGGGGCAATTTGGAACTCAGTTATTCTGCACGGCAGCCTTTTGAGTTTTTATGTAGCGAAGTAATATGTATTGTGATTGTGCGACGTGGGATTGTTCTTTCTTTTTCTTTTTTTTTTTTTTTTTTTTTGGATTTCACCAAAAAATTACGAAACTGTGAAACTTCCATGACCAAAATTTTTGTTTGTGGAGGTACGATGCTTCCACATTTGTTCGCTGACCAAAATTCCGTCCATCACCCTCCTGCTTTTTTACGTGCGATTTTTCAGCAAGCTTTTGACCGAAGGAGTGTACATTCAGATATCTTTCGGCGCGGGACTATGATCAGTTTCACTGATATACTTATTATTATTATTATTATTATTATTATTATTATTATTATTATTATTATTATTATTATTATTATTATTATTATTATTATTAAAGAAAGGGTATAATCGTTTGTAGGAAATTGGTTTTGGATAAAATGGAGCACAACTACACCCGCTCTGATTGAGCTTGAATGAGTAGCAAAACAGAATAACCAGTAAAAAAACAATGGCAAGTTGTCGTTAAAGTCACCTCAAGTTTCCTCTGAACCTTCACTTATAGACGAGCAACTCTTTTAAAAAAAATTAAAGAAGAAGGCCCCGAACAATTTGAGATAATTATAAGTTGGGTTTGCTTATGGGTGTGACAGATTCAAACAGTTTAGTCTTGCTTGAGGTTAATTTTGTTTTCTACAGACGCTTGGTAATTAAACCCTGTGTACGCTTGCCTTATATTTACAATCGGTGCAAAGAAGCCATGATTTAAGTATAATTTAATTTATGGGTTTTGAAAAAAAAGGTGAAGGGGTGGGGGCGGTGCAATATTGATGCCGCTAGTGCATAAGATTACGGAAAAAAATGAAGCTGAATTATAATAAAAAAAAGTTAGAAAAAGGGAGTTATTTCCTGTATTATATGTACAACAGAAGTGGGTTAATATAAAAGCCAGTTCAGGCGAATAAGAATGTTTGCCCTTTGGCCAAAATTTGCCATGAGTTTCGGTTTGGTGTCATCGTTATGTGTGTGTCGGTAGGCCAAGGTGTCATTAAAGTAGTTGTCGGGATACCGTGGTGCTGTCATGTCCGGGTCCAGGATTGGTGGGGTCGTTATATCAGGGGCTAGAATTGGTGGGGACCGTGATGTATGGATCTAGAGTTTGATGAGGCGGTAATGTCTGGGTCCAGGATTGATGAGACGGTAATGTCTGGGTCCAGGATTGGTGAGACGGTAATGTCTGGGTCCAGAATCGGTGAGGCGGTAATGTCTGGGTCCAGGACTGGTGGGGTCGTTATATCAGGGGCTAGAATTGATGGGGACCGTGATGTGTGGGTCCAGAGTTAGTGCGGGTGTGACATCCGGAAGGCGTTATGTCCTAGTCAAGAATTGGTTATCTGGCCAAATATGCCTCAATTCCCCCATTTTTTTGGCGTTTAAATGATCGATTTTGGCGTCATTAAGATAATCAAATCGACGGTGATGGCTGGGGTGGGAAAGGGGTTACGACTCTGTTAGTGGATTGACCAATGTCACGTGATTTCGACGTGTCGGGATTGAGTTCTGTTCGTCTGGAGTAAAAGCCCAAGTTGATGAGTTGATTCAAATAATATCACCATTTGCAATGTTGGTATAATTGTATGAGTTATAATTATTTCTGTCTTGAATTTTTCAATTTTTCAACAAATGGTAATAAAATTAAAAAAAGCTGATTAAATTAAAATATTTCTTGCTTCTCCTTTTACTGGTCTGCTGCTTGAAAAATAAAAAAAGTAATTACTGGGACACACAAAACCATCGCCTCACCTCCCCCTTCCCCCAATCGCCCCGCCACCCCCCCCCCCCCTCTCCCCTCACTACTCCCCCTCTCCACACTTACTCATTAAGCAGTGATTTTACGTTGCTATGGCGACTGATTTCGCAATTCCCGGGACGGGAACAGGGATTGTCTGTCATTTCTAAAGATTTCTATAGCCGTCCAGATTAGCTACTCATATAACGCGAGATGGGCTCCTTTGTATGAGTTCCAATGCCCGTAAGGTCACTCGCAGGCTCTATCAAGGACCATCCGGCAATACCAACCAGGTTCCGCAACGCGACTTGATTCCTTCCGATGGATCGTCGTTTCGGATGGGCGGTGACGCAGTAAGGCGCTGCAGTTGCAGCTATTAAAACGACAACCATTGAAGTAAAAAGAAGAGAAAAGAGAGAAAAGTCGTCTGCAGAGAGAACTGCTGTGTTTGTGAAAAGCAGACGAGCACAATGCCTGCATTCTCCGCGCAGTACATTGTGTGCGCTAGCTACAAAGCGGCTCGCAATTCAGACCCGCGCTGAATCCAACTCATTTAAACTCCTACCTTTAATTGTATACATCGTTCTCTCTCTCTCTTTTTTTTTCTTCCCGTGTCATCCTAATACAAATAAGATGCTTTTCACTATTCTTTATGGTTTCCATTCTTCTATCCAACAACCTCTTCACATCCCCCCACCGCCCCCTTCCCGCACCCTCCAATCCCTGACAATATATAAGTTTCACCCCCCATTACCCTTGTTGCGTGTTCAGTGAATGTCTGGTGCCAGTAGTGCTCGTCTCAAAACTCTCTGTGATTTAATCCGTTAAAAAAAATTAATTGGATTTTTCTAAATCGATTTCAACAACCCCCGATTAGAATATAGCTCAGGTATATTATTAAGAAAAAATTAAGTACACAAAACAAAAAACACAAGCCGATTCTGCGTCACGTGGGTTATAATTCGGATAGATCAGTGGATTAGAACTGTCATGGATAAAATATGTTAAGAAAAAAATAATAATACGTGACAAGACAAGCCAAACATGATGTCATCTTTATGACAGAGTGGAGTTTGATTAGGCAAGTAAGACTGGTCGTTTTTTTTTCTTTTTTTTCATGAAAGGGTAGCGGACATAAATGGCGGCACTATGAGGGGAGGGGGGTGGGTGGGGGGGGGCGGGGTTTGGGGTCTGGGGGAATTCCAACGATGTATTTGGGTAATCTGGTAATGGTACGCATGAGCTTAGAGTGATTTATTATTATTATTATTATTATTATTATTATTATTATTATTTATTCCCCACAGGAGGAATATATGCGATCGACCGCGTGTCAGTCTGTCGGTCGGTCTGTCATCAACAGCTTGTTAACACGATAACTTAAAAACACCTGCAAGGATTATAATGAAACTTAGCGTGTAGCTTCTATGGGAACAAACACAGATCGGTATTATAAATGGGCCAGGTTCGTCCAAGGAATGAAACTGGGTGTGTAGCTTCTAAGGGAACAAACCCAGATCGGTATTGTAAATGGGCCAGGTTCGTTCAGGGAAAATGCACCAACTGGACTTTCAGCTCTTGATTGACTGTTGATGGCCGTGTTTAACTGATGGGGGGGGGGGGGGGCCTGTGGGGAATATGTGGGCTATGCACACTGCTCTAGTTATTATTTACAGGAAATATATGATCCTCTTATTTTTTAAGCTGATTTATGTATTTATTTTATTATTGTTATTATTATTATTTGTCCCTTGCCGCCGCGTAGCGCGAAGCGCAGACTACAGGATTCGCGTCCGTCCGTCGGTCAACACTTATTTTGTCGGCGCTGTATCTCCGTAACCACTGAACCGATTCAATTGTTCTCGTGCACATGCAAAGACTATATAGTGGAGTTGTGCAATGAGGGGTTATTTGGAGATTTTCGCAAAAATTGGGGTAAATGGGAAAGCTTTGAAAATTCAACACAATTGACCTATTCAATGGGTATTTATCGCCGCCATATCTCCGAAACCATTGAAGCGAATCAATTGTTCTCTTGCACATGCAATGATTATATAGTGGAGCTGTGCAACGAGAGGTTATTTTGAGATTTTAACAAAAACTGGTAAAATGGAAAAACTTTGAAAATTCAACACAATTGACTTATTGAATGGGTGTTTGTTGTGTTGAAATCCTGTGATTGGACGCCTTGACCGGAAGATTACAGTTGCTTATAAATGAACTTTGTCGGTTTCCGTTTGTGCACGAATTGAATTATCAAATATAAATATTTTGTTTTTATTTATTTATTCTGATTTTCCACAAAAGTAAAATGATTGGAGTTGATTGAACTGGCATGACAGACGGGTTCCTATTTTCTTCCTAATTGTTAATTCTTATTTGGAGACAAATGGATAATATTAGAAATAAGTTAATGGCCTAAAAGCTAGGAAAAAAAGGGAGGCCGAGACAAATGTATAATAAATAAAGTAGCTAGGTTCGTAATAACAACATGCGAAGTCACTCACTTATCGCTCACGTAAATGCGTACCGTTTTATCATTTAGTTAGTAGTTTTTGAAAAATGCTATTAATAACCTAATTCGCTTATTAGTGAATTATTTATTAGACTTCTCGTTAGTTCCAATAAACAGCCATAAAATGCCTTTGTCAAAGAGTCTGTGAGTATCTCCCATTCTGTTATGCGCTTATTACCGGGTGCAATTAAAACTAATACTGCTGTTAGCCAATTGCATGTATTCTATTTATTGTATTTTATTTTTGCATTCTTTTGCACTGGAGGAAAAACCATGTAGACGGGGTTTCATGGTTGGATTATGAAGGATTGGATCATTTGAGGGTTCATTTTTATCAACTAGATCTCGGCTTTTTACAATGTCCCTGGACATTGATTTTTTGTTTTTTTTTTTTTTTGTTTTTTTTTTTTTTGTTTTTTTTTTTGTTTCTTATTAGATCATGAATGATTGGAGCATTTGTGAGTTAATCAGTGCAAATTTCAAAGGTTTTTGGCTTGATATTCCTGGAATCTTTTCCCTTTTGTTTAGGTTCATTCCAGATTTATAACGGAGCGGTATGACATCTATCTCTGCGACAACAGTTTGTGGAAAGATTTTAGCTTTTTTACTCTTGATATTTAAAGAAAAATGAAAGCAACAAGAATAAAGAGAAAACAATAAAGAAATAAAAAAGAAATTAAGAAAACAAGAGCAGAGGAAACATTGTTTCTCATTAATTCTCGTTAAAATGGAAAGCGACAGAAGGTACTCAGCTGGGTCTAAAAAATTCATGTGAAAAAATGTAGAAGTATTAAATTTAAAAATAAAAAGGATTTCGCAAAAGGCAGAAGGACTGAAAATTGCCTTTTACACGTGAAATGTATGTGAAAATTTTTGCGTTCGTGACTTGGGCGTACTCGTGTCCACATCAGTAGCATTTGAAAATGGCAACTTGTAAAGTTGTAACCATAGTGGCGAAACAAAAACGAAAGAAAAAAAAACGAAACACGAATATTGGCCAGTACCGGGGTCATCGACATTTAAAAAAAAATAAAAAAGTGCGGCCCCTGTCCGATGTTTTTTCTGTCGAGAAATTTTTTTTTTTTAATTAGAAAAATATGAAAAAAGGAAATAAATTTTTTATATATGTATTATAATAATAATAATTAAAGGCAAAAACAAAAAAAAACAAAACAAAACACCAGCAGTAAATTGAGCAAAGAATATTAAAATGAATAAAGCAATTCAAATTTATTATTTGTCTCAGAGCAATTCGCTTGAATATAGTATTTCAGTTTGGAGAAGACAGTGCCTGGAGGTCTCTCCTTGTTCATCTCATTGCACCAGGGGCCTTGTTTATGTCCCAGGCTTCACTTATTCGGTTATTAAATAGTCAGTTCCTTTAAAATGTTCATGTATTAAAACTGTTGACGAAAGGGTGAAGAATGAAAATAGTGCCCTGATTTTAGGGAGTATGAAATAGTTGGATCTCTCATGCTTCTGCTGTAAGTGCTCATTCCAGGGCGGGGACGGGGGGGGGGGGGGGCAGGGGAGGGGGGGGGAGTAGTTATTGAGTGAAAAAAAAATCCCCAAATGTTGCTATTTAATAAAACGCTCCAGCGAGATTTTGTTTCTGACCCCTTTTGTTTGGAAAGGTGACACCAGTTTGGCTTACAGTGGAATTTATTATTTATGGTCTCAAACTGAAAAAAGCTAGCTTAAAAAAAAAAATAAAATAAAAAAATTTGACGCATGTAATGGAAAAACTTTATCGAAAATTTTGTTTCGTGCCCAAATCCGCCCTCCCCCAAAATATTCCAGAAATATGAAATGCACTGTATGTATGCAGGGCAAAAAGTTTACTTTTCAGCTCGGGGTCCCGCGGGACCCTGACCTGTGAAACCAGGGGTCCCGAGGTAAAGTGGTGGGGTCCCGACAGTTTCGGGCAGTAAAAAAAGGTACATTCTATAAAATCAATTTTATTGCAACAAAAAACTAAACGCGATTAGTGATATCATGCAAATCACAAAACTACTACTTCTAACAACAAAAAAGGAAACACTGAATGATGCTCCATTAAACAATGAAAAAAATCAATCATTTTCGATCTTATCGGTGATACTGAACAGTTGCAAGAGAACACCGACTTTTTTTCTGGGGTCCCGCGGGACCCCAGGGTGAAATTTCAGGGGTCCCGAGCCGATTATCAAAAGTCCCCGGGACCCCGTGAATTTTATGCCCTGTGTTGATATTGAAATATGTCAAAAACGGGCGTTGTTGAATTACGAATAGCGATAGAAGGTGTGAAGCATGCTGTGACCTTTTACATGACGAAAACAGTACCCTGTGCAAATTTTGCTTTGGTACCAATGGAGACATTACAGAAACTGAAACTGGGTCATGACGTTTTCCCTCTGGATATGGGAATGTAGTTGCAACTAACGAATATTTATATATTGTATATTTACAACTCAAAATCAAAGTTATGACTGAAAATCTGTTTATTGTAGAAAGAAACGAACCGTAAAATCGGAAGCAATTTTGAACTGAGAAAGGGAGCATTTGTCGATTTGGTTTGTGGTAGAAATAAAAAGATGATGACAGTGGTAATGTGGTGATGATGATGATGATGATGATGTGATGAGGATGATGTGATGGTGATGAAGATGATGTGATGGTGATGGTGGTGATGATGATCGTGATGTGATGATAGTGATGAGATGATGATTGTGATGAACATGATAATGATGATGGTGATGTGGTGAAGGCGATGATGATGCGATGGTGATGATTGTGGATGCAACAGATAAGTTTTGTTCTCTATTTCTTTATCTTATTTTTATTTCGAATGAGTTAACACAGAAAACATGTATAACCATAGCTAGCGATAATATAATTTTCACGGGCTCGATTTTAATGGCTTTTTAGATGAAATTAATTAATGGACTCATTCATGAACATTGAATTGAGGGAAAATGGGTTGGGGAGGAAAGAGTGGTATTGGGGGGAGGGATATAGGCTATTGACAAGTACGACATGTTAATAATGACATGGCGATATTGATACATTATCGCCCATTGTCCCACTCCATGTTGAAGAGGGTTCGGCGACTGAATGGAACACACTCTGTTTTAAATGGCATATGCAGGTGGAGGAGGGAAATCTCTTTATTGGCTACGCATTAGCGCCTAATCTCAGCTCGGTCACTCACCACTTTGAGGACTGTTAGGGAGGACACACGACACACTATATAGCTTTTAAGAGATGGCGAAGTGGGGGGAGGGGAGCGGGGAGGATGGGGTGGGGTGGGGTGGGGGGAGACATTAAAAAACTCAAGCCCAAATGTGCTGATGGTATTTTAGCGGAAAGACAAAGTGGGCATTCCTCTTCCATATTTATTGAAAATCTATATCTTATTTTTAATTCTCAATTTAAAATTTTGCACTCTGTATTTGTAAATTTGTCAGTACATGGATATTCATCTGGATGGGCTAACCCGTCAAATGAATTTTTCAAAACGGGAGGCTTAAAAATACTTTCATGGTCATTATTGCGTGTTGTTTAACATTTTATCCAGTCGGAAAAAAAATAATAAATGCCCGGGACTTCTGTCACGGATTTTGTAGCAATTGTAAGTGTGCAAATAATTCCGCCCATTTTTTTTAACAGCATTTGGGAAGACAATCAACTTGCTCTCTTTCCCTTTAATTATGTCGCTGGGTGAAGTGGGCGGTAATTAAGGACTGTTACAGCGGTGTCACAAACAGCTGCCAGTATTAGATAAGAGAGAGGGTGGGATTAGTTTCGCATC
>OX457034.1:14275443-14344092 GCA_949752745.1 Protula sp. h YS-2021
CCTTCAGGTGATAGGCGGTGTTCAAGATGAGCAAATTGGTTCTTAAAGTGGCCCAATAAAACACCTCCTGAATACACACCATTTCGAGAAGTCGTCAGCGGAGGTTGAGGTTTATTTTTCTTTCTATCTTTTTTTTTTTCTTTCTTCAGTAGGTTTATTCTGGGACGGGAGGTTGCTCAACCTCTGTCAGCGTGGCGGGCGCTTTCTTCGAAGGCTTGGAAAATTATTATTATTGTTATTGTTCAGGGTTCTCGGTTGGCGGGGTTTTTTGTCCATTTTTACGAAATGACTCACTTCTTTGGAACCCACCGAGTTTTTCTGGTCCCAACTGAGTCACACTTTCCTTTTTTTTTACTCACTTTCCTGAGAACCCAGCACGAACCCTGAGTATTATTATAATTATTATTATTATTAGTAGTAGTAGTAGTAGTAGTCAAGTAGTAGTAGTAGTAATACAAAAGTAGGAAAACCTTTAAAAAATTCTGATATGGGTTCTCTTTTTCCAGCTACAAATTTTGAAATGCATAGCGTTGCAACTCAATAAATAGCACATCTTTGTGAAATTTAAAAATAGTAAAATTAAAACTACATTAGTAGTTTTCTTTTTCTTCAAATCTGCCAGCGTATTTTTGTCACGAATTAAGTTTTCAATCCACCCCAATTATAGCGAAACCTTGGTTCTGAGAATACCGCGATTTTTTTTTTGCGGGGGGGGGGGGGGTGAGACCCCAACTCCTCAGTTTCCGATTAAACGCGACGTGTGGGCTATTACAAGCAGCAGCCCTTGCGGAGATAACTACCGATGTATCTTGTCTATTGCTGTTACTCTTTTCCTGTTCCTGTCAGCATGCGGGCAAAATATTCTCCGTCACGACCAATGAGGACAAAGTGTCCTCCACACTTCAAGAACATCGTTTCTGTTTGTTTATTTTTATTTGTTTCTTTATTTTTTGTTGTCAACGGTAAGATGCAGGCGAGATATGAAGGATGCTGGTCTATTTCCTGAATACACTAAAAGCGCTCAAAATCCCCTATTACACTGGGGTATGACCTTTTTAATCTTGCCTGGAATCGCAGAAGTCCGTAATGTTGAAACACTAAGTGAGAACGAGAGAGACAGGGAGAGAAGAGAGAGAGAGAGAGAGAGAGAAAGAGAGAGGAGAGAGTGAGAGAGAGAGAGAGAGAGAGAGAGAGAGAGCGAGAGAGAGAGAGAGAGAGGAGGAGGAGGGAAGAAAGAATGTGATGAAGGAAGAAAAGAAAGTGAAGAAGAACAACAGGGGGTTCATAAAACTGGAAGAGAGAGAGAGAGAGAGAGAGAGAGAAAGACAGAGAAAGAGAGACAGAGACAGAGAGAGGGAGACAGAGAGAGACAGAGAGAGAAAGACAGAGAGAGAGAGACAGAGATAGAGAGAGGGAGGCAGAGAGAGACAGAGAGAGGGAGAAGAGAGAGAGAGAGAGAGAGAGAGAGAGAGAGAGACAGAGATAGAGAAGAGGGAGACAGAGAGAGACAGAGAGAGAGACAGAGAGAGACAGAGAGAGAGAGAGACAGAGATAGAGAGAGGGAGAGAGAGAGAGAGAGAGAGAGAGAGAATGAGAGAGAGAGAGAGAGAGAGAGAGAGAGAGAGGGAAACAATCTCGAGGGGTTCCGAAAAACCAATGGCGTAAAGAAAGGCGTGATATTGGAGACATGGTACGGGTGATGCATGAGCCTCCGGTGACGACTCGAAATCGACCTCAGAGGAATTCAGCAGTCCAAACTCCTGACAGAATGCTAACTGAGTGCCCGCTCTCCGTGAAGACAGCCGTTGACACCCCTTATCTATTGCTCCAATCAACGCAGGCGTCAAACAGCTGTAATTTTGACACCCGTTTTTTTTTCTCCTCACTGAAATGCACCTCACCATTACGCATCCATAGGGAACACTTGAAATGTGGGACATAATGAACTATTTATTCAGTTTGTCTTTCTGGTATTCGTTTGTGGGATTTTAAAGAATTTTGTAACCTTCATCAAATCCTTAGTTGCATTTTTTTATTTAAAAAAGCACCGAATTTTAATGAGACATCTTGCCGCATCTTTCCGCGTCTTTCCGCGTCATTGTGGGTGCGATCTCTTCAGATTTGACGACACACTCCCGCCACTTTCCAGACCAAGGGCGCCCCAACTGACCCTGGCCCATTTTGTATATCATTCAATTACGATGGGTAACTCGATAACTCGAGCTTCGATATTAGGGCAAATAATTCTATATATTTAGTTATTCGATAATGTATAATCTGTATTTCAAATGTTTTACTTTGGTGGGACGCGTTTCGAATTGCCAAATAGCTACTGTAAACCCTTTATTCACGATTACAGGTGGCTTTGTCAACCGGTGCTTTGGGGAGGGAGGGGAATTAGGGGTGGGGGGGGGGGGAGAGGTGATAATTAGAGATTCCCTTTATGCTAGTCGCATTATAGCAACATGTCCATAACGCGAGCAGCTCATCAATTCATTTGAATGTTTTTTTTTTCACAGGGTTACACTTCTTACATAAATCACCATTTAGAACGCGTATCACGTGCACTGGGTATCGTGTGGCATAATCTCCCCTGTCTGCGATATCCCTCCACCCCTATCCCATCCCACCCCCACCCCACACCCCTGTTTCTGCCCTCGCCCATGCAGGTGTTTCGTAATGTGTTGCAAGTGTTTTAAAAATATCATATTGGCTCATATGATTGCGGGGAGAGTGGGTTGTGTGTTGGGGGGGGGGGTGCTTGGGGTCCGAAGGGGGCCACCCCCCTCCTCTTCAACCCAAAATTGTATGTTTTTAGACCATAAAAGTAGTTTTTTTTTTCAGTTGGAAAATTGAGTTGGATACGGGAGTGATATTTTTTCCGTTCTTCGTTGTTCACATGAATTCAGTAAGCCGATTCAGTTTCGTATAGGGTTCTTGACGGTAAATAACAGGACTCCAGTTTTGGGGAATAAAAATACTTGGGAGTCAGTGGAGAAAATATTCATAATCTTTCCTAACCACGAGATTGTTCGTTTTGGGTTGGCAAACCACTCCAATAATGTCTTGAAATAAAATTTCTTGCATGGCAGTGTAGATTTAACACCTCAGTCCTAAACCGAGTGTGGATTTATTTTTATATTGTTATTTTTTATACAAATGTACTTTCTTTTAAATTAAATAAGCAATTGGCACTTTGACTTTTGCCGAAGGGTTATTTTTGCGTTTCGCTTGAATTCAGTTGGGATAAAGATATAAAGAAATGATAGAAAAGAAAATGGCAAAAATCAACAAAATTCAATTTTGCCGGAAACATATTCATATGGTGGTTATTAAAGGACTGAATAATATGTAAAACAGTTTTTAAAAGATCATATGATGGCTTTGTAAATTGAAAAGTGTGCATGTTGAATGAAAATTAGAATTTTATTGTTTTTCCCTTATCATTTCGTTATAATTTATCCCAAAAAAATTGCAGTCGGAACAGCACTTCACCGGAAAGATCCGAAAGTGCGAATTGTCTTATTCCTCTGCGATGTTTTCTCAGTGACGTTGTCATGACGATCGCGACATGACTGCATAACGTTTTGGGTACTGGGAGAGCGGGGGAGGGGGAGTACAGCTGTGCGTATCTACTCGGTCATATACTCTGCAAAAATAATGAATAAATAAATAAATTAATAAAACAAAAAATATTGGTTTCTTTGTACTGACAATAATTATTATTATGAAGTAAAAATCTGATCTTTGATCCAAATTCAGTCGCATAACCAAACTCTTTATCCTTTTGGATTTTTAAAATAGATTTCATGAATCATTGTGTGATTTTTATTATTCATGTGAAAAAAATTATAATATTACTAATTTGAAGCAGTTGTTGTTCACGCGGTGGTTTGTCTGGACAAAGGTTTGACAAAATGTGATCAGGGATATTGATATCATTGATAGCATGAACCCGCATCGTCGTATTATGTTTGAGAAAAAAAAAAGTAGAGGTAACATTAAAAGGACTTTTAGTAGTAATTTCGTTAATCCAGTTGTTAAGTGATTGACTTTACGTCATAAGCGAATTGGTGTGACGTTGGGGAGACACCTGCCGTGTCGTTTTTATTGCTGGCGTGATCTGATTGGCCGAGGGCATCTTTGTTCTTTTGCACTCTTCTGGTGTCATAGCTTTTTTTTGCGCGGAACAAATTTCCATGTTTTTATTTATTTTTTGCAATGGGTTGAGAAGCAAAGGCCAGTTTTATAATATTTTTATAATAAAAGTTGTTGAAAAAAGTTCCAGTTTAACACACGTATTTATTTAACCATTATTATTATTTATTTATATAGTTACTTTGTTTAGGTACTTAATTTGTTGAAAACCAATGAATCATTGAATGAGAGAGGACAATATGTTCCTTATTTGTGGCAGTACTGACGTTCTTTTCCTCTGGAACTCTCTGTGTGGGGAATTAAAAAACAAAAAAGAAAAAAAATCATTCGAATTCTCCGTTTGTTTTCGCCGAGATTATTTTCTTCATGTTGACAAATTCGCCTTCATTATGCAAAGACACATACCAATTTAGGGAAGCGCCCACAAATCGTACATGACTTGACAAGATTGAGTTTTGTCACCCCACCCCCCCCGCACCCCACCCCTCCCCCCGCCCATTATGTGCAGTCGCGTCCGCAATTGCAAACATTTATACAAAAGAAGACATTTCGGGAACAAGTTATGTCTTCCAATGCATAGTTTCTCAACCTTTTTCTTTTCGGATATATTTATAGCCTGACAGCCGAGCGAAATGTCGTGAATCTTGAGTAGCAACAATAACGGGGAAGGGGGGGGGGTGGGGGGACGGGTCGGCCATTTTCGTGTGGGATTTTATATGGGGGCTGTCAGCAAATTGTGTGAGATTGGAACATGTGAGCAGATATTTTAACACTTGGTTAGAAGCACGGCCAAAAGTCAGGAAGTGTTACCGAAAATGTTGAACATCAGACAACATTTTTTGCCCCTACCCTCAGCAAGTCTCTACATACAAACTGTGATGTGTGAAATAATCTTAATGAACTCTCTACAAAATCATCTTCACAGAATCAATTTCCTCATTTCGAATATCCTTAAATAATTCTTAATATTAAGCAATTCATATTGTGCCGAATTCAAATTTATGAGATTATGTGTAACAAATTAAACATTTTGCACCCAAAAATCGGGGTTGAATTTCCCGAGCAAGCGAGTGTTGTACTGTAGTAACAAAAGAAGCCTACTAACCTGGATATTTTTAACCCGGAAAGAAAAGCAAAAAACGATTAAAATAATACATTAAATGTCTATAAATTTCCTAACGAAAACAGCAGAAGTAGTCTTTAGTTGCATAAGAAAATATTTTACAAGTACTCGATTTAAGAGGAAAAAAAATAATATGTTTCTTTTGACGTTCATAGATGATTCCAAACAGCTGTAATTCAAATATTTTATTCAAAAAAAGGGGGAGGGGGGTAATATTTGTACCTTGGTGTTCGGTTTGAATAACACAAAGGCATGGCAGGTGACTTAGTTCACATTTCTGTCTTTCGACAATTTTATACCTTAGTGAAGATTTTGTGTAAATATGATTACTTTTGTAAAATAAATAACAAATTCTGTGACAGGATTTTCCTAAGCATGAAATCAAAACAATTTTGATTCGATTCACTGCACAGAAGACTAATTTCCATACATGTTAAGGATATAATGGTGTCATTATAGAAAATTAATGACACTTTTAAAGGGTTGATTTTAATTCAAACACTCACAAGCCCAGGTGATTTGGTTTTGAGAAGAATAAGCACATGCACCAAAGCAACCTAGATATGCTGCTGGCCCATGTGAAATTTTTTTTTTATTTATTTCATTTTTTTGTTGTTATTATATTATTATTATATTATTATTATTATTATTATTATTATTATTATTATTATTATTAAGAAATTCATTCACATTTTTATTATTATCATTATTATTAATATTAGTCTTAGTATTATTTTTTAAAAACATTCACATTTTTATTATTATTATTATCATTATTTTTTAAAGAAATTAATCCAAATTAATTCCGCTTTGCATTGTACGCCTTGCTTATTCGATGGATTTGTGTTTCGCGGCACCGAATTCGGATTCTCAGGACTAACATCGTCCGACTCGCAGCATTAATGTCGACCGATTATTCGGCACTGCAACCGATTATTCGCTGGTCAGTGGCGGGCTAATTCTAGCTCACAGGGGCTTGAGAGTGCATTGTTATTCCATCCTTCCACTTGCACAGAGACAAACGAAAACGAGTCATAATACTCATCACAGATCCCTCCTCCCCCACCCCCACCCCATCTCAAACCGCCCTCTAGTGGCTGACCAATAGACCCGCAAACGATTCTTCTTAACCCCACTTTCCCCAGGAGACCAGCCTGATTGAATTAAGGGAGGTTAATATCAAGTCATTGCTGTCAATTACACGACATTAGACGAGCGCCGCTACACACCATAATCCCGCTACGCCCCGCTATCCTCTGGGACTTCGGAGGATTGAGAGAAAATAACATTATCCCGGCATCCGCAATATCACCCATGTGTTTGAACTCGCTTATTGGATAAAGCCTTGTTATCTGTACGCCAGATAACCAAGGGTGTCGTTGATATAAGCACGTTATGCCCATATTTACCGCGCAATCTTTCAGCTAAAGTTTATAATTTTTTTAGATAAAAATATAATAATTATTTCGGGCTTCAATTTGGTAAAGGGCCAAGATAGTGCAAGGTTTTAGATTTTTTTAAATATCGTACATTTAAACCGGAACTTCGGATGAGAAATCGTAAGAAATTTCCTTGTCAGATACAACAGTATATTTATAATAACCAAGTGGATTACCTTTGTGCCCTATACAAAAAAACTATGCTGTTCGCGATCAAGTTTCAACTTTAGAAAAGCTCCTTTTAAAAAAGTAACTTTAATTAAGTTTTGTTTTATTTTCAGGCAGCAATAACGCAGAAGTATTGTCTATTTATAGCACAGAACCTTTAATTGTTACCCGTATTTACATTTTTCCTTCATTTTAAAAGGAAGTTGAGACTCGTTAAAATATTTTTTGCTTGTGAAAAAATTAATTGACGGGAAATATTTCAGCAGTACACTTGTGGGTCTATTTCGGAATGGACTCACTTTGTCTGTAGTGCCTGACCATCGTGAGTCTATTTCGGAATGGACTTACTTTATCTATAGTTCCTGACCACCATGAGTCTATTCCGGAATGATCTCGCTTTGCGTTATTTTGACCATGACAAAAATGTCTAAATTGTTATTTGCTTGATACATTTTTATTTTAAATAATGGGTTATTTATAAATCAAATTACACAGAAAATACATTTTGTGAACGAAATGGCGTAGAAATAACGCATGATTTCCCCCTCTTTCGTTTGACAGATTGTTCAGATTTTCACCAATTTCCGCAATGGCAGCACGGGTCAGCTATCGGCCGTCACGATCGTGCTGCTGTTTGCTGGCGCCGCAGCCAGGATCTTCACGTCCGTGCAGGAGACGGGCGACAGGCTCATGATCCTGCAGTACGTCGTGTCGGCTGTCTGTAACGGCGTGCTCACCTTCCAGGTTTTCTGGTACTGGAATTCAGACAAGGTGAAGAAGGAGTGAGCACCCCCGCCCCCACCTCCGCTACATTTTTTATTGCCCCCACGTGACCTGTCAGGTGGTCGGGGGATGGATAACCTTGTGTTTGTAACGTCAATTGAATTTTAAAAAATGCTTGCAAATTATATGTGGATTTTGCTCAGTCAGGGACAGGTTAATATCATATGCGGCCTTTTGGCTTTTTTCGCGAAGTTGAAGGGTTGTACTGGGGCGGCACCATCCCCTCTCGCCCCCCCCCCACTCCCACCATCCCCTTTCGCGTCCTATTTGTTACGGTTACTTGCCCGCGACTGTACAATAGGAAGTTTGCAATTTGTTGTGATTATAAAGTAAAAATGTGAAGACTCGGGTAATTAGGTAATTAGTTTTTAGCACCCCCACCCTCACCCCTCTTCCGCTTTTCTGCTCAGTGATTTACGAACAGCGTTGCATTCCGCAATATATATATATATATATATATATATATATATATATATATATATATATATATATATATATATATATATACTTTATAATTAAAAAAATACGCAGCAGATTGAAGGGCCAAACACCTCGAATTTTGAAACCGGCAGACTTAAAGCCGTGCCCATCCGTACACGTATATGTCTGTACGTACAGTGCGCCTCAGGCATTTTCTAAACAGCTTCTCCTAAGGGTTGTGCGTCACAGAGGGTGGTCGGGCGGGGGGTGCGGGTGGGGGGCGGGAGGGTTGGAGGGCGGGGGGGGGGCGTCTTGGACTTTGCGTTATCATCAGTGGTGACGTCACAAATTAACGTAGATTACAGACTGAAGAGTCAAAAAGTTTGATTTTTTTTTTTTGGTGGGATGGGGCGAGGACTTTGTTGAATCCATACTCCTCCAGCGGTTTTAGTCATTTCATGAAGTGACGTAATACACTGTCCAGCTACGCCATCTGGTGTCAGTTGTGTCTGACTAAAACAGCGTGGGGATTTTGCGAGTTATATCTTTTTGCGGAAATGACGTAGCAATGGGGTCATTTTCTCAGAGAAGCAAAAAATCGGTTTTAACATTGGGATGTATACAAAACAAGTGGATGTTGAAGTCTGTACGTGAATAATTGGTTTTAGTTAAGCGATTCTGTGAGAATTTTTCAAAGTGTGTTATTGTAAACAATGGAAGTCCTACTATGTATAAAATGTGTTACAGCTTTAGCGTAAGGAGTTTATTAAGTGTTGATAATTCATGAGATTTTACGCAGTATTGGTGAGCTGAGGAATGTGAGGTACAGAAATAATCCGCATTAGAAAACCCCCTGCAGTTAAAAAAAATCCACATTAGAAAACCCCCTCCAGTTAAAAAATCCAGATTAGAAACCCTTCCCCCACCCCAACCCTCTATGACTGCAGTTAAAAAATCCGCATTAGAAAGCATCTGACTCCAGTTTAAAAAATCCGCATTAGAAAACTCCCTCCAGCTAGAAAGATCCGCACTAGTTTAAAAATATCCGCATCAGTGTAAAAAATCCGCATTAGAAAACCCCTCCAGGTAAAAAAGCCGCTTTAGAAAATCTCGCGTTAAAAAAATCCGCATTAGAAAACCCTCCTTCAGTTTAAAAAAATGCGCATTAGAAAACCCCCTTCCAGTTGAAAAAATCTGCATTAGAAACCACACAATTGACTCCAGTTTAAAAAATCCGTATTAGAATCCACTCTGCTCCAGTTTAGCAAAAAGCCGCGTTACAATCCACCACGCCCCAGTTCCTATTTAAAAAACTATCCCCCCACCCCTGGCTGCACTTTAAAAAATCCGCATTAGAAAACCCTGCTCCGCCAAGAGAATCCCCTCTGATACTGGAAACTACTTTTATCCCGGCTTCCAGCGTATTACGTCCTGTAATTAAAACGGTCAGTTATTAGGACATTATCAAAAATCTTGCTTGTCTTTTTTAAGCTGTACAACGTTTGTGATTCCGTAATGTTCTGAAAAGAACTTGATGTGTGACTAGAAGAGTGTGATTATTTTGGCGTGCCTGAATTTGATGTGAAAAATTTGATGCCGTGATGAAATTGGTATATCACTCGTTTTTTGTTTTGTTTTTTTTTAAATTTTTTATTCAGCAAAGAGTGAATTGCTTTGGTATTTTTTACTTAAATGCACTGAAGTATTTTTTAATCTTAATTTTTAGTCTGAGAAAAAAATATTTTAAACGCAGTAAAATGCATTTTGACGACATGTACGACAACTTATGACGTCAGGAAATATCATTTAAGCATCGTTTGCCTCAGTAATGTGTGTCGTAACCGATGATTCTGAAGTGGACAAAATTATACCGAATCGGAAGAGAAAAGGAGAGAAAAAAACTAACCTTAACAAGATTAACCAAACAAAGACTAGCCAAAAAAGACAAACCGAAGAAAAGTTAGCCGAAGAAATACCTAATAGTTTCAGTTTCGTTTTATATATATATATATATATATATATATATATATATATATATGTTACAGGGAATCTGTGAAATTAGGGATGTCATGAAATCCCTAGTGGATTCGTGTGATAACTTGTTCAATCAATTTCGATGTTTTTTTATTGAGAATTTTCATGATTGCAATGTAGTCTTTAATCGAAATTAATAGTAGATTTTGAAGTAATGTACTCAAAGCGCTCGATTGCCAAACTCTCATTCATGTAATACTTCAGTACCTGGATTTAGCGGTATTTTTGTCTTATGTAACTTATGTCACACTTCCCGCAAAATTCTGTTATTTTGGATGGTAATGTTATAAATTCCAATTCCTTTTGATGTGAAAATGGATGGACAGTTTTGAAGAACCACTAAACAGCCTTCCTGAATGGATAATTTTTCAAAATAGTTTTATAATCAATATGAGCTTATTCATTACACGAATTCCCTAGGGATTTCGTGAAATCCCTAATTACACAGATTCCCTGTAACATATATATAAATATATATATATATATATATATATATATATATATATATATATATATATATATATATATATATATATATATATATATATATATATATATGAAAGTAAACACGAACAAAAATGGGGTATTTTGTGTCAATTAAAGGAAAAGCAAATTGTCCCTCTCTATTTGTTATTTTGGTTGTAACTTGTTTTTAGGTCATTTTATTTTATAGGGAACGTAAATATTAGTGTATGTTGCTGTTTTGTTTTTGTCTTGATTGAGTTATGTTTTAGGAATGAATTGTAAACTATCAATACATTACATGAAATAAACATGATACTTGTATCACCTTTACTTCAGCCCTGACCAGCCCCGCCTCGCCCCTCCCCCACCCCACACCCACCAACAACCCAGTGATGGTGTGAACTTAGATGCCGATTTAGAAGGGGTTCAGTCATTGCAGAGGGTAAGGGAAGGGGGTAGGGGTGGTAGTCTGTAATCCGTAGATACGGTCTATACAGCACGAACCAGGAAAGTGAGAAGATAAAGAAGTTCTCGGATCCGGCTTCTAAGTGTAGAAAAATCCTCAGGGCATGATTTTCAGTAACGTTTTGTACTTGCACCTAATTTAGTGTCTGGAGGGTGGTTGGGGGGTGGTTGGTTTTCAATCAATCAGTATGTTTATTTTCTGAGTTTTCAAAACAATAAAAAGCGCAGTGTACAAATAGATGAGATGAATCCCACACACATAAAACAACTTTTTAACTACGGAAAAGGGAACAAGCTAAAAACTAGAGCTTATGAAATTTGCTTGTCCATTACTAAACGCCAAACAAGTCAGCAGAACCAAGACACGACAACAAAGTTGATGTGATTAGATTTGTCCAGAAATATACACATATTTGTTTAGCTGATTTTGAACAACGAATTTAGTGTCTTAAGGGTGGAGGGGTAGTTCTTGCAGATTACGTGAATCTGGGCTGGCACGATGTCCCTGGACATTTTTTATGCATTACGATAAACAACGGAACAACAAGAGCTTAAACCGCAATTCATGCCCAAGGAGCAGTGACGGAACAAAAACGCGAAAAATTAGCACAAAAACGTCCCATGGGGAGCATTTATTAAGTGACAGCAAGAATGCGACCCCGTCAAACTACGTCACGTATTAGTCTGTGATAAAACTAATCAGTGGACACGCACTGTAAGATCTCTAACCCCTCTAATCAATCACATGACTTTTCAGTTGTCGCCTCGAGTCGGCTCTTGTCGATTTGTTTCTTTTTTCTTTTCATTTCGAACTTTTGACGTGCTCCCGCTGAAAGGTGAAGGACGCTGTAGCCCAGCCAGGATTTCCATGAAGTCAGAAATCCGTTGTTGCTTTGCAATGATTATGATATATTTGTTAAATTATTATTAATAATAATAATAATGCGAAGAGCGGTATAGCTAAGAGGCTTCTAATTATTCGTACATTCGTCCACAGTACTCCATTTCTGTGCTCCAAAATAATTACAACAAGCCAGCTAATCTTCGCATGCCGCCCCTCTCTCTGTCTTCCCCAACCACCCCCTCCCCCTCCTCCCCTCCCCCTAACCCGCACCGCCACTGTTATGATTCAGAGAATCGCAAAGTAATCGATTACTGGATGAAATGAAGCGTTAATAAGCGATGGCTTTTAGAATTGTTTGTGTTATTCGCAACAGAATAGACAAATTCGTCCCAACCCCCCCTATCCCCATTCCCCTCCCACCCCATCCCCATCAAAAACAATTGCTGTGTTTAGTGCCATCCCTGTATTGTTTCTGGCAGTCAGGTAGAATGAAAAGAACATTAATACAAACAGTTATGCACAGACGAATGAATGTCTGGATGTTTCTATGTATTGTAAAACATCCTATCAAATAAATGGCAGTTTACAATTTCACTGGGAGCTCAATTAGAGCTCCAATGTCCGCCCATTTGTAGCCTTTATTGCTCAACATTTACTTAAAATAGTTATTATTAGCATCAACATTTATGCTTTTTACACGGAGTGTGTTCTTTTTTTTTCGCATGAATATCAAAAAAAAAAAAAAAACGTGCACTACTTTTTTTTAGAAATAAAAGACTACGCATCTAAAAGAGGACATTTTATTTCTAAAAAATATGTTGTTGTTGTTACAAACATTACTATTTACTGTATAGCTGTGCTAAAAGAGATTGTAAAATCGTCTGGCATTTATTGTTTCTTAATGAAAAAAGTATTTTTGCGGTTAGAAATAACAAATCTAGTCGTCTGTGGTTCTCCTAAAGACCAAATGCGTCGCCTCCGAAATAATCAGCGTGTCTTTTCTTCAGGCAAACTAATTCAAAGAACTTGCGTTAAAATTAATTATCCTGTCGTTAAAAGATAAAGGTTTAAAGGGTCAACATCACCTTCAGGTACGATCAGTTGATGTCAATACCTTGTAAGAAATGCTCAAAAGATTCCGGTCACAATCAGGGGTGACCCTTTCTTGAGTAGCAAATCAACGGTCGCATTACTGAGGGGACTTAAGAACACCAGGGAAGAAAAGTAGAACCTGTTTACACGTGATGAATAGTGTGTCTATTGTGACGTAGTGACCCCACGTGACCCCTACACGGCAGCCATTTGCTGTGATGTGGTTAGATGAGGCTTAACCCCCCATCTCCCTCCACCTTCCAGCAAAGAAATTATTAATATTGAAAGAAAGAAAAAGTTGATTGAAATTTGCGTTATTGCTTTCTTCTTGTACTCACTTTAAAGCAAATGAGACAGTGATACGCCAGGAGAAAGTGATATGGTTCTAGAAAGTGATATGGTTGGAGAAAATGATATGGTTGGTGTAAAAATATGATACTTTCTTAAGCAAAAAGCAAGAGCAACACATTTGGCTCCCAATTAAATCTCTATAAAAAAAATCCATTGCCATAAAATTACAGGTTTAATAAACAATATCTGCTCAGTGGCGTGCAAATAGACCCCGGTATCTTGACAAGAATAGCCCATTGTTCCGTACATGTAAGATCTCAAGATCTAGGGTTCGCTGAAAAGATAATTTCTGTAATTTAACTATAAATATTCGGTTCTTTTCAATAAATTATTATTATTAATGTTATTTTTTATTATAGTAGTAGTTGTAGCAGTAGTAGAAGTAAGTGGTAGTGGTCGTAGAAGTAGTACCAGTATTGGCTAGAGTAGTTGCAGTAGTAGTAGTAGTAGTGGTAGCAATAAAGGTAGCAGTAGAAACAAACTATAAACTAAGTGAATATTGGTTAATTTTCAACAGCAAACTTGCACAGATTAAATAGATATATATGGAATGCCGTTTTAGCATTTAATGCTTATTTTTGATATCAAAATACAGTTAAAGATACCAATAAATCAATGTAGATCTCAACAATTTATATTTTACTATCAGTAATTGACTTTTAAATGGCAAAAAGTTTTTTTTTTTTTTTTTTTGGATCAAAAATAAAAAATCTTAAGGGAGGCACACATTTACATAAAATATAATGAATCGCCAATTAAATTTTGGAGATGAAAACTTGAATTATTGAGATCAATAATAACAACACAATTTTTGAATTGCTTCTTTTTTGTACAGTGAAAAATTATAGAAAGATTCTGTATACGAGGACCAGTCATTATTTATTTACAGATGTGTGTTCTAAATTTTTATTTAAAAAATAGACTGATATTTTGACATCAATAATCAATCTTTAAGATTCAAAAATCATTTGCAGATTTCGAAATACAAATTGCAAAAAATATCATTCTGAAATAATGATATCTGAAAGAAGTATATCTGATTTAAAAAATATTTTTTGAGATCAACAATACATTTAGAGATATCAAAAATACAATTACAGATAGCAAAAATTGATTCTTGATATAAAAAATATGGATTTTTTAGATAAAAAATTAATTCTTGATATAAAAAATCAATTTTTGAGATCAAAAATTAATTCTTGAGATCAATAATTCCCTAATAAATGTTAAATGGCACTCCATAGATACAAATATAAAACGAATGAAGCAGAATATATGGTAGAGTACTATGGGTTAAAGATTTTGAAGAAACAATTAGGCAAACTGCTCTGTAAATGAACAATATCACTTAATAAACGAATCACTTAATGAATGATATCATTTAATGAATGATACCATTTAATGAATAATATCACATAATGAATGATATCACTTAACGAATTGTAGTATTTAACGAAAAATATCACTTAATGGAATGGATTTAAAATAACTAGAAAATTATTATGCAATGCATTATAAAAGTTTACACATCTTCGAAATCATAGAAATTATAGACTTAAATCTATAGGAAAAATGAATCGAAACCGTTATAAACAATTAGATAAGGTTACAAGGTGAAAGCGACCACCGAGTCTTTCGGTTACTTTATTTATTTGAAAAATATTGCAAGGTGAGCCGCTTCAATAGCACTGCTACTAAGAGAAATTTAAGACCAAATCAAAATGACATTAACTACAAAGAAAATGCTGTCGTGTAATTCTGTGAAAGAAAAACGTAGTATCTAGGTGAGACTTGATCCGGCACGGCGCACGGAAGCTATTAAGTATTGTTAAAGATAGCTTGGACCATGACCTCAATCAAATCCATGAATATATTCCAGAAAAGGTTATTGTAAGTTGTATGATATACATAATATAATATAATCAAAACTCTCACAAAGCAACGCTTGAGCGGACTGATGTAGGAACAGGTCAGGTAGATGGGTGCTTTGCATTGGATTCGTGCACTCGTGAAAGGCCCTATGAAGAAACCACATGGTTGTGGGTTCATTGACCTGCTACATTCAAAACACAGACGCATATAATCTTTGCATAGAGTGAAAACAGAGTGAAAATAATCTCTTTTACTTTACGCCTTGGATAATTTAAAGCACTATGTCGTCACCTGTGTGTCGCATCGAAGCAGTCGTTTCGCAAAGGAAATGGGCTTCATCATGAAGCCTTGGCGTTGGCTTATACCTTCGTATGGACGTTCCTGTGGACGCGGCTAGCGAAGATCTGTACTTTGTTACAAAGCGTCACTCTATAGGTGTTATGCTGAATTATATATAGCATACCATATAATGCAATCCAGGCCGCAAAAATCTGCCTCAGGTTGACACTGATGTACTGTGCAAAAGGCAAATAACCTTGGCATTGTTGCAATACAGGCCACAGAAAAAGTAATTTCTTTCTAGATGGCGGGATGGATTTCACGAGCAATATTATTTTCCTCAATTTCATCACTTGAATTCAATATCTGTTCCTAGAGTAAGAAAACAAGAATTTTCTAATTTTTTCGGAGTTATGTCACAAAATAGACATGGATTCTAACAGAAAGGGACAAAAACTCGAAATAAAATGTAGCTAAAATAAGGGATATTATTATTAAAAACACCAAAACTTGAAGGCACTGATGTCATTGCATTACAATCACTATGCAGGAGAACGATGAATATTATCACACACACATATACAAACACACACAGAGATATATATATGTGTGTATGTATAATGGTAAACAAACTGTACCAACGCACAATTTTTAATCTTTTAGTGATCTTTCCTGTGAAAGCAGACGCTTTGTTCGGAAAAGTTATAGCAAACTGAAGTCATCCTATGGAAAAACAATTAACGGAAGTCATAAATGAAAGATTTTTAAACGCATTATTAAATAATATTAATTAGATAAGGAATGTGTATCGCAAAGAAGCTTTGTGTCTCCATGATTAATGTTTAAGTTGAGTGAAAGAAGAATTCTTGCTCTGACACTAACGTTACGAAATGTCGGTGTGCTTTATGTCTACTGCCAAAAATTAGCTCTTTGGTCTGCATGATATTGAGTAAATTGTTCAAGAATCTTGATGTATGTTACAGATTGCAGTTTTTTTAATCCGAGTTTACATGATAACCAAGGACCGAAAAACCTCAACCATTTGTCAAAACTTAGGACCATGCTTGGTAACGTTCAGGGAGTCGCCATATTCCAGTGGCCCATGTGGCGTTCATAAAGCCTTTGTTTATCTCTGAAGTATTTCCTGGCTCAGTAGAATCCAGTGAAATCCCATATACGCGCTATATACTGATGGCCATTTACACAATACATGCTCTCGAGGGGCAACATTGTGCTGGTGAGAACGACATACTGACAGAGTCATCTATGCCTTCTCAGCGTGACTATTCATCGAATTACTTCTCTAAGCCATATCCGGTCTTCCATATCTTGACCCCCAAATTTCCTGGGTTATCTTGGCCTCCTATAGGATATCTTTGCTTCCATGTTTAACTAGCTGACCTACAGAATCCAGGGATATGCACTAAAACCCTCAATAAAACTTAGGAAGACAAATGACAGGATGTGTGCATTCTATATATAAAAGAACTTTGCAGTCCACTTTATGAAATATGGAACTGTAATCTGAAGTCTTGTGGTGCTGACATTTTTGCAGTTTTTGTGGGGTGCTGGTCGTACTTATTGTACAGATTTCAGTATAGGGAGAAATAAAGTAGGTAAAACACATTCGTTTCACTCTTATATTAACAGACGGCTAAGACATCCTTGTGAGAAATAAAATAGACAAAATACATTCGTTTTAGTTTTGCCTTAACAGAGGCTAAGATTTCCTAAGATAAGTCGGCTTCCATGGGAAAGGGGAGCAAGTTTTCCTACAACGGTGTCGAGATATCCTGAATATCTTATCCGATGGAGCCAAGATATCCGGAGGGAAGGGCAATCTATCCTCTTATACCGGTTCTGTGAGGATCTACACGCAATACATGATTCTTTGTTAAAAATACCACTCTGTTGTATATTATTATGTAATTGATATAATAACTAATACATGTATGGTAAATGTGCATATTCTCTTTTTCTGGCTTCGTTCACCATGTGACCAGCCAAAAACACAATGTACCTAGGAAGGACTAGCCAACAACAGCACCTGGAGCTTAAAGACAATGAAAATGAACTCTATAAAACATCCGGACGCAATACTTGATCTTTTATTAAGACGTCATGTTTTTATATACTATTATGCAAGCGTCATGATGTAAATATAACAGGTGTGTACTTACATGTGTGTTTGTCTATGTTGTCTATTGGTTATGTAAAAATTGTAAGCAAAAAATCGAAGTAAACAAGTCAAAGTCAGAAGAATTACTCTCGGAAACGACAATATGAAAGCTAAATAAAACTTGCCAATGCAGTAGACCATTGTGGAAATGAATGCAGCAGAGTTTGGAGGATAATTATAGAACTAACTTTAGGTATCGTCATTACTCATGTTTTGAACAATCGAAGAATAATGTGAAATAGTTTGATCCGAGAAGAGCAACACAGCTGTCAGAAACTGAGACCTATCTTTCTAAGAATTAAAGTAAAAATTAAGAAAAGTGCTTAAAAATAAAGATTTCATGCAAATTCATAATTACTATAGGATTATCGCAAATAATGACAAAAAAAATTAAGCTGGTTACTCTGTTCTGATTTTATTTCATGGGTGTGATTATCTTCATTTGAGAAAAATCACCTGCATCACAAACTCTTTTCTGTCTTACAGTTTTTTTAATTATGGTTGTGGTTATTACAATGTTGTGAAAATAAGCTGTGCAACATTAAAAAACACACTTCTCCTTTTGTGTAATATAGCAATGTATATATATGTCAGAACTGCAATTTCATTGACATATTACTGTTGATATAATCCCCTTATTTTGCCATAGTTCCATTTCCTTTTTAAATTATACTTCAGTACAACAGCCTTTTCAAAACAACTCATTTGTTGAAAAGGGTTAACCCTTTGGACAATAATGCTCATATCAAATGCTTTAATTAGACTTTTAGAAGTATAGTCAAAGAGCTTATAGATCAGAGTTACATATAGATCAGTTCGAGTTTTAGTGTTTGTTGCCCTCGTGATAGTAAAACGGTTCAAACGCAAATCTTTGTCTCAGTTTTACATAAAAGAACAGGACATAATAGAAGGTTTTATACGGATATGGTAATATATGCACTTTTAACAAATAAAAGCAAAATGTATCCTTTTCATTATCTCTCTTACAACCATTTTAACCAACAGCGTTATTATCGCAAAAGCGGAGATAAAAAATATTACATCAGTAAAATCAACGCGGATGCTGTTATTATATTTTTTACACCTGCAAATGTCCCCAAATTATGAGATCCTTGAAATCGTTGTTTTAATTATAGGTTTAGATCAGGGACTGAGATTTCTCACTCCGAGAAAACTGCAAACATCACAAGTGGGTTTGAACTAATACAGCAAACTAATACCAATGTCCTTAGTGTATCTATGAGAAAACTGCTAACGCATGTTATAAATGACAAAGAGATAAAGAGATCACTAGTGAATGCATGAGAGAACTGACAACATGTGATGTAACTGATAACGAATAACATATCAGGCGCCTGATAACGAATAAAATCACTGATAGGGCATGATATAACCGAGAACGAATAACACAGGAGAACTGATAACGACTGAGAGAGTACATCATCAGTGAGAGAACTGCTCACTGATAATGCATCGATAACGACTGACAGAGTGTGTCATCAGTGAGAAAATTGCTCACTGATAGTGCATGGAATAACTAAAAACACGTGCAATTGATAACACCAGGCATAATTGAAAACACACGTATTACTACAATTGCAAGACCTTAAAACATACAATTGTTTTGGAATTCCTAAATAAAATGAAATATTTGAGAAATACATTGGAATATTAAATAAGGACAAGTTTACAATTAAGAAAAAAATACACATTAACAGGCCAACACGAAATTTTGCAAGAAACTTATCTACTTATCTTTCTTCTTATGTAAGAGTTTCAGTAAATTTTGTATTCTTAAGAAAATAATAGCCAGACTGAGTTTTAGCAATACACACACACACACACACATATATATATATATATATATATATATATATATATATATATATATATATATATATATATATATATTTATATATATATATATATATTTATCCGATAACACCGATAGCATTACCCTTATTTCAAATAATCACCTCTTCTTGTACTTTAGTTATCGTACTTTTTAACCCAGTTTTACCTAATTTTTATTATTTATTTGCAATCGTCCTTTTTATTAGGATGTATTAGATCCGTGAGTTTTAGGTTTAAAAATTATTTTAAATATTTAGTGTGTTGAATGGAACAAACAAATACGTTTCAGCATGTAATATTTTACTTACCTTATACTTATATTATAATCTACACTTACTAGCTGTTGCTTTCAGTTTAGTAAAGAGCTGATAAATGTCGTTTCTTACTGAGGGTGTAAATTTAGTTCATTCATAAAATGTAGTCCTGTAGTAACAATGACAATGTGAGTTAAAAACTAAAGTTTAGTGTTCAACTATTTGCAGTTATTTCGACTTCGCTATTTTCTGGCAATATCTCAAGCCATGTTCTGTGGTCTGACTAGAAACTTCACGAAAAATGAAGAATAAATTTTTAGAATTTTGGGGGGCTTCTTTGTGAAAAACAATTGAAATGAAAACAGAACTTGTGTGATATACGGAAGGAGTCACTCGTGTTTTTAACCGGAAACCTGGTGGGTGCACCTTGTTCGAAAAACACACTCATGACTCTTTCCATACATGTTATTTTATTATATTATATATTTTTATTTTACTCAAATAGGGAATTTTAATGGTTTAGTGATATGCATTCATTTAACTAGGAAAGATTTACAAAGTCGATGCTTAAAAATATTGCTTTTAGATATGAGTTGCCAATAAAATTGAAATTGTTTAAAAAAGAACACAAAACGTAACAATACTGTCTTGGACTATCGATATGTTGGATGTGGAGCGGAAAACATGACGATCACGTAGCTCAAAGACTCTCTCTAGCGGCAATAGCACGAACTACTGTTAGAGGCTGTAAACACATGCCTGTCACTGGGCTTTGCGGAGCGTAGACAAAGACGGGACTCCTTGTGCATAGATTGACACCCTCCTTCATATTGAATGTGGCACATATATAGTGTTTATACTTTTTCCTATTAAACGATAACGCAGTTTTGTTATTGTCCGTTTCTATTATGGCCACACATATAAACCATAGCAACGTATATTCGTCGTTGTTTTCTTACTATTACGAAATTAAGTATTAGGGATTGCGCTGTTAAAAATAGATACCGGTTATAACTAATCACCTGAAGGCTCTTTCTATGGAGTACCTACGTTCAGTACTTTTTGTTGGCATTGTTTCTGTTTCACTTCGTATTACTATAAATATATTTCAGTAGAAGAGATCACATATTTAATTGCCTTTATCGAATTGCGTTATTCAATAGCAAGTACATATCAGCGAATTGACCCTAGATATAACTTTCAATTAGATTTGCTAATTTTTCATACAGACTTCGTCCGTGTTATATTGTAATGATAAATTAAAACTGCGCTGAACTTTAATGTTTAAGAGAACGACATAACCATTCAACAATCCCCTCCATGGTTACCCAAGTCATAAAATCTACTTCTGAAAAAAAAACCCAAAAAATAAAACCTCTATGACGTTATTAGTGATTCTTCGTACTCCATCCCCAGAAATAGGCTTTCGTCCTTACAGTTATACGACAGGCAAAATTTAGTTCGTTAAATGTATAAAAAAAAGTGTTGCTTGATATTTTTATGCCTGATTTGAACACAGACTTTGCGGAGTGTCATCGCTACTGAATTTTTTCATGATAGTGTTGTGACAATTACTGTAAACACACGAAAGTTTAAGGTATCGTGCAATTATCACTCTGTGCTGGCTTCAAATAACTAACGGAAAGTGAAACAAGTACAGTTAACATAAAATCATACCCCTACCCCACCACCTCCTCCACCCAACGGTTTTAATATAATGACTTAAATGAGTTGCTGGTCGCCTAGCGTAGGGGGGATTGGTATCAGATATGTTACTATGCATGCCCCATACATGATGAGAAAGAGTGCCGTAATTTTGCGGCCAGACGCGGTCCTCGGCGGACTACAAGTTAAAAGAGGGTAATTTTTATTCAGTACTCTAAGTTTCCAACAAAAAGTGGGCGGGGGGGGGGGGGGGGAGGGCGTTCTTTCAGAACTACACTTTGCGTTTGGCTAAAAAGGGGGTATAATTTTAAAAAATTAGCACTCCGCGTTTTAGTCGTTTTAAAAAAATCATGGGCAAGCATGTGAACCAGTTGGTACGTGAGTGTCCCCTTTCCCCCTCCCCCTTTCCCCCTCCCCCCTCGCTGGGCACTCCCCCTGTCTAAGCGGTACAGTATTGAATTTATTTGTGAGAATGTGGGACACTTCATTGACATATTGAATTTGTAAAATGTACAAAAGGTTATGCTGTATTCATTACCAGTTAAATAAACACATCAGTGTAAGAATAGTATGATATCAATTTCACGCTTTTTTTTCGCTAAGCTATTGTATCTTTTTACTATTCCTTTCAAAAAAGACTTTTGAATTGAATAGAATAGGGAACAAATTGTGAGTGCGCTTTCCGGGCTATTCATCGAACAGCCTATAAATTATGCGATACCCCTTTCGCTTCAAGACTACAGCTTGTGTGCTGAAAACCCAATTTAAACTTGGCCTTCAAAACCCCACTTCTTTTTTAATTAACAGCTGTTTTCAACCGCGTGCATTTTTAACAAGTTGCAGCAGCCATTAACAACCAAATTAAATCCAAACAATTTTAATTACTTTATTTTATTTTTGCGTATAAAATCACTACAGATTAACACGTGCAGCACTAGGAAATAACATGGAAATTCAGAGTCATCAATTTAATCCCACATTTGAATGATTCAGACCATTTTAAAACCCATCTCCAATTATGGTTAAGAACGCCGACTACGCTCATATATTATTAAACTTATATTGCCCTAAGGAGGGAAATATAATTCTACTTTTTTGTTGCGGGAGGGGGGGGGAGGGGGAGTGGTGGGTGATGGATTGACAATTTGTGGCAAAAACAGAGTCGGCGTTGCGGAAAAATGCACAGATAACGGTCTTAGATGTACTGATATAACGTGCATATAAAATAACATACAGGAAGATATATTTAATTCGTGATTCGCCCCCCCCCCTACCCCTCACCCGCCCGTCCCCCACTTTTGTGCGCAATTAAATCGGTACACAAAAGGCGTAATTCTTTTACCGTTGTACATCTTTCAATTATTGCAAATTCAATACTTTTTAAATTCAGCATCTTTAAATATTTTAAATTCATTACCTTTAAGTATTTCAAATGCAATACTTTTAAGGACTTCAAATTCATTATTTTAAGTATTTAAGGATTTCAAAATCAGTATTTTTAAATGCAGTGCTCTCAAAATCAAATCAAATTCAGGATTTTTAACTATTTATTTTGGGTATAATGACCATCTCGTGTAGTGTGCAGGGAAATCTTTAAAACGTATACTACTCTAGAATAGAATAGGTGATTTTTTTTAGTGAAGTTGTTTGTAAAGGTAATTAAAAGAACAAACACCTTTAGTATTTTCTTATGTATGGGGAATAAGGAACTGTATAACCACTGTACGATAGGTGTTCACGGTGACTGGATGAAAAAGACAAAAAAAAAAAAAGAAAAGAAAACGTCGACGGAAAAGGATTCTCTTGATCATTTGATGGGAGCAGCATTCTGAAAAGACATTATTTGCCACTAAGAAGTTTGTGATAACTGTGCTGTTTATCAAAAATGCAAAATTTTACCATTTTTTAACCATTTTTTACCATTTGACCTTTTGGCGTCTTTTAGCCGCTTGTGACTCAGTTCGGCTGTTTCCCTGACATTTTCATGTTGACCGATATCGCTGTGACGGGTGCTGAAGGGGGTGGGCGGGGCGGGGGGGGGGGGGTGACGGCTAGTAAGGTTGGGGGGAGTGATAGTTACCCTGGTAGAGGGAGGGTTCGGTTAACTCAGTTGGTCACTTGGATAGACCCCGTAACGTCCTGGGTTTGCATTCTGCATTTGACCCGAGCTCCATTTACCTCAGCTAAGGGAATACAATGGAATAACATCACTTATCACGGTATCACAGAATTCACTAGCAACCCCTGCCCCCTCCCTCCCCCATCGCTTGGTCTCCCCGCACACACACACGCACACACACACACACCCTCACACACACACACACACACACACACACACACACACACACACACACACACACACACACACACAAACACACACACACACACATATATATATATATATATATATAAATATATATATATATATATATATATATATATATATATATATATATACATATATATATATATATATATATATATATATATATATATATATTAATATATAGAAACAGGTTAAGAGTGATTCGAAAGTCGGTTAACCCCTGTACGAAAGTCGGTTTATCCCCCCTCCCTCTTGGCCTTCTTGGAGAAGCGGTCTCCCCGCTTGATAAAGTAAAAATTTGCAAACAAAAAACAAACAAACTAGAACCTCATTTCGCTAGCGAAATGTTGAACACTTGACAAAAATTAAAACGCAAAAATACTTCCTTCAATGGGTTATTTCTTGAATAATGTATTGCAAACAACACAGGTTGAATACGTTTTATAAGCCGAGTAGTGTTTGGTTTTTGTTGACTTAAGGTTTCATTGACTGATCAGGCATACGCCGTGTTATCTATTTGCAGTGAGAGCTCGCACAAAGCTGGGCAACTGTGTGTTGTGTGCTGTGCGTTAAATGCTCCGCATTAATTTGTAAAAATATACTCTTTTCACATGGCATTTTAAACAAGAAAACTAAATCGAAGGCGAAAATAAAAAGTGTCATCCACACGTTTATATCAAGTTCTACCTAAGTCCCAAGTTTCGTGGCCCTAGGGCCCGTAGTGCCAGTGGAGGAGATGACACAAGAAATCCGATCACTGTCAAGAAAAAAAGATACCAACGGCTACTCGCACAAATTCATATAGCCCTTGCAAGCCAAAGGCCTGTCAAGTGTTAATAAAAGGCAATAATTCCCTCTATATTTGAAACTGTAAAACATTAAACTTGTATGAGTTTATATTTTTCCATGCAAACCTGTAATAGTGAATAGAGGGCATGCGCAAATGCTGATATTTTGTGTTTTAAATGCGTTGCGAGTAAAGTTGACCTTTATTGGGTTTAGGTTTTTGAAAATGTTAATATTGCGTGCTTGAGAAAAATGACACAACCGGTTATTATTTCACGAGAAATGACATAAGTGATGTACGACCTTAAATTACAGTCATTAAAACACTTCAGAACTGTAAAATGAAAATAATAATTTTGATTGGGGTTGTAGAGGGAAAACAGGTCTGCTGTGTTTTGGCAGATGTTTATATATTTTCATTTCAAAACTCAAAATTTCAAGTGTATGATACAAAAAGGCGTTACGTTGTTTGGGGAAGGATGGGAGGTTGTGTGGCGGGGAGGGGGGAGGTAGGGTGGGTTAGGGGATGGGCGGTACTTAGTCAGGGTAAGGCTGTGGTCGTGTGTGCGTGTGTAGAGTGGTTGGGGATGGGGGATGGGCGGTACTTGGTGTGGGGAAGGGTATGAGGTTGTGGTTGTGTGTGCCTGTGGGGGGGGGGGGGGGGTAGAGGATGGGAGGTACTTGGTCTGAGGAAGCATGGGCGGTTATGTATGTGTGTATGTGTCTGTATGGGGGTTGGGGGCAGGAGATGGGCGGTACTTGTTGTGGGGAAGCATGGGAGGTTATGGGGGGGGGCGAGATTTGTGATAGCAAACACCCTTTATCCAAGGACTGTAACATCCACTATTCTAATCCATAAATATAAAAGACTTTAAACATTTTCAAAAGACTAATATCAATTTTTTTCAATCAAATATTTATATGACACTTGGGATGAGGATGTTTGTCACATTTCCTGTTCATATTTTCAAATTTCCAAGCTATTTTTAGTTCTTCAGCCAGTAAGAAATACACTTATTTGTTCATAGTTCTTGCTCATTCTAACAAGACATGACATATCCATTTTTATTATTTCACGAAGGGGTCCGAAGAGGCATGATTTCCGTGAGATTAACTTCCACTAAAAGCAAGTGGGGAAAAAATAACGCATTGAGTTTTAAGATGAAACCTTCCCACCTGGCCAGTATCAGATATATGCACAAAACGTCCGTTTAGTTACAAACAAAACTTGTTTTTCTGTTTGAGATCCGGGTTTTTTAAGTAAAAAAAAACACAAATAAAGTGCTTTTAAAAATCATGGTTTTTGCAGCACACCCCATCTGCCTCTGACACTTATGTGTGTTATCTGCAAATTTATCTACAAATAAAAAAAAATATTTTAATACATCCGGGTTCCATTCATTTAAATTAAATAACTGAAAGAAACTTTGTGATATACTTTCTCTGTCTTCCTCTACAGATCTAAACAACCGAATATTAAAAAATATAAAAATAAATTTTAAAAAATGTTTGGAGCAACGTGAAATATCCTGTATAATCGACCGACATTCGCAGAGGAGCGTCATAATGACGTCATATAATAGCAATGACCGTGGTGACAAACCGCTGCTTCAGCCACTTAAGTATCAGTCCAGCTAGTCAGGCCTAAAATGCGCTGTAATCGCAAATAAGAAATGTAAACAAGATAAATAAATAATGATCATTGACTGTTTTGATTGTAGTATTTTGCACCTGGACTCACACACGCTCAAGGTCAGTCTTTACATGTGTTTTAAAACATGAAAAAACATGCTTCACTAAATGTTTTCTTAAACTTAAAATAAAATAGCAACAACGCAAAAGTGATTAAATTAATTAAATACAGCATATGCGAGTAATAGCAAATACAGTAAAACCTGCCTACACCGGACAACGGGGGGACTGGCGAATTTTGTCCGGTACATAGAGGTGTCCGGTATTTCAGGGGTCATGTAAACCAATTGGGAAAATGGGACTGAGAATTCTTGTTCAGTATTGGCAGTTGTCCGGTATTTAAGGGTTTGTCCAGAATGAGGTTTTACTGTATATTGCATGTTGCGTGGATTGCAGTGCGTTCTTACAAGGATTTATTTACAACAGTGGAAAATATAAGTCAGCATGCTTCAATAGTAACACTTATTTCAACCCACGGTTAGTAATAGTAATAATAATAAAAATCAGAAGTCATGATAAAAGGAATAATAAGAAGAAGAACAGCAAGATTACTACTACTACTACTACTACTACTAATAATAATAATAATAATAATAATAGTAACAATAATAATCATAGTAATAATAATAATAATAATAATAATAATAATAAGAAGAAGAAGAAGCAGAAGAAGAAGAAGAAGAAGAATAACAACAACAACAATAATAATACTAATAATAGCAATAAAAATAATAATAACATGAATATTACACCTGATATGCTTGTAACTAATCTCGTAACTTATAAATTTTAATAATCTAATTATAATATAATTTATATCAAGATATTCTTTGCAGCTGCGGTCAGAACTTGACATGAAACGCGAGATAAGATGAATTTAATAGATTATGATACTTCAATGTTTTCTTTAGATTTTCAAATCTGATTATAAAAACAAAACAACATGTGCAAATAACATAAAACACTTTATAAGTGGCTTAAAAATCCTACAAATGACCTTGAATGCGACTCTTTAGACGTAATCAACCAATAATAGAAAATACAAATTTTATGCCTATGTGGTGATATACTTGATTCGTACGAACATGACACGGCTCCTTACCGTAATTCAAGTGCGTTATTTCCGTTGAGTGCCTTCCAAAACAGGATTTAGCACTACCACTGTGGAGTTGGTTTCTTTTTTAGCTTGGCTGACCAATCTTACGGATAAAGCTGGTTTTGTGATAAAGGTATTTGCTCTCTTGCACTGATTTCATACATAAAGAGCATACGGGATAATTCTGTTAGACTTTTTTGACCTCTTCAGTCCATGTACTCGGTATATCTGACGTCGTTCGGTACATAAATATCATCGTACGTACAGACCCACTCTTTTCACACCCCACTCCCTCCCATCCCCCCAAAAAAACAAAAACAACAATAAAAATAAACAAAACAAAACAAAAAAAACAAACTTCCACATCGTGCATACGTATTCATTAATGAACTAGGTCTCAGCGGCCCACTTAGTTCACTTATTTTATATGTCAAGATTGGCAAAGGAAAGAGTAGTATTTTGAGAGGTGAATACCTCCGATATATATATATATATATATATATATATATATATATATATATATATATATATATATATATATATATATATATATATAGCGCAAGAAGCATCATAGAGGAGTGTAAAAATGCGTAGTTTATAAAGGAATATATTTGTACTTGAAATCAACCACGTTTGGACTGATCTGAAAACCCACCCTTAACCTTACACACTGTTCGCGAAAACCCACACTCAATGTTTCTGCCAGCATTTTAGCACTTCTTCTTTATTTGCATGGGTCTTGCCATCTTTGTCTTTCACCGCACTCAATGTTTTTTAGGCTTTCTTGCAGGTCTCTAAGTGATCGAAATATGTTATGAGTCTTGTTCTGTTTGAGGTCTGTTTCCATAGATTCTATCTTGGTTTCCAGCAGTTTCTTCTTTTGTGCTCTTATTTCAGTCTTAACCCGTTTATATAATTCTTTGTAATATATATATATATATATATATATATATATATATATATTTAATTCTTTATAATGAAGGCCAAAACAGAGGATGCCACCACGAAGAGCAAGTTTGGTTTTAGGCCAAACAGAGGTACAGTCGATCCGTCATTGAAAAAGCCAGAGAGCACAGGATCCCCTTACACTTTAATTATGTAGACTTCAAAGCTGCCTTTGATACAATGTGAAAGAATGTACTGTGAAAAATGATGCTAGCCATAGGTGCCATAGGTGTGTGGATACGAAAATAGTCAGGATCATCGAAGCTCTGTACGAGGAAACAGACTGTGCGGGAGTTATCGATGGTCAACTCACTGGCTGGTTTGCGGTAAAGATCAGACTACGACAGGGATGCCTCTTGTACCCTACACTCTTCAACATCTTTTTGGAATTTGTAATGAAGGAACTAAAAGACCGGGATACATCCCTATAGTTGAATGACAACCTGTCAATAGACCTCAGATACGCGGATGACGCAACAATATTCTCAGCAGTATTTGACAAACTAATATTATCCACCGCCCAGCCTGAATCAGCATGCCAAAAATGGGGCATGGAAATAAATGGCGCTAAGTGTAAGATTATCTCACCTGCGAGTGATAGCATCATGATAAAGAAGTGGAGAAGGTTCAAGAATTTGTCTTCTCAGGCAGTGTAGTACCAGACTGCTCAGTGGACGTCAAACGAAGAATCGCGCTTGCCTCGTCAGCCTTCGACCAATTGAGAAAAGCAATATGGAGCAAGCGGGCTATAGGTAGCGCGCTCAAAACCCGCTTATACAAGGCCCTAATACTACCTATCGCCATTTATGTATCAGAGACCTGGACTTTCAAGTCGGAAGACACGTGCAGAATAGAAGCCTTCGAAATGAGGTATCTGAGGGCAATACTCCCTAAGAGACCGCTGTACGAACGAGAGAGTCCGAAAGGCACTCCATATTACTGAAACAATATTAGAGGTAATCAAGAAGAAACGACTCCGTTGGTTCGGCCACATCACAAAAAAGCCTCCCGAACACATGGTGTCCCAAGCATACAAACAAGACTTCAAGAACCTAAGACCCATTGGAAGACCGCAAAAGAAGTAGATAAGCCAGATTCGCGAAGACACCAGCCTCCCAGTAGCCACCGTAGAAAGAAATGGATCAGACCGCGTAACTTGGAGGCGAAAATGTCATGGAGCTGCAATGGGGCAATGTGCCCTTAGTACTTAACTAACTAACTAACTAACTCTCCTCAACGCCATCTTCTGGTATGTCAGATCTCAGCATATCTCAGTGACGTTTTTAGGTTGGTACTCTCCTCAACGCCACCTTCTGGTTGGTCAGTTCTCAGCATATCTCAGTGACGTTTTTAGGCTGGTACTCTCCTCAACGCCACCTTCTGGTTTGTCAGATCTCAGCATATCTCAGTGACGTTTTTAGGCTGGCATTCTCCTCAACGCCATCTACCGGTTTGTCAGATCTCAGCATATCTCAGTGACGTTTTTAGGTTGGTACTCTCCTCAACGCCATCTACCGGTTTGTCAGATCTCAGCATATCTCAGTGACGTTTTTAGGCTGGTACCCTCCTCGACGCCCTCTACCATCCGCCGCACATCTCGCTCGTCACAGGGCTCGATAGCAAAGTCATCTACACACATTTCCTTTGGATTCGCCGTAGTCAATCTGTTTCTGTTTTTCAGAGCAGCCTTAAGACACATTTATTAAGTAAATTAATTATCTGTTGTTTTTTACCGATCGCTAATTATTTCAGTAATTGTATCAGGTTTTAGCAGTTTTCTTAGTAGTCCTATTGTTCACCATCAAGCAACTGTTAAGTATAACTTAACCACTAACTATAAATTAATTGTTATTAACTATTAATACCCTTCGCTAGTGCTTTAGTAGTAATAAACTTTTTATATTTATTTTAATATATAATTTTCTTTCTACCTTTGTAAAACCCTTAGAGTTCAGTCAGACTTTGCGTTAAATAATATAAAAAAATAATAAAATAACATTGCTTAAAGGTCTGCTTGACTAATTAGTCCAACCAAGGTGGGTTTAAATCCACGACTTCTACACAGCGGATTTGCTTAGATTTAGCTTAGGCACTGTGCGTCCGAAAACGACGTTAATCTGTGTTGTTACGTCATAAAGATTTTAGGGGTTGACAAATGTATAGTAAGCCCCCCCCCCAGTGGTCCACTTGGTATTATATGTGTTACCATGCGTGCCCCCCCCCCCAAAAAAAAAGAGAATTTTAAGCTCCGTGCGGAGTGCCATTTTCAGTTTAAAAGAGGGTAATTTTCATTCAGGACTTGTGTTGCCCACAAAAAAGGGAGTGGTGGTGGGGGGGGGGGGGGGGTCTTTCAGAGTTGCACTCCACGTTTGGTTAAAAACGGTGTATATTTCTAGGGGTCGTTTAAAAATGTCATGGACTCGCATGGAACCAGTTAGTACCTGAGTGCCCTTTCAGCCATCCGCACTAGGAGTAAGCTTTGCAAATCTGGAGGACCTTATAATATGGCTTTGCCGTGGCCTATTATAGCCAATAAAGAGCAAATTCACCATATGAACAGAGCATAAAACACTTCTTGAAAATATAATCTGTCTGGGCTGAAATCTTTTAAAATCCTTTCTCTGGTTCATGATGTTCAAAGTACTTTCCTCCCTTAACTTCCGGTGGGGGCTTTGAGGATTATTTTATGACAACTTTGCATTTTCCTTACACGTGTAACTACTTACTGCAGATGGAATACTAAATCTTGACCCCCTACCCCTCTACATCCCACAGCAAAACTTTTAAAGTAACAAATAATCTATTGACCAAGATTTTCTTAGCTGGTTTCTGAAGTAACTATTAAAACAAACATATATTGTACAGTTTTTCTTGAAGCATTTCACAGTCATTTAATTTTCAACAAAGTCGATTCAATGGTACAAACTTCAACTCAAAACGAAAAAAAAATAGTAAAAAAAAAAAAAACTATAGCAATGACCTCTCTAGCGTGGTATGTGTGTCAGAGGTAATATGTCTGGTACTTGGCGTTGAGTGGGCACAAAGGGCCCTCCAGGGGAAACGACAGAGCATAAAAAATATAGTACTTCGGGATGGCCAAAGCCGGAAGTATCACTTTTCACAACGATCGTGACTCGCTGTCAAGTTGGCCGAGCAAGTATTTTTTTTAATGGAGGCGATGGGCGTAGGGTGTATTCCCATTGAAGTCAGGGATGATGGGATGTATGTAATTCACCTCACTGCAAAATCACCCATTATTTCTATTATTATTATTATTATTATTATTATTATTATTTAGGACATTCATAAGTGTGGCAAAGAGTCATGACTTAGTCAAATGTTCATGAGTGAAAGATCTATTGAAAAGTAAGAGACATTCGTGAGTTATAGAGAAAGGGAGATATATATATATATATATATATATATATATATATATAGAGAGAGAGAGAGAGAGAGAGAGAGAGAGAGAGAGAGAGAGAGAGAGACAGAGAGAGAGAGAGAGAGAGAGAGAGAGGAAGAGAGGAAGAGAGGGAGAGGGGAGAGAGAGACAGACATTTATGTGAAATATGTACTTTCTTGAGTGGCTGGTTGGTATTCCAAAATAAAGAAATCTAATTAATAGAAGAGGCCCGAAAAAGATACAAAATGTGTGCGAACAACGGTGTAAACCTACACATCATTTACGCCTTTTTTTGGTGGGGGTGGGGGTGGGTTGGTGGAGGGGGCAGGGGGTGGTAGAGTTGAAATACATCGCATAAAAACGTACATTATTTTGTTAGATAACGGACAAATAAAGAGCCCATCAAACGGCTCGTTGGAGCAAAACCTGCCTCCTGCTATTAATATCGTATCAAGTCGCTTATAGTAGCTAATTTTGTATGGGCGATAAACTAAAAGATTGGCAACGCTAATGCAAGCAGGGTCATGGGGTTGTAATTTTGAACATATCTCATGACAGCGAAGGCTTCGCATCGCTAGGGATGGGGTCAAGCATTGAGGGAAAGAGGGGGCGATTTTTTCCCCCATAATTTAACCCCGACTATGCATCACAAAACCCAGCTGTGAGAGAGGAGGACAGGGGGACGACGGAGGGGAGGGGGGCGAGGGGGGAGGGGAGGATATAGCTTAGGCACAGCAACTCTCCCCCTCATCCCCCCCCCCCAACCCCAAACACTCCGTGCAAGCATCCTCTATACCATCTAAAGTATAAGAGTTGAAGGCCAGTTTTGTAGAGATGTTTGTCATCTAAGGGGTGTCAAATTACCCCGCTTGCCTTGGTATTCTCTTAAAACGCAAAGTTATACTTAAGTCGAGGGAGCTGCAGGGGAAGGGGGGAGGGGGAGGGGGAAGGGGGAGGGGGAAAGGGGGGGGCTCTCCAAAATATTGCACCGAAAGCTGACCAAAAGAAAAAGAAAGTATGGGGTCAAAAAAAAAATGACGGTGGACAAAATCACGCAGGTGGAAAAAAATGACGGAGGGCAAAACATACATATGCACATATACACACAAGGCGGAAAAATTGACAGTGGACAAAAACATAAGCGACCAAAATGACGGTGGACAAAATAATGTAGGCAAACAAACGACCAATAAAACACGCGCACATACACAGGGGAAAAAACTGATTGTAGAAATAAAACATAAGGGTACAAAATGACGGCGGACAAAATAACGTAGGTGGAAAAAATGACGACGGACAAAACAGGCACATACACACATAAACGGACAAAATGACTATGGACAAAAAAAAACAGGTCGACAAAATAATTATGTACGTGAAATATGGGATGGGCAACCGAAATAACCCAGGAATAATTTTTCTCCTAAAAAGGTATTTTATAAAATCGTCAGACTGAAAAAAAACTGGAATTAGAAAGACAATGAAAAATAAAAATAGAAGGATGTGAGAAAATAGAAGGAACTATTTTGGAACTACTTTTGATATAGTTAATGCAATGTCGAAGTAATGTTTTTATTATTTATTAAGTTATTAATTTTCACAATTATGCGTTTATTTTAGGTGCATTTCTTTAAAATCAAATTATATTCGATTCGTAATCTTGTCTGTTCGTAGTGAATCTTTTACGCCCTTGTATCAGAGTACCCCCCTCGGCCCCCTCGCCCCCCCCCCCCCCGCCCCCTCGCCCCCTCGCCCCCTCCCCCGATCTGCCCTCAAAGCTGTCACATCTCTCCTAGATATGCTAATGACACGTTTTGGAAGAAACTGAATACATTTAACGGCCATCTAAAAATTCAATGACTGTAAGAAGATGGGACGTTTGAGAAGAATAGAACGGGGGGAGAATGAGAAAAGTGAAGTTAGTTTTCTTTTCATACAGAGGTGCCTTATTATAAAGAACGAGTGGTTGAGGGAAACGTATGGCACGCTCCTAACTATTGTGTTATTTCTATAAAAGCCATTTTAAGTTTTATCAATTAGTGTTTTGTGAAGTTATTTGTAAAACTCCCAGCTACCCCCCCCCCCCCCTCTCCCCACCCTCCTCTCTCCCCACACCAATAGATCACCCATACATTACACTATTGTTATCTAGGAGCTTCACTTAAAAAGAGGCGCATCGTTACAAATTACTATGAAATTGCTGGTTTATACCAATGTATTTATTGTGCCTTATGAGCTCTAATAGAAATTAATCGCAAATTTTCTATTCGCTAGTTTGACCTAACATGTTAACTTTGTATACAGGTGGTAATTTGCCTTATAGCCCTTTTTTTAAGACTTGATAGGACCATATATTATCAACTAACTTTCTCCTTTTTTCCGTCTCTCTTTATTTGTTATTTCTTAAAGCAAATGTCAAAAATGCATTTAAATAAAAAGTAATTAGTTTTTTGACGCAGGAGATAATTGATTTATACGTAACTGTTCGGGTGTGTGACAATTATTATCTATTTTACTTTTGCTTTATCAGCATATGAACCGGAAGTTGGAACTGACAAAAAACAACATCATTGAATATTAATACCATCACCGTCTAGGCAGTGACAATCAAAAGGACCAGTTGGTCATCGCTCCGTCGAAGTTTCCTCTGTGTTATCGAGTAACATAGGATATGCAAGAAGTCAGTTTTCATGAATATATTTCAAAAGTAGACGGTAAAATCTGGCGCGCATCCCAATATCACATACTGTATGTTTTAATTTTTCCCAGCTTTTAATGCAACAAGCCGTTACCAATACCAGGCTTCAATTTCCCGTGAGCATTAACACGACTCTTCTTCTTCTTCTTCTTCTTCTTTTTTCTTTTTTGGTTTTGACTCGGACAATTTTGTGACGTCTCTTTTTCGACGACTTCACAAATCGTCGATTTCCGAAATATACTCTTAACTGAGCATTGAAAAAGGGGGGTTTTCGGAAGTGAAAAAGAACGTCACGTCTAAAAACAGCTTTCATCAAATGTCTGTTCAATGGATGCTGAAGACGTTGAGAAGGCGTTGATATATGACCGCACATGCAATCACACATAAATTAAAACCAGATTTAATGTTACGGAAGTCTACGCCGGTCTACGTCTACATAGATCTACGTCTACACAGAGCCACATCTACACAAATCCACGTCTACACAGGTCTACGGTTACACAGATCTGCGTCTACAGATCGTTCCTTATCCAATGTGTGTTCAGCAATGTGTGAGAGATGTTGATCTATTTTCGCAACCAATGAAAACCAAATTACATCCAGATTCAACGATGGGGTTTGGCCTGGTACTGGTGCAGAATCAAATCGACGTTTTATCGACGTCAGAATGTTTACTGGGAAGACCTAAACAGACCTAACAAAATGGTGAAAACGAGAGAGAGAGAGAGAGAGAGAGAGAGAGAGAGAGAGAGAGAGACAGAGAGAGAGACAGAGAGACGAAAAAGTAGAGTGAGACGGAGGAAATCGTATATCTCCTGCATCAATGAACATTTTGTTTATATTTAAAATTCTATTTGAACAGAGAATCTCCCACTTAACGGAATTCTCCTCCCTATTCCTATGTCCATATGACAGATTATACCGTCCAAAACGTGAGTAAATACTGGACACTTGAGATGTGAGGCTTGTCCGAGGTGCTAATTCAAACAGTGATCTCACACCCCCTGTGCCACAATCTTCACATTACGGGATGATTGAATGTCGTAATGTAAACAAAACAAACGAACCCATTTGTTTGTTCATCACTTCCTGTTGAATTGCCGCCATCTTGAATTTGTTTAACGACATTTGCATTTAACAATAGAGGGTATTATGTGAGGCGAAAAGAAATTTGGATTAGGGGAAGCTATTCGTCTTTGTGTATCGGCATCGGGAGTTTTGAATAGCTATAAGCACTTGAGAAAACACGATTAATCTTAATAAAATTTTATTGCATTGCATTAGAAATGATTTCAAAGGACACCCCTATAACTGTTACGCATTCAAACGGGAAGGAGGAGGGGGGCGAGGGAAGGGAGGGGGCAGGGGGAGAGGGACGAAGTGGAGCTCAAAGAAGAGAACATGGAGACTAAAAATAAATTTCGTTCTCAAAGCTATTTTGGTTGGACAGAGGCGGACTGAAGATTTCACAAGCAGGGGAGGGGGGTGGGGACAGGAGGGGGAGATGCTCCTAGATGCTGTAAGAAATTGGGCAGCATATATAGGATGGGGTGGGTGGTAGGAGGGGGAGGTGTTCGTAGATGCTGTAGGAAATTGAGCAGCATATATTGGGGAGACTTAGGAGCCTACGCAGCCTATACTGGTAGACTTAGGAGCCTACGTACCATGTGTTGAAAAAATGTAAGAGCCTACACATCCTATACTGGGGAGATTTAGAAGCCTACACACCATATGCTGGAGAGACTTAGGAGCCTACACACCATACTGAGGAGACTGCTTTGCCAGACTGAGGAGAGAGGGAGGGAGGGACGGCCGGACGGACGGACGGAGGGAGGGACGGAGGGACGGAGGGAGGGAGGGAAGGAGGGAGAAGTTATGGGTCTATGTTCATCACTTTATGAAAGTTACATTTGAAAATGAAGTTTCTTCATGTGTGTACATTGGCTCAATTTTATGTAAGTAAAATAATGAAAACATAGATTATAAATGTATAAATTTTAAAAAATCTGTAATAAGCGACCTATCAAAAATGTCTTTGTAGGGTGTTATTTTTGAGGAAGGGTTTCAAGTGCAGGCTCTGATATAGGTCCAGCGGGGACCAATCTAACGTCATTTTGTTGTCACTTTATAGCGTGTATTCATGTCATTATATCAGAAATTGTTTTAAAAGTGATTATAACGGAACGTCAAAGTTTATGCACCTGCAGGCCACACCATCACCGTCTCTACATCCCCTACCCCCTACCCCTCCCCACCCCCACCCACTCCCCCAGGGGTGTTTCAGTAAATTGCCTGTGTAAAGTTGAAGAATATGACTTTGGTATGTCAGCTATGCCAAGAGAGGGCGATAATAGCAGATCGTTCTGTCAGTCAAACGTTCTAATGACAGACCACAAAGTAAGGGTGAAGCTCGTCTGTCTAATTTCTGAGGTTAGCGAAAAGTCCTCTCTCTCTCTCTCTCTCTTTTCTGTGATAAAAAAAGAAAAGAAATAAACACCTGTGAATAAGGAAGGGGGTGAAAAACTTGGGTGGGCGTCTAGAAACATGGCATGCCTTCCGTTGTCACGAGAAGTCGTCACCAGGTGAGATACCACTGGGCTTTTGGTGGAATTTCGCTTAAGTAGAGACTATATAAACCTGAGATAAGGAAAAAAAAGACCACCCGTGAATTAAAACTTCATATCAAAATTAAAACAGCCATGTGGATTAAGGAAGGAAGTTTTATGAGGGGAAAATAAGAAACTCCCTATCCCCCCTCCTCCAGTTCTATTTGTGGAACAACAGGCTTCAACTTTGTAACCCCAAGGGTGCAATTTTAAAAACAAACAAACTTTGCTGAAAAAAAATGCATGTCACCTTCCCCCATCCCCACTCTTTCCTCCAAAAAAATTATACCCCCAGCCCTGTTGAGGAAAATCCTGGATTTGTGCATGCTACCCCCTGTCCTGTCTCCTCCCACCCCCGCCCCCTCCTGCAAGACCTGCGTCCCGTAAAGGACTAACATATCTACGCCAATTCTTCAGGCATCACCCGACACACTACGAACTTGAACATGATCCGGCCCTCAAATAAAAAAACCTACTTCAGGTCAATTCAACCCGTTTGGTCTTGTCACAGAGGGACGCTGATTTTTTTAATGGCAAACATATTAAAACTCCAGTAACACAGCTCTTGATTAGAATCAAATATCTCTTCTCAACTTCCTTTTGCGGGAGGGGGGGGGGGCGGAGGGGGTTGTTTCTGATTGTGCACTCATGAAACTGGAATATGAAACGAGATATAGACGAAATTCGTTATAAATTATGTCATTTCCTTTTTCTTTGACGGCCTCATATTTCTTAAATAATATTGATAATAAAGTAAAAAAAAAGCAAACTTGAAAAGATTTTAAAACGATGACGCTTCTGTTATAAGCTTAATATAAGCAGAGATAACGACCTGATGAAATCGAGAGAGAGAGAAAGTGTGTGTGTGTGAGAGAGAGAGAGGGAGAGAGAGAGAGAGAGAGAGAGAGAGAGAGAGAGAGAGAGAGAGAGAGAGAGAGAGAGGAAGGGGGAGAGATAGTGAGATAGATTTAGAGAAAGTGAGAGAGGGGGAGAGAAAGAAAGAAAGAAAGAAAGAAAGACAGAGATAGAATGATAGAAAGAAAGAGAGAAAGAAAGAAAGATAGACGAGATAGAGAGAGGGTGGGAGAGAGGGAGAAAGAGAAAGAGAGACAGGTCTTGCTAATGATCTGTGAAAGTCACCTAGTTGGGTTTTTATCTAGTTTTTGGCTTTTGCTCGGTTTAAGCCAATTTATTGGGTTGTGTCAGTCACCTTATGTAATTTTACTTATTGCTCTGAGTCAAATTATTGGTTTGAATAGTCAAATTATTGACTTTAAGCTAAGTGATCGGTTTCTGTTTGAATAGCAGAGAAGTAAAATCGTTTGTGTACATTAAATGTAGCACATTTCCCTCTGTTATCTTGAGGGCGTGACACACATTTTGGTTTTTTTGAAAACTCGCTTTCGTTCTGTCATATTACACTTAAGTGGCCATCTGAAAAAGTGTGGTTTGGGATTTCTAAAGGGTACTTTATTAATCCAAGATACTACATTACATTCCTATAAACTAATATACCCACAATTTTCAAAGAATTGCATGGGAATTTCAGCCTACTTAGTGGATCAAAGGAATCTATTTGAAGTTTTAACTGAAGAAAAAACAAGCATGAATTTAGTTATTTGAGCCGACTTAGTCAGATACTGTGTGGGTAACCGAGGGTTGTCGAGGAGGGGGGGGGGGTGGGTGGGTGCAGGAGGGGGGATAACGGTACAGGCTGCTTATGACGATGCAAGACGGGGGGGAGGGTAGAGGATGGGGGGGGGGGGGGAGTGGGGATGGTATTTTCGATTTTTAAGGGGCTTATGGGAGTTTTTTTTTTGAGAAGGGACATTTTTGCGCAGCTACACCGCCGCTTTCAGCTCTTTTTGTATATAAAATTACGAACTGGGTTAAGGAGAGGGGGAGGGGGGTAGAGGCACATCTACCCCCCCTCCCTTGACCCCGCCCCACTCCCACCTGTCATTTGCCCAAGTGCTACTCATTTTGTTTAAAGAAACAAAGAAAATTAATGACAGGCGTTATGTCGTTTATAAACAACTCAGTCTTGTTACAAAATTTGAGAATCCTCTTCTTTTTTTAAATTTTCCCATTGCAGCTATAAAATTGGAGCTGAAACAGAAGGAACTGATAAGATAATTGTACTGAATGCATATTTTCTCAGCCCATGCGTAACATAAAAATTAAATAATTGCACGCCATTTTGGCTTATAACAATATTCAATATTTTTTGTATATATATTAATTTATCAAAAAATAAATTATTATTTATATTTCTTCCTACTGAACAACTAAAAACAACAATGTTACGTCGCCAAACTCCCCCCAGTACAAAAATACAAAAAGCCATACACTCGTGTTCAAATCACCCTTGTAAAATCACCCAAAAAAATATCGACGTTTACTTTGAAGTTTGAGATAACATGGGGAAATATGAACCACTAAAGTAGCAGTTATCAGTCCTCATAGCGCTACATTTAATTCTATCAAAAGCTTTCTTTTAGTCCGCTATTACTCAACATACCAAAGCTAAACACTTGATTATAATATTTCAAATGTAGAGATTTCCTAGCCCCGGTCTGTATGTATTATAAGAGATAAAAGCAACAAACGACTACTTTTATGGTGTAGTATCTTAATCTAATAAACTGACATGCGATTTAGCCATGCAGATTTATAAAAAGAAAATTTCAACAATCGTGCTTTTATATTTTTTCACACAGAAAATATAAAAAAACAACAACAGAAGCAGTCTTCTCCTTCTTCTTCTATTATTGTTATTATCATTACTGCTACTACTACTACTACTACTACTACTATTATTATTATTATTACTATTACTACTACTACTACTACTACCACTTCTAATACTGCTGTTGGTTTTAGAACGACTTTTGGAAATTGATCATAACAAGAGGCTTAAAACAGTACAAAGGTAAAATTATTTTCTCAAAACTAATTTAATTTCCATGGCAACCATGACGCAAAAAGGATATGAGGAGAATATTGTAATACGTAATTCTTAATCTTAATGTATTAGCAGTGAAAGGGTTTTTAAAAAAATATCAGGAGCTTTGTTTAGGTATATACTAACTCTCCTAACGTGCAGCTGTGCGTTTTCAAAAAACTCTTTTCCACGGTCACATTTTGGCCATCAAAAAGTTGAAAACAAGCCCCTGCATTGTACCAGAATGGCAGCGTTTTTATTTTACAAGAATGTAATACAAACACTTCGCAATACTTCATAGATTCCAGTTACAGATTAAAAACAAAACCCCCATGCGTGTGATTGTTTTGATACCGAGTTGGGGGAGGTGGAGGGGGAGAGGGGGGAGGGGCTTTTAGAGCGTTTGTTTTGAAGAATTCTGCGCGACCACACACAGTAACAGGAGGGGATGGGGTGTGGTGGTTGTGGGGGGGGAGGGGGTGGGGGAGAGGTGGGGGTTAGTGTACAGGTGCGGGGAGGGGGGTAGCTCACTAACGGGTACCGCCTTGTACAAACCTACCTCAGGGTCAAGGACCTTTAAGAGATTGGCAGAATGTGATGCGGGTTGCTTTAGATCAGTTCGTGCGCGGATCCAGAATTTTTTTGATTTATGAGGATGAGGTAGGACGGGGGCGTGATTTGGGGAGGGGGTGGGGTTGTGATTTTTACGTGGCTGGGCGCGAATATGCACCCTAATCTTTGCCCTCAAAGCGTTCATTTTTTCTTGTTCTCCTTATTTGTTTATTTATTTCCCTTAATTCAGGCTAAATGATAGACTGGGTGGAGGAAGGGCTTGGGGAGGGGAGGGAAGGGGTAGGGGGACAGGGGGCTGCTACAACCCAGTTGCAGATAGTTTTTAAAGAGATGGCGTAAAGACTTAATGGGAAGTCATTTTTATTCTCATTCCATTAGCCTAGCTAAGAAAATCGGAGCGAAGGTCAATTCCAGCGGTTACCACCCCAAGCGGGATTCGAACCCCGGACCTTCGGATTACCAGACCAACGCTCTAACCACCTGAGCCAACCACCAGTCACTCCTTACCCAGCTATCAGTCTTTGTCAAACTATTTTTTAACCCTAACCCTTTCCCAGGCCTTTTGTATACGTTTGCACCTTTCGTTTTTAGCACACGATATTCATAGCCTTTCTCCAAGTGCGTTGAAATTACTGATCATTAACATAGCTTTAATTCCGCTAAGTCTTTTGTGTTGCCACATCCCCTTTGTTTTTTGTTTTTTTTTTTTTTTTTTTTTGCCCTCATTAAAGTGCGCCACATATTTCTTTTAGCTATTTCGTGCACGTTAAAGCTTAAAGACAGAAACCTTGCTATAAATATTCGAACCATTTCTCATTTTAAAGATTATTACGTCGCTTAATCTTATCAAGACTAAATTTATTATTTTCTCCTTGTTGTTTTTTTACCAAGGGGACAGCAGTTTTAAGCGCTATGCATCAAGGATTAGACTGGTGTTTATTTATAGATTTGACCTTGACTTGCACCAACCTCAGTTTTAGCGTTTTATGGACGCATGCAAGATAGAACACATTTCTACCGTTCTACTTCGTTTCAACTTAGCGCATTTAGCCGCATATATTATGGCGTAATTGCATATATATATATATATATATATATATATATATATATATATATATATATATATATATATATATATATATATATATATATATATATATATATATATATATATATATATATATATATATATTCTACTTGAGAGTCATTAGATACAGAATTTCAACACTAGTTAAAAAAAAATAAGTCTGATTTTTTTGGGAAGTTTTAGCACGTGGGCAAATGCTTGGGTAAAGGAATTGAAGTCCCGAAGTTACAATTACACAGCCCTGTAACCACAAACTGTTGACAGTAGCCTGTAAATGTAGGCCAAGCATTAAAAATACATCATAGAGGAGTTCTTAAAATACGCTTGCTATTTCATGGTCAAACCATTAATTAAATTGGTACTATGTAATCGCAAAATATTTGTGCACACCACAAATATGCCCTTCAAAAGTGGATATTCTGAACGCACAGCTGGGCAATATCCACATTCGAAAGCATGCAAGCGGAGTGCTTTATACTTTAATATTTTTCTTATCTAATAAGCCAACTTATTTACAAAACGCCACATTTGTCAAAACTGTTTAAAAGTTGTCCCCATTTTTCAACTCATATCGAGCAGAATGTACAGCAGAACTGTTTTATAGTAAAGTAATCACAATGAATCGAACGCTTTCCGAAGATCTATACTGTCGAAATCAGTTGTAAAATTGAAGAAGTTTCAGATTTTGTACCGCAAATATGAATGGGATGAGTTAAGAAAGTAATTCAGATGTGATTAAAATGAAAGTGATACTTTAGTGTGTAGTAACAAACCAGTGTATTGTTGTTGCTTTTTAGATTGCTCAGGATGTAGCGTTAGGCCAATGGCACACGTGAACGTAAAACAAAACACACGTGAACGTAAAACAAAACAGGCACTTAAAACAATAACTGGTTGGATGGGGCTGGGGGCGGGGGAGATAAGTTCATTTATTCATTTAAAGCACTTGGAGGAGGGGGTGAGGGGTTCATTCCTAAACTATGTGTGCATAAATGCCAGAAATGTTAAGTTTAACAAGTACATATGTACATACATACATATAAACATATACACATGTACACCTACATATGCATATGCACACATACTCACATGCATGCAGTCACACACAATACGTATACACATGCACACCATACATAAATACATGCATACACATAAACGTGCATACATACACACATGTATTCCTACCTACGTACAGATATAGGTACGTATGTACATACATACACACGTACATACATACAGACAGACAGACATACGAGCACACATAGACACACATGCATGCATGCATCCATATATACGCAAATGCATACATATATACATGCACATCAACATGCATACATACACACATATATGCGTACCTACACACGTGTACATACACAGGTATCCACACTAATCACATACACACAAACGTAATACATACACACATTATATAGAAGTAATGATAGAAGCAATCATTCACGACGAAATGATAGAGTAACCATTCACGATTTACATCCTAGGATTCAATCCAGGATCAAGTTTTTTTAAAGGAAATGACTGGAAGACATAGTGGGTTGTAATTTCGAATTCCATGAAAGGTGATCTGGCCCATTGCATTCGGTTAGCTGAGGTTGTCAGAGTGAAATTCAATTCCCTGCATGCCACCCCTGGCCGGATTCGAACCAGAGACCATGACATTACCAAATCAACACTTTAACCAACTGAGCTAAACGTCATAGCTGAGCTACCCGTCACACCCCTGATCAACTCGTGTATCATCTGATAAAATCAAACAGCAGGTAATTCTAGATTATTTTTTAAACAATAAGCAAAAATACCAAATTGTTTACCCCCTCACCCCCTTCGTGAACTCGGCAATTAGCGGCCACTATTACGCCTAAGATTATAACCGTATTTTACAGCAACGGTTGCACGATCCAAGGTTATTTTCCAAATAAGAAACATATGAATGTAGTATCAGCACGCAAATATGTGTCAGATGCCTGGGTGGAGCGAAGTCTGTCATGTGATACCAACCGGTCAGTTGAAATGTCCATGCTTAATGAAATTGCCACAAATATCCTTGCGTCAGTACTACTCAGATGGCTCAGTGTGCATGACTTTTAAAGTAGAATCTGCAGGACACAATGTCATAAAGGAATTAACACAGTGTTCATTATTATTATTATTATTATTATTATTATTATTATTATTATTATTATTATTATTATTATTATTATTATTATTATTATTATTATTATTATTATTATTATTTGCATTATTATTAGTATTGTGATGATTATTATTAGTAGTATTATATTATTATTCTAATAATATTTTATTTTTAATTATTATTGTTATCATTGTTATCATTGTACTTATTACTATTCTTTATATTAAATTCATCATGATGTTTTCTCTGAGTTTATATAGGTCATATGTATGGCGAAAGCTAGCATTTTGTTTCCATATAAGTTCTTCTGCGGAAAGAAATTGAGTGTTCTCAGTGTAAATAAATACTAATTTCAACAAAGGACAAATATCTTTGCAAGCGTTTGAAAGATTTGATTGACTGCAATGTTGTATTTTGTCTTACGATTTTTAAAGAAAATTAATAATGACTGATGGATTAAAGTTGTTGTCAACTCGTCAACTCTCTGTCAACTGACCCTGATGTCAAACTTGTCCCTTATTCAGTACACAAACATTGATCCCTTATACTTAATTGTGAGTTATATTTAGAAGCTGATGCTCCTACACAGTAAGATGTGTTACCAGATGCCGCCTGTCCCCCCCTCCCCCCCTTCCACCTGCCTCCAGGTCACATGTATTGTAGGTAGATTAGTTGTGAGAACATCAAGAGAAGCAGGTCCATTTTCATCCCTTGGTGAGCGGAATGCGCGTTCTAAGAATTCGGAGATTTCCTTTAATGTGAGCGGAACACGTTCTAGGAATTCGGAGATTTCCGTCATGTGAGCGGAACGCGTTCTAGGAATTCGGAGACTTCCGTCATGTGAGCGAAACACGTTCTAGGAATTCGGAGATTTCCGTAATGGGAACCAAAAGCGTTCTAGCAATTCAGAGACTGCCATAATGGCAATATATCTTTAGAAAAAAACCGATCGATCAATAAACAAAATCCAAACAGGCATGTACACCATGAATATTTCGTGCAGCTTTGAGACAGGAGAAGGGGGTAGAGGGCGGCAGGGTAAAATACCGCCACAGGAGAGGGTCCAAGTTCCTCTTTAGAAATATGGGTTGCATATCGTATTCCATATACTTTACAAAATAAAAGCTATTATAATTTCCATTGGTATATGTCTGATATTTTACACACGTGTTTATTTGAATAAGTGCTCTACCCCATTAGCTGTCATTGTTTACGATAGATAGAGACAGAGAGAATGAGAATGACAGAAAGAGAAAAAAAGTTACATTTAAATAATTTTACGCCCCTGATCGCGAAGTAACATGTAATAAGACATATATGATATAAATGGCCGATTAGTGGAAATACAGGTGTTTTATCATTATAATCGATTCACCGGTTCATCTTGTAGGGTGTAACAAAATCCGCCTGAAATTCTAACGCTTTTGTGTGAAAGCAAACACACTCAATAAAACAGCAGCATTGTTGAAGGAATAAAGCAGCTTTTTTAATACTTTACTAGTTCGTGCCCACTAACAGAGCAGGTATTGTAGCTTTAACTTTTAGCATAGTATTCATTTAGATGTAGGCGTGTATGAAAGTGTTACATCAAGAAATAAACTTGCGTGCTACAGAAAACATTCCGCGTTTCTTTGATTTCAACCTTTTTTTCAAATCTTACGGTGTAATATTCTTTTTTTTAAAGTCTGACTTTTGTCGTGATTACTGAGCTTGAGAAAGCTACGTGTATACTGTAAAATCAATAAATGTTTTTTATTCGTGTTTATGTGGAGGTTCATTTGAGTTCAATGAACAAAGAAGACATCACCTTTTGATACATCTTTTCATTAACCGTTTCAAAGATTCCATTATTGACAACAGTTGGTGTTGAATAAAATTCTAAGTGGGCAAGAATGTCGCATTGTACTGCGGCTTAAAAGAATCCAGAAAATAGAACGAAAAGCAGTCAAAGCTTTTCAGTGTTTCTTTGTTCGAATTTATTGCTTCGTGAACAGATTGTGTACAAGAGAACATGGGTAAAGGACCACAGCACTCATAGGACCATCTCACAGATAGGACCACATCACTCATAGGACCACCTCACAGATAGGACCAGAGCACTCATAGGACTACCTCACAGACAGGATCACAGCACACATGGCACCACCTCACAGATAGGATAACAACACACTTAGCACCATTACAGATAGGAAGACATCACTCATATAACCACCTTACAGATAGGATCACAGCACTCATAGGACCACCTCACAGATAACACCACAGCACTCATAGGACCACCTCACAGATAGGATTACACCATACTTAGCACCACCTCACGGATAGGACCACAGCACACATGGTACCACCTCACAGATAGGATCACAGCACACATAGTAGCACCTCACAGATAGGATCACAGCATACGTAGTATCATTTCCCATATAGGACCACAGCACACATAGTATCATTCCCATATAGGACCACAGCACACATAATACCACTTCACAGACAGAACTGCTGTTCCGTTGTTCCTTCCACGGATCCTTCCATTACGGATAACCCTCACAAATTGGACCAGTCCGAAATATCGGATAAATTTGGTTCAGTTCAACTTTTGGTAGTCCAATATCCAGCGTTCCGCACTATACCCTAAAATCATGGAAATAAGATACCAGCACGACTGAGCTACATTCCTCCGACCTTCGTGAATATGCTTGTTTGTATTTTTTCTCGTGGTTGGGGGCAATAATTCAAAAGACATCTAAAAGCAGTTGTTTTATACATTGGTTTGCGTCTAAATCAAATACTTATACACTTATTATATATTTGTAAAGGAATGGCAGAAAGAATAAAGTTTTAAATCTGTGAAAGAAAATCCATATAGCACATTTTTCGGCTGGCTCAGGCTTTTGGAGTGAAGTCTGACGCCCTACTCACCTCAACAGGTTGTTCCGTTGTTCCTTCCACGGATCCTTCCATTACGGATAACCCTCACAAATTGGACCAGTCCGAAATATCGGATAAATTTGGTTCAGTTCAACTTTTGGTAGTCCAATATCCAGCGTTCCGCACTATACCCTAAAATCATGGAAATAAGATACCAGCACGACTGAGCTACATTCCTCCGACCTTCGTGAATATGCTTGTTTGTATTTTTTCTCGTGGTTGGGGGCAATAATTCAAAAGACAACTAAAAGCAGTTGTTTTATACATTGGTTTGCGTCTAAATCAAATACTTATACACTTATTATATATTTGTAAAGGAATGGCGGAAAGAATCAAAGTTTTAAATCTGTGAAAGAAAATCCATATAGCACATTTTTCGGCTGGCTCAGGCTTTTGGAGTGAAGTCTGACGCCCTACTCACCTCAACAGGTTGGATTCGAACCCCAGATGTTGCAGCTACTAAACAAATGAACTCAACAAGAACACCAACTCTCTCAGCTACATGAAAACAGTGGATTATATCACCTATGAAGGAATTCTGCGATTGCGTCTTTTGGCCATTCCTTTAGAAACTGACTTATCCGACATTCTACACTCAACGCTAAATATAGCAATACGAGTCTTGCTTCCCGTAATCACAATTACTTTAGTCGTCTTTATTCCACAGTAGCTGCGGTGGCACAACCCACACTTTTAAAGTGCGAGTAACTCAATGTCACTGTCAGCCCGATGTTACAGCCACTAGTATGCCAGAGTAGCACACTCCCATAATAATCACTCTGTCAGTGACTACAGTGTCACTGACACCCCGATGTTACAGCCACCATTATGCCACAGTAGCATACTTTCATAGTAATCACTATGTAATTAACTTGAGTATCACTGTCAACACGATGTCACATTCACCAGTATGCAACAGATGCAGACTCTGATAGCAATCACTATGTCAGTAACTACAGTGTTACTGTAGCCAAGATGGTTCAGTGACTACAGTGTCACAGTCATCAATATGACCCAGTGACTACAGTGTAACAGTTAACAACAACACACTACAGTGTCAACAACACAGTGTTTGAGATGAGTCTCAAGCTATATTTGATATGTGTAGTAAATATGTTTGACATGTATAATGAATTGGCATGTTGATTCTTTATGTAAATATTTGCGACGATTCATTTTATGCGGTATTCCCAGTATATCTAGAATTCATAATTTCCCACCCAGGTAGGGTATATAAGTGACTGGTGGTCATTGCGGGAGAATTCTGTCTCCTATAGCCACATTTTTCATACAAACTTATCGGATCTTTTTACATACTTGTTGTGAAAGTTTCTGATTAAATATAAAATAAAGTCTGCGTTGTAAAAATCGAAATGATGCAGCACCTTTGTTATAAACGTACAATGTATTTCTGCATATCTCCATTTCTTCTTCCATTTAAATCACCTATAGTTTGACCATTTGAACTATTTATAGTTTGAGCATTAGAACCATCCATAGTTTGAACATTGTAATCAATTGTAGTTTGAGCACTGGAACGACGTATCGATGTATTTTTAGAATCAAACACAGTTACAGCATTACTATACTGATGCAAGTATTAGCGCCCTGTAAGACAGATGAACACAAACAGGACTAAACACAAGTAGCCCAATATCATGAGGACGCGGGCTGGTGTTCTTCGAAAGGGGCATTTGGAAAAGGACTGTTAAATATAGGACTGTTAAATATATTCCTTTATATGATGGTACCATGCTTGGAGGTTCTATCTCAAGATATCACTGTATCCCCCCACCCCCCCCCCCCCCCAATACAAACACGTGGTTGTACGTTGAAAATATTTGCATATCAAAAATTTGTGTATTTTATATAATTTTTCCAGTATCAATTTTTTCCAGATGTCTAATTTCTTCCAAGAAATATCGTAAAATGACCGGGAAACCTAACAATATACAGCCCGAGGAAAGAATATATGTTTATTTTATTCAGATTTTCTAAAATCAATATACGAAGCATATGGCGGCGTAATTTTATATCGCCCTTGTTGGTTCACAGTTGCATATGAAACATGTTGTTTGAAGCAATCAAATTCGATTCAACAAGATGTATGCAATTTTAGATATTATGAACGATGTTTATAAAATTCAGATACAAACTCTCTTATTAAAGGCGTTATAGTGAAAGATGAATTCCTAGTAATCGAGGCTCCTGAAATGAAAACTAAACCCTGGAAAAATTTAAACTTTTTTGGTGGTTGTTGCTTTATCATTCGACTGTAAATCGAAGAAATGCATTTGTGGACAAAAAGTGGTTCTGTTCTTTCAGTATCAGTACTGTTTTGTACGGAATCTCCATTAGGTGGGAGCAACACGCAGATCGGACAGACAGTAGTTCTAACCGCCGTAGAGATTGCCTGTTGGGCAACAACGGTATGGTGCAATACTAAGAAAACTTTGCCGCATGCATGTCCAATAATTAGGTGCATTACCAATAAACCGAATGGCACCCTCCATCAGAGCAGGGTGCATCATAACCAATGCACCGAATGGCACCCTCTAATAGGCTGCATCACCAATAAACCGATGCACCGAATGGCACCCTCTAATAGGCTGCATCACCAATAAACCGATGCACTGAACGGCACCCTCCATCAGAGCAGGGTGCACCATCTATAAACCGATACACCGAATGGCACCCTCCATCAGAAGCAATCGAGCGCGTCCAAATAGGAGTGGTAACAACTACATGCACGTACTGAATATATGATGAACTGGAATGAATATTCTTCTTTACCCTTTCTTCTCTGCCTTTCCTTACTACTGCGACTACCTCTACTACTACCACTTCTACTCTCTCTCCTCTTTCCCTCTGTCTGTCTGTCTGTCTGTCTGTTTCTCTCTCTCTCTCTCTCTCTCTCTCTCTCTCTCTCTCTCTCTCTGTAGTTGCCACTTTCGATCCTTTAAACAGAGATAGAAACAGCGTATCTGTGCAATCGCCGGAAATTGAAAGACATGTAACATATTATAAGGAAATATGTTGTTTAGAATTCAAGACTGCCCGAGTGTTAAGCTACATTAACAGTCGGGCAGACGTTACATACGATGGAATCTCCACAGCTTCAAATTTGAACTACTTGCTTGTGTACTTAAAATATTTAAAAATAACTGTTGCTTTTGAGGAACATTGTTTCAACTTTTGTTTTTTGCACTTTATTTCGAATGGATAAATTAGGAATGAAATGATGAAAATCCAGTAATTTGCACAAAATCGCAGTGAATGGCATGAAATTTCTGACAAAAAAGATTTCCCATGACCTATAGAATTAATCTGATTAAAACGAAAGACTGTGTAATGTACATTTTGAAACAACGCAACCCATTTTCGGTATATTTTGGTAACATTTATTTCACACACAAAAGGTAGTTCTATCAATTCACGCACAGCTGGTTAGATATCATGCTAAAACTCTAAAGTCAAATATAATACTTACTTAAACTATGCACCCCTCACCTAAGATTCAAGGAAAAGGTCTGCAAGTACATAAAAATTCTTTCCATTTTTATCCCCCAATAAATATTCTCTATACAGGCCTGTTTACAATATCACTGCTTGTTCATACGGGTAGTTGCTTGTGCAAATAAATTAAAGTTTATATCAACATCCTATTAACAAAGCAGGTATTGTAAGCACATGTGAATAAATGTTATCTTCGTGAATAAATTGAATAAAATTACCACCTACATAAATCATTAGGATATATTATTGGCTATTATGATTTTCATAATAGCGTTTGATGTGAGCTTAATTTCCCTTTTTGTCATGCGAATAAAATGTACGCCGGAAAAATGTTAAAATGCACGATTTTTTCAATGTCCTCATTGGTCGGGTCTGTGTGACATTTGGAACGAAACCTTCTGAACTTTAATGCTGTAAAGGGTTCACACGGAAATTGCAATATCGCAGCCAATATATATTATAGAACCGTATGAGTGAACATTCAAATTGTAAAATAACCATCGTATGACTTTGTTGTAAGTTATTGAAAATTAAACCGTAAAAATCAAATTCGTGTCTTGTCTTTCAATGATCAGTTGTATAGAAATAATATGAGTAAAAAGTAAGTGAAAATACTGAGTTTTGTTTATTTTATGGAGCGGTTATTCATATTTATTAGATTACGTAACCATAACTATGTGTGGCAATCTGTAAGGTAATCTCTATGGTAACCAAGGGAATTTCTGTGACAACAATCGACTCTCTATGGTAACCAATGTGCTTTATATGGTAGCCAAGGTAGTCAAAGGAATATTTATCGTAGCCATATCATTATATATTGGTCTGATGTGTTAACTTTGGTGATAAAATTTTGACAATTTATCGTTTTTCTAAGTAGGCATTTTACTTTTATTTTTTAACGGAAACTCAGAAAACAAAGAAGAAAAAAGATTTATCTGCCAATAATACACAATAAAAGCTGTAGAATCGGCCTACAAAGTTTATGCCATATTAGTTAACGATTATAGCTCACAGCAATTTACACTAACAATGGTCGTGCGACATCTTTAAGCGTCGAACAATAGACTGCATTCAAATCACTGACTGGTAATGAATACGCTTTTAGCTTCTAAACGTACCTTAAACGCTTGCCACCAGCAGTTTTTTTTTCTTCATGTTAATTTTGTTTTGAATAGCTTTTGTGTAATTCATCTTTACCATGTGAATGGATACTTGATACATGAAGTAATAATATAGACCAAATACAATACAACACGTGCTTTTTTTCAAACAGTTCTTTTTCCTCCCTACTTTGTGTTAATACGCGTTAAAACTAGTCCATTAGAGGTACTCTTTTGTGATTGGTTAATGTTAGTTTTCTTTAAAAAAATAAAAAAGATACAAAACATGACGTCATGAATCAGGCTGTGTAATGAGGAAAAAGAATATTGATTATGAACGGGACTGTCTGTTTCTTCTTTAGGTTTGTCTACTTAGCACCTTCCAAATGCTTAACATTACAAGGCTGAAGTTTATTTTCTTTTTTTTTTCTTCTATCGGTCTTTCCTGTTTAGGCAGCTTCTGTAACCTACATCATAAGGCACGTGCTTACGGCTGGTCAGAGCATTGGTCCCGGCTTTGAATCCAGCCAGGGGTGGTAAGCAAACTTTTTCTCCAATTGCCTCTGTCTGGCGAATACAATGGGTCAGATTACTTATCGCGAAATTCAACAAAATCAATTTTAAATTAAAAAAAGGGCAGAGCGTTCCTTTGCTCTTTATTGTTTTGCACCAGTTTCATAACATTTACTAATATCGATGATTATTTTAACATACACAAGATGGATTTTTATATCTCCAATTCATTTCTTGATACTCGGCATTAATTGATGATATCTATATATAATTAAATTTAGATGCCAAAAATTATATTTTGATGTCTAAAATGCAAATTTTAACATCCAAAATTTATATCAGTAACAAGATATCAATAAGTCTATTTGAGACATCTCAGATTCAATCTAAGATGTCGTTAACCTAATTTTAGACAACAAAAATTAATTTTTGATATCAGTAATTCAAAACCAGGCTTTGGCATCTAAAATTCAGCTGTAAATGCTTTAGCTGAAATAATATTTGGCATCAAAATATTCTCAAAAGCTTCATTGCAGAGATTCAAATAAAATTGTCTTCCATAAATAATTTCTCACACTCTTTCTCTGACAACTATCATATATATATATATATATATATATATATATATATATATATATATATATATATATATATATATATATATATATATATATACATATATATATATATATATATATATATATATATATATATATATATCTGAAACCTGTCATAGGTTGCTATAAACTTCTTTAACACATAAAATTTTGCAGATTTTAAATAAAAACGGCAGTTTTCTCTGGACTCCCTAAAGCTCTGATCTTTGGGCACTTGTGTTTATGCAAGGTATTAGGATCTAATCAAAAGTTTAGGATCTAATCAAAAGCTCGTTATCAAGTGGCAACACACAAATTTAATTTTAAAACAAAATATATTATATTCACTTTGCTAAGGAATAATTCGGTTTTTTTTTTTTTTTTTCTGTGTAGTTTCATAACGTTTAAGCACGCTAAGAATTATATATATATGTGTGTGTTTTCTGGTCTCCTAAAGTATGTTAACAATTTTTCTTACAATTTTAGATATCAAAAAAATACTAAAATACGCTAAAATGAAATTGCCTCAATGTTGTTTCTGCTATTTTGATGTAAAAGACACACCACACATGTACAGAATACTCTAAAAGTGGTGTGTGTCTGTACCGAAAAGGGGGTTACATTGTGATAACTGTAAAGGAAGACAAACAGGCTTTGTTTAGACTAAAAGCTTTACGTGTCGCCGACATTTTCACTGCCTATGCAGAGTCTAGCTTTCCTTAGATGACCCCCTTCTCTCACCTTAAAAATATCATTAAATATTATACATTCAATCGTCTCTTTGAAGATACCGTTCACTAATGGTAGGTACTTTATAAGCGAAGATACAAAAAATGCACGCAAAAGCATGATGATATTTTGGTTATCAGAATGCCATCTTTCTTGGTAAATTGAACGACCGATTGATCCTATTGGTTTGTGTGTGAAACATCACACACTTCAGCTACTGTTTTTATAAGATAGCTGACTGATGCCATATGGGAAATATTTCCCACCCCCCCCCCCGTCCCCCCTCCCCGCCACCCTACCTCCCACCCCCACCCCTAGATACCCACCCCATCCTTCCCGCACATTAAAACAACGCACTAACAGGTGTGATAGCCCTGACATTCATGCTATATCAGCAACGGATAAAACAAATCACAAACTTTTTTTACACCTTTGTACAATATAGATAATTAAGGTATTTTCATATTTTTGATCAAGCTGGTCAAGTCGCTAAACAGTTTCGACGATGTATAACTGCACACAAAGTTTGATAATTTCTTTATTGTTGTTGTTGTTGCTGCTGTTGTTGGTTTTGGGAAATTTTGTGCGCTGTGGGGATGAGGGGGGGGGGGGTGTAACACTCAGGGGTATTCACAATTTATATACGTATAAACAAGAACAGCTGAGATGACGTTACCATAACGTTTTTATTGTATTGAATTTGCAAATCTACTATCACATGTTTTTACTACACATAAAATGGCTAACTTTAAAGCTGAGTATATAATGACAACTAGAACTAGAGCGGGCGGTGCCCTTTTTTTCAATGTGCACCGCTATGACGTGCCTTCCCCGTCAGTATGGCAGCTTAGGGGGATGTTTGGAGAAGAGCGAATCATTATTTTATTTTTAAAAAAATGTAGCAAGTGATCTTGCAAACTTGAATATTAATACTCATTAATAACTGGGGCTTCATTTAAATATTAGAGTAAACATTTTGAAAAATTATTGACTTGGGAATCGCTCAGTCAAATTCAGCATTTGACCAAGTCATGTACTAAAAAAGCTGGTGAATTGGTTTGATTAGTGTTTTAAAGGCTGGAAATATCTGAAGGTTAGTGTATTAACGGTGGGAAACATATGGGGACAATGTGGTGAAAATTTCGTGAAATATCGTGGAAATCACGCGAAACTTTTGTTAAGCTATCAGGAAAGTTTCGTGTTTTCTCGTGATGCCTACGTGAAGGTCTCGTGAAGCTGTGCACCTGTGCCAAAAACACAGATAAATAAATAATTAAATAAATAAATAATATCTTACAAATAAGAGCTCGCATCATAAAATAAGACCACCTGCAAACATCGCGGCTATCCATAAAGTACAGATTTTTTGACACCCCTCCCCTTGTATGCTCCCCCTCCTCGTGGAGTACATACTTTATGGTCTCTTCTATTAGTTCTTAGTTCTCGATGGAGGACTAATTCAGAAGTCCAACTATGTCCCTCAAAAATGACAACACAATTCCCTTGTGACGTCAGCAAGAGGATTGTGTTTTCATTGCTGCGTGACCAACAACGCGATCGGGCGGATGATATGGTTTGCTTGAGAGTCCAGTAACGCGATCAAAAAAGTGCAAGTCATGCAATGTCTTTTCAGTGGTAACTTACCGGCGAACGGATCTCATAATATTTTTGTTACTGGCATTTTCTCATCGAATCAACTATCACCATGGGAAGGGAGAAAAGAGGGGCAAGGGGGGGGGGGGGGTAGGGAGGGGAGAGAGGGGGAGAGGGCGGGCGGGTGCTGCCGCAGGAAACGGAAATTCATTGCACTTCCGGTGACGTTCTACTTGAATGCCCAGCGCGTGTTGGGTGAAATGCAATACCGAAAAAAATTGACTTTTACGCACGAAAACGTTTTCAACTCTTCACAAGGCTGTTGGGGTCGTAAGAGTGCACCCGATAGGCTCAGATGCAAAGCAGTCTGAGCGCTGAAGTCTTTTTTGCCCTTCATATCACACCCCCCCCCCTCAAAAAACCCTCCTTATTTTATTTTAAACAAAGCAAAATTATATTTTAATAAAAACCATTTTGAATTGTCGCTCATGTAACATACACTCCAAAATTAACGAAGTTAAATAATAATAATAATGCTAATAATAATAATCAATAATAATAATAATTATGATGATGGTGATCATGATGATGATGATGATGATGATGATGATGATGACGGCGACGACGACGACGATTATGATGATGATGATGATGATGATGGTGATGATGGTGATGATGATGATGATGATGATGATGATGATGATGATGATGATGATGATGATGATGATGATGATGATGATGATGATGATGACAGATCCGGACAACACTTCCTTTATTCGAAAAGGCTTCCGATTCGGCCGTTGCGATGCTTGATGTGTCTGTGCTTACTAAATCCTGTAACACGCCCGTTAAAGTTTTATTGGACGGGTGCAAGAAAATGAGCAATGTTATTAATTATTATTTTACACCGCAGCCAGCAATCTGTTACCAAACTCCAGGTGTGAGTAGGTACAGTTAATTCACTTGATCGCGTGAGTTCCCAACAACTTTATTATCTTGCAAATCGCAGTTAATTGTTAAAACGACTACCCACAATACCTAATTTCCGCGTTTTCCACAGTCCCCCGAGGCGGAGTGTGACCAGCTGCCACTTACTAGAAACCAGCCAATAAATTCATTTTACAAACAATTTTTTACACTTATCTTTTTTTTTTAATATTAAGATTTTTTGGTTCATAGCTCATTTGTAGTAAAATAAATCTGTTTGTTTGTTTGTTTGTTTTTGAATTTAGAGATATATTTAATACAAAAATGTTGACGAACAGAAATACAGAAATTTTCTTTAGTTCTGTCTCCTCTTTGAAGTATGTTTTTAGGTTTTTAACATTTTTTTTTCATTTGATCGATTTTTACGGCTGCCGTTTCGAATGACCCAATCGATCATAGAAAAAAAGCTCTAATCTGACCAAAAAAATACGCATTTCTTTCCCAGACATATCATTGGTGGAAATAATAACGATACCACTATTATTCCTACTACTGTGATTGCTATTCCTACTACTGCTGCTACTACGCTACTACTACTCTAGTATTATTACTATTACTATATTACTATTACTACTACTATATTACTATTATAATAGTTGTAATAATAATAATAATAATAAATGGCAAAAATTTTTTTAGCAATTCAAGCAATGTGTTGAATTTTATTAATGGCTATAAGCGGATTCTGTTGAAGCAAAACGGGGGGGGGGGGGGGGAGGGGGAGCGGGGGGGGGGCAAATGAAAGACACGTTGATATAGAAAGAAAATCACTTGGTATATTATTATTGCAGATAAATGCTTGATGTTCATGATACGAACATTTCAAACATTTTTGAATGTTTTTAGGACTCCAGTCTAAATCAACAGAATATCGGTTCATTTTGTCTGACCTAGGTTTTACAACCGGAGGATTTCTTTTTCCTTTAATAATATTACTTTTAAATAAACGCTATGAAAAAATATATTTGTTGTGGTTGAAAGCCTGCAACAATGTTTAAACTTGTCAGAAGTTGTTTGTATCCAAACCAGCGTGCTAAAAATATGACTAAGCGCCAACGAAAAAAATATATATTATGACAGAAATAAGGACGTTTGAAGATGATGTACGTTTTACGAGTTGTGTCGAGTTTCTCTGATTCATTGGGGGACGAGTGGGGAATGGTGGGGGGGGGTTAGTTGTGAGGAGGGTAGTGTAAGACCACTTAAGACTGGGCAAAATGGTCCTTCTCGTCAAGAAAATGATCGGGTGGGAAATCAAAATGCGAGCAGGAACAGATAAATTTCATATCACGAATTTTTATTATCTTCCAAATAAAAGTTAAGTCACGTTTTGAAAATGAAACTAATTTGGACTTCCCAAAATGTTTTTCTGTTCCTTTTTGCTTAGATGTCACACATGAAGACATGGGATGTTGACCATTTTATAAAAAAAGACCTTAGTTAGTCCATTGTATTTTTTTGTACTGGCAAATAATAGACTTTAATATCTTGTTTTTATCCCCATTCAGTTCAAAGTCCTTATTTTCTTTACCGTTAATGAGTTTGATTGTTCTTCCATATATGAAAAGGAAGATCGCACAGCATTTTATCTTAAAATGTCGGCATGAAATAAACCCTGCTCTGACTGAGTTGAAAAGACCCGCCTTTAATCGCACGAATCGGCTTTAACCTCATGGGGGAAGGGGGAAGGGAGGGGATGAGAGGGGACCAAGAAGAAAATAAGCCTTATTTAGCCAAACGTAGAATATAAAATTATATGGTGCGTTTATTCGTGAAATATATAAGTTCAAATAAATTGGAAAGGTAAAATATAATTGATGTTTTGTCTCTGAAAACGTCAAACTGTGACGTCACATTTGATTGAAAAGCACTATTTTTGGTTGAAGAATTTTTTTATTAGTATACAGTGGAACATCAGAACTGGACCACCTCAAAAACTGGACCACCTCCCAAACAGGACCACATAACAAATAGGATCACATCACAAACTACGTCACAATTAAGACCATCTCACAAATAGGACCACCTCACAAATAGGACCACCTCGTAAATAGGACCACCCCACAAATAGAACCACCTCACAAATAGCACAACGTGGGAAAAGGCGGGGGGAGATCGTACTTCCTAGGTTCCACTGTATGTTATAAAATGCTTTGAAAATAAAATGTATTATTATTGTTATTTATCAGACAACAGAGAATTACTTTGCAAAAAATGTTAATTATATGAAAGAATATGAGTACTTTTTGGCATTATTTCATAGGAAGCATAATTATAGTTAACTAATTAGTTGAACCGTTTAACAAAATAGAGCACACTCTTAAGGTGCTACATCATTTTGCTAATTAAATTATTGAAAAATAGAACTCAAAATTAACACCCATTGGTGCTCGTTTGGACATCGCTTTACAACAAAGTCTGAGAAAGACTAACAGTCTTATTGAATTATAGGACTGATAACACTTGGGGACTTAAAATTCAACAACATTGAAAACCAACATTTGGTTCTGTTTTCCGTTGTTGTTGGGTTATTAAGCACATTTATTATTATATTTCCACATGTGGATCTGGAGTAAATCTTACTTCATTGGCTGCCAATCGTTTCCTCCCCCTCCCCCCTCCAATCTCCCTCACACCCCACCCCCATTCAGTCGCTGTGGCCTTATTCTTTTATGTTCAGGAGCGATTTATCATGGTCTTTTATTCATATATGAATAGTGCACAATATCGCCCAGCCCCCCCTCCTCCCCTCCTCCCCCTCTCCCCCTCTCCCCCTCCTCCCTCTCCCCCCTCCCCTAGCTCTTTTCTTGTTGCCAAACATGTTTCTTTTCGTGCGACGTTTTAACTATTTTTTTTTCCTGTGGCAACTTGTACCACTACACCCGTGACGTCATTTTGATTTTTGCCTTAGTTATTTTTTAACGTTTCTGTTTTTTTTTTCTGTTTCGTTATCACGACAAACTTTACGGCCTCTCAATGCAGCCATTGGTAGATCCGGTAGCGGGGGTGGGGTGGGGTGGGAGAGGAGATCGAGGTGGAAGGATCACATCCCTCATAACCTTACTTTCAGCGTTTAAGTAAAGCGAAACGGACATCCTGTATATTGTAATTGTAAATCCGACTAAGAGTTTCCTTATTCATATATATATATATATATATATATATATATATATATATATATATATATATATATATATATATATATATATATATATATATATATATATATATATATATATCCATACTTGAGAAAGATTTCAATGCATGACTCATGATTTTTATTAAACGACTGCTGACTAAGAACTGGTCTGACTAATTCCTCATATTCGGAAATGCCCCTTCCCCTCCCCCACCCCCGGCAACCTCCCCTACCTCATTCGCCATCCCCACCCTTATCACATTCGGAGTGGCACCACTTGTCTATATAAAAATCGTTTGAGGCCGCCGCCGCCCCCCCCCCCTGCTCCCATCCTCCCGCACACACGTTTTAAACCCCGACGGATCGAGTAATTTCAAAGTAAAAGATTGAACCTTAAAGAACAAAAAAGAAATTGCCAGGGGGGGGGGGGGGTATGCACGCTCCAATTGGTGGAAGCCAGGAAAAGCAAAAGTCGCCATTATCCCCGAATGTAAGATACAGCGGTGGGGGGGGGGGGGCCTCAGGGGATGGGGGGTCTCGGGGGGGGCGCAGGGGGGACGGGGAGTGACGGCGTTTTACAGTCTGACATGTCTGGATTTGTTTTTCCATTCTCTGGCTAACTACTCTTTTGAAAAAGTAGGGGAGGAGGGGGAAGTAGGGGGAGGGTCGAGTAGGGGGAGGGGGAGAGGCCGCAGTGGCTGGTGGATTTATACGCTGTAAGAAAAAAAAACATAATTACAGATCCATACCTCCTGGATCGGAAATGATTAACGAGTTCTCTTTTGAATAGATCAGAAGAAAAGATTTTGATGTTAAGACTTGGCTTAAACCACAATGACGACTCCATATTTGGCCAGGGTTTTCAATGTGTCTGGGTGATTTAGTGTCCTAATTGAAACTATATATGCATTAATAAACAATCTCCCATAATGGCTATTCACAGAATGTATCTGTGTGTAAGTAACTTATCTTTTTATTAGCGTGCCAATAAACACTCCGCACGAATTATAGCATTTGATAAGCTTAGCAAAAATCAACATATCTACACGCCTTAATGCCCAAATTATACCATTGCCTGACAATGCCCCTCCTGTAGTTCTTCTCCTTTTTATAAATAATTCTTTACATTTTTCATATGCTATTTTACTTCAGTCATTTTTGAATATCTAGATTATGTTATTGCAAACTATGAAAACATAACGCACACAATATTTTTTCCAGTTAATATATGCTTCACTATAGACGTTTTCGTGTAAGGCTTTTTCCGTATGGAGCGCTTTACATTTTTATCTTAGCTATTTAATTGTACTGGCGCGCTAACAAAGGTCCCCGAAAAGTCGTTTTCTATTATACATTTATTGAATGAAAATTTCCTAAAGCTTGTCTTTATATTTTTCGTTCTATCTATTCTTCATTTGTACCCAAACCGTTGCTGGAGAATAATAGTCTTTTATTGCCAGATTCAATTCACACTCAATCCTGTCTTTATTGCCTCCAACCTTTTTTCTGCCTTGAGAATTGTCTTCTTTTCTTTTGCAATTCTTTTACAGTAAATTGAAAAGGCAAAGCCCCACTTATTTTGTAGTGTAGGTCAAAAGTTTTCTCTCATTTTTAGTTTAGTTACCAAACTCGCAGGACGTTTAGGAAATTCATTTGGTAAATTTTTGCGTAATGCGCTAATTTTCTTTCGGATAAAATGTGTTTTGGATAAATATATTCATCACGAACATAATTCACACATAGAATGCCAGCGTTGTGAAAATTTCGATCGACATCTTTCAAATACTTCAACATTTTATTTTGCTATATTATTTGCCGTAAAAAACTATACCACAGGTATTGCTTATTTTCAAATTCAATATCGTTGGGTAAAATAAAAGGCATAAATAATTTGTGATATTTTGTCAGTATTAAAAGTGTGTGTTGAATATTCAGAAACCAACATAAAATAGTGTAATTCGGGTACTGGTATTGCATTTATGCTAAGTTTCGATATTGCGTTATGTGAAAATTAATATGTTTCCAGGATAATCCCAACTCAATGTGTGAAACTATGACATTTTATTGTCGTGTACAAAATATGGGATATCACACGGTGTCAAATTTGATACTGTACTCCTGCAAGACATCATGACTCTGAAACCTGCTTAATACTTTATCTTGTGGGATATTCCACTTCTTACAACTTCAGGGCATGCCGTCAGAATATGACGTCATAGTATGGCGTGAGTGTATCTGAAAGATGACGTCACACTGAACCACATATGACGTCACAGCATTCCTCGTATGGCGTGAAAATGTACCGTTTGTGACATCACAGCATGACGCCATAATAAGCTGCGTATGACGACACAGCATGCAGCGCAGGACGTCATAGCATACAGTGTATGACGTCACAGTATACCTCGTATTACGTCACAGTAAAGAGCGAATGACGACAGACCAAAAATGGCTGAATCCACCACAAATAAAACTCTGGGGTAGCTTGGGTAGCCCACTTACCACCAACTGCCATTTTAAAAGACATTTATATATGACATTTGTACAAACTTTTTAGCAGCGGATTAACACGGCTTCTGCATAGATGGCTTCTACACGTATAACTACTCTATTTGCCAAAATGACCACCACTTTTTTTTTCAAATTCTATTTTTAGAAGCCGATATGCTCTAGGGCATTTTCCACTAAGGCACAAAAGAAGCCTAAAATTATGGAATGCCCAGATTAAAAAAAAAACTAGACCTCAAGATGAAAAATTAAAATAGAACTGAAAAAAGGGATAACAAATTTTGTGATTATTTTTGCGTTTCTAAAAATTTCAGTAGAAATCATAAAATGATTTCAAAAAAAGTAGGAAAAGAAACAACTTGCGGATTTTTGTGTGGCATCAATTTTTAGTCCGCTGTTGTTGTTCAGGCTGTAAAACACAATATATATTTATAGTTAATGCAATTCGATGTCTTGTAGCGTATTGAAACAAAGTCGTGCTTTATTTATGCAATTTGCCCTTTAAAACAATAAACCTACAGCTGTGTGCATTATTTTTAACAGTCTTACAATTTATAATAATTTACAAGTACAAACCAAAAAAAAAAAAAAAAAAAAAACTACAGTGATTCCTTAGGAGATTGTGACATAATATTGCTCCTATATTAAATAAAGATAACTATTTGATATTTCGTTTTCTTGTGCAAGGTTTGTTAAAAGTACCTAGAAAGGTTTCACAAACAATGTTTTTAGGAAGTGCATATCAAACTGAAGAAAAAACCCCCGAAACTTACGATAGTGAGAAAAAAGATTATTTCAATTTAATTCCTTAATTTAAAATCAACAGGTTGTAGTTGAGACACTGCACGCTTATATCCGCATTGGGAATTCCCCCAACCACTCCCTGCCCCCCCCCCCCCGCCCGAAGTGGTAAAATTAATTATGATCTTAACGTTAAATTAAAGGAAAATAAATCAAATTATGTTCAGCGGAACGTAATATTTATGCGTGGGATTTTGCGGTAATATAATTTCAGTTAAAACGACCAGAAGAACCCAGTAATAAGAATTATTTATATAATTTTACTAGATTTCATTTTTCCAGGAAGATTGTAGAAATTTAACACTGAAGGCCTACTGTAAGTGCTTAATTAAGAATGTTGAAGTTAATGGGATTTTGATTGATACTTCTCTTCTTTGTCGCTTTGCATCAAAGTCTTGTGGTTATAGAAACCAAAATCGCCTTCCCAGACAAGCAATGAGGACGCCGCAACTGTCGTCAACCGGAAACCAGGAAATGAGGGGTTATTTTATTTCTAATTTTCTAGATATAGCAAGATATTTAGAGAGGTTGTGTGTTAACCTTTTTTTTTTCAATACATCTGATTGATCGGAAAATATTAAAATCAATATCAGTATTTTTAAATTTTTTTTTTTTCATTTGTGCAAAGCAAGAAACATTTTGTTATGAATTTAACAACAATTGTCCAACGTAAGACTATATTTTAATCATTTATTTATTGTTTTTTTTTTTAATTTAAAACGTGTCCGTTATTTATTACTGAGCGCACTGTCAAATTTTTTTAAAAACGTAAAAAAAATCAAATATTTTTTTAAAACAATATAAAATATAAGATATCAAGTATCTTTCAACCAACTGCATGAAAATAGAAAGGATGGCAATTTAAAAAAAGTTATTATTTGAAAATTAAAACAACAAGATTTTAAATTGAAAATTCATGAGGTATTCAATAACGCTGGGGGGAAACCGTCAAACGATGACATTATTTAATTAAAATGCATCATCTTTCTTTATTTCCTGTCAAATATCTGAATTTAGTTTGTCAATAACAAATCACCGGAATACTTCTGAGTAACCAATTTTTCAAATATATCATTTTCTTATTGATTCTTTTTTTAAATAGATTCATTACATATGTTGCAGTTGTTTTCGATTTAACCACATCCAAAAGCAAATATGTTAGTTTAAAATGATAGATTTATTTTGAATTAATTGACAGCTGATAAACACATGGTCTCTCTTTATAGATTAAACTGATTGATTTGATTAATGTGTATTGATTTTATTGTTGACATTCAATACCTGAAGGATTGTGATGAAATGTAGGAAATAAATTTTTGATTTTTCTTTTGCAAGTGAAACAAATATTGCAAAAAAGAACAATACAATTTCCAGACTATGATTTTAAAAGAAGGCAAACCGAAATAATAAGAATATAAACACGAATAAACGTCATGGGTAAGAAAACACTTAGAAGCATATTTCTCTTGAAAATAAACCTTTGCATCACTCAAAGGCTTCATTACATTCCATTAAACCCCCATCCTGCTTCTTCTCTCCCCTCCCCCTCCCCACCTCGAACCTCCGCCCCCAAACGGATTTTTTTTGGTGAAATTTATAGCAACATATAAACAGTTACAAACTGCCCACCACCCTTCCCCCATGAGCACATACTTTACGGATTAAGCCCCTACCGAGTGTATGAAATCTATTCCATCAATTAAGGAAGAAATGGAATAAATCTCGATGTAAACATTAACCAATTAACACACGTCAGTCCAGGAAATATTGCTCAATATTAAAAAAAAGGACCTTGATGTGGAAATTGAAATTAATCCGAGGAAGTAACCAGATGCCCTTGGTCATGCGTTTGACATTAAAACTGCTGATCAAATTCGCTTAAAGAATCACTGTTATGGCTATTTTAAGAATGCAAAGGGAGATTATTGCAAGTGGGGGAAATACGGAATGTGACATAATTGACATTGGGATTGCGATATCGCATTTCTTAACGTCGTGAAGATTTGCTAAGGAATGCGAATGGCAGACTGAGTAAAACGTGCTGGGATGAGTTGACGAGCGACGTCGAGAGTTCATGCCGTCTGACTACACAGTAGAAAACCTGAGGAACGAAGGGGGGAGGGTGGGGAGATGGGGAGGGGGGAGGCAGGATGGTGCATGGGGGTGGAGGTGGTGGTGTGTACACATGTCTCTGTAATTGTAATTTTTTTTTTTTATTATCATTATTAAATCGTTATTATTATTATTATTTTATTATTAAAAGTTATTAACAGGGTAAAATGTACCTTATGTATGTGCTCGTGAAAAATCAACACATAAATAAAAATAACAAATGATTATATTGTACAGGAGAACGAGGGGATTGTTTTTTTTTTTTTTTTTTTTGTACTTACATTTCATACAGCTGGGCTGGCTAATTTATAAAATATAAATTCAAGTCTCTTTATGGCTTTTACATCAATTTTTGAAATTTTAATGATTTGTTCCTTTTATTTTGTCTCATCACAACCCTAGTCACGAAAACTGGTTGCCAAACAAAATAAAGCTTTTTTTGGTTGAATGTCTTAAAGCTGGTACGTTTTAATTCCGACATCCCTGGAGGGTAGAACCTCTACATAATGCCCCCCCCCCCTCCCCAACACGCACAAATTAAGGCCATTTATGAATAAAGATCACGTTTTATGTTTGGTTTCGTTACCATTGGTTCCCCATTAAAAATGACTTCTAAAATTAGACCATCTAAATAAAATCGTCTGTTAACCCATATGGGGGTCTAATGGTCTGTGGTGGTCTAATGGTCTGTAGTGATCTAATGGTCTATGGTGGTCAAACGGTCTACAGCGGTCACCTGGTCTGTGTTGGTCTAATGCAAATATATAACTGTAGTTTGAGGAAAAACCCAAAACTAATTTATCCTTGTTCACGTTTTCGATATATCTATTTCCTACCAAAAACCTTATTTCATTCTATAATTCATTTTGTAATTTTTCTTTAAAAAAAAATTGTATTTTTTTGTTGGGTGAAACTCGTGACCAAACAAATCTCGTAATTGTGCACCCGTCTTATGGCATGCATGTACAATTGAAAACCACAGTTTTTACAAATGTTTTCACATGTTATTTATTCTTTAAAATAAACAGAAACTTTATTCTCATATCTTGAAGTTAATTCAGCGTAAGAGCAAGGTTAACATATGCTGAGCATGAAATTTTGTGTTTCTTATTTGTTTATTAAACCCATTCAAAACTATTGCGATTCTTTAATACAATATTCAGAAATAAAAATAAATTCTTGTTTTCTTATTTTTTAAAGGTTTTTGTCGAGTTTGAATTTATGCAACATTTAAGAGTTTTATTTCAAATCTCTGATACATCGTTTGTTTTCATTTTTTAAAATTCTTGTCCAGCTTAAAACTTCATATGTAAATTGCTGTACGTTGGCATGCAAAAATTTGGAACGTTTACTTTACCTTCTGAACCGAAAATTTATTCTTAAAAAGACTGCTGAATATTATGTTGGTTTGAATGGGATCGTGCATACCCCATTTCACCAATTAATGTATTGTAGCAACACCCTCCCGTCCACCACCCCGCCCCCTCCTCCCCCCCCCCTCCAGGAGGGGTAACCCTACATACAACCGTTGCTCTGAATAAAACTGGGGTTGGTATGGCATTCCCCGCTTCACCAATCAATGTATGGCAGTAAACCCCCTCCCCCATCCCCGCTCCCCCGTGGGGGGGGGGGGGGCGAGGCATATGCCCTGCATAAGCCCTTTACTACTTTCCAGAATAGCCACTGATTTAGATTATTTTTCCCTAAGAAGCTTATTCCTTCTATTTTGGCTTCAGACATTTTGACATAATATCAGCATTTTCATAGACATTTGCAATCAGATGTTAGTTTTCGTAAATTCTCATAGATAAGCGAAGTAATTACAGACAATTACAGCGATAAATAAAATTACGCCTTAAACAATTGATTTTTATCAAAGTGTTTATACAATTTTCCGCTATTTTCGCCTTCGGTTAATAAATACAAGAAAAATAGGCCAAGAAATGCCTTATTCTTAAATGCCTACAATTTTATTTTGACAACTTAAATTCACGCCGCGGGTTTTGGTACATAATTGGTGCCAACAATTATACATCGATAACATCATGTTTAAGGAAAGGTTTTGGACGTTGCCATGTCTTTCAATAGCAACTGATGTGTGCCATTTATATTATAAAAAAGAACCTTTAGGGTATAGGGAAACTTATTCGTTACTCGAGGGGGGGGGGGGGGGGGGGGGGGGGGGGCTAAATTATTGAAGAATTTCATTAATTTTCATGTGGATAAAATTGTTATTTCGTGGCCTCTTTTATAGATAAAGTATCAAAGCAATGATAAAATAATAACATGGCAGTAATCACCCAGATCTTACCAGAAATCTTTACAAAAAAAAGAAAATAGCCCATAAAGGACGCTCAGGGCATGATTCAGCGAGAGATTAATCATTGCTAGAACGGATTCCAGCATGTTCCACTCAAAGTGCCATTACTCTTCCAAAATAAGGCCCGCGCGGAGTAATTTATGTGCTAAGCAGGTCATGGAATAGTTCTCTCTAAGCTTCTGCAACAAGACTGGGCAACGACATTGAGCCCCCCAGGGCGCGAAAGTAGCGTCATAAATTATGATCGTCTGCCCGATGTTAGGCAGATTAAACTTATTATTCAACTTATTATTAAACCATTTATGTGGCCTCATATCGTACCATTGTACTGATTTCAACACTGCTTTTATAACCCCTTAAATGTTTTCATTTTTAAAAGTAAAAAAAATCTTGAAGTTAAATTTGTGTATCTGTAATCTGTCTACGATTATATAATGTTGTTCAAGAGATTTCGTTTGTTGAGCTTTTCAGCGGACAGTTTTTTACATGTCTACCACATACCAGTACCATACGAGTACCATCTAAGGGTACAATACCAGTACCATAACAGTACACGTACCAGTACCCTATCTAATGAATACCATCGCTATTTCGAGAACTGTAAAATGAAAGTTATCGTATTGTAAGAAGGTTTAGGCTTTGTTTGAACGAGAATATGTCCTATGTGTTAGTCTGTGCTCTTTTTTGCCCACTTCCCCCCCCCCCCCTTTGGACTAATGGGTAGGGGGTGGAGGCGGAGGGGGAGGGGTGATAGGTGGGTGGAAATGGGTGTGGAGCGATGGGTGGCCCGGTGATGGGTGGAAGGAGATGGGGGGGATATTGGGTGGGGTGGATGAAGGGCGAATAGAGGGCAATGGGTAGGGGGCGATAGGTGGGGGGAGGGTGTAATGGATGGCGGTGATGGTTGGCCTTTGGGTGGAGACAAAGGGGACAATGGGTTGGGGTGAGGGGTAAACTTGCACCACGCAATAAATACACATTTGTGAAGGATTTCCAAAAAAAAGGGAAACCCACAAATTAATCAAAAAGGTGTATCAAAGTTTGGCGGTCTTTGTCCCATACTTATCCCCTTCTGTACCCCCCCCAAACCCCCCCCCCCCCCCACCCCCCCCGAAAGCACACGCATATTAGCTCAAACCACTCTTTGAGAGACAATTAGCCACTTTTTCATTGTCAGAATGATGAAATACCAAACACCTTCGTCGACCAATGTCGATTTGAGACTGAGACGTCGATCCAACCAAACCACAACATTAACTCTAGTTGTGCTTTGGTTGTGATTGGTCGCGATGACCGAGCAACGTCTAGCCAAAGTCTTGGATGCAACGCTGAACAGACGTTGGGTAAGCAACGTTGTTTAGGACGTTGCTTTTGGTTATGTAATCAACATTTTTTGGTGCAACGTTGAATAGACGTCGGAAAATCGACGTTGGATAAATGTGATATTTGCAGCCCAAACGAAAAGCCACCTCTTTCTTTTGTCGCTCACTGGAAATGACGACGACCTAAATTATGACTGTTTCTGCCAAGATGGCGATTACAGATTATCATTTTCCTGAGATCTAAACATCTTTCCTGGCGTCTATAGAATGTCGTTGTCCTAGCGTCTATACAACGTTTCAACTTTATAAAATGTTTCAGCTTCAATTTCCAACCTTTACGCAGCGTTGATTAGACGTTAGATAACGACGGCCTATCCGACATCGAAAGGTAGACGTGGTTTCAATTTCTATAAACAATCAAAACCCGGTGTTGATCCGACGTCGCAGCAACGTCTACCAAACGTCGTTCCTACGTCGCAATGTTTCCTGGGGTAGTTTTGTGTTAATATAATGCAATTAATGTTAAACAATATTCTTAAAATTGTTAAAATGTTGCTTTATTCCCATATGGTAAAGATATGTGCACCCAGTGGGACGCGTAAATGAAAGCCACGGTCAGTTTCACTCTAAACAGTTAACCTTAAGGTACGCAAGCACTATTGACGTCACAAGAAATGTGGGAAAGAGAGGGCTAAGAAAGTCACGAAATCCTCACTCTATGGATGCCCTGTCCCCAAG